>OX421508.1:19231597-19831597 GCA_949126835.1 Anisus vortex | reverse complement strand
TTATCTGTGGTTCTGATGTCATTATTCGGAAAATCTCTATTACTACGGTCAAGGTTGGGGCTTCCGAGATAACTTTGTCCAACACGGTTAGATACCTTGGCCTTTTTATTGATAATAAAATATCAATGGTTCTACATAACAGTGCTGTGGTTAAGGCTTGTTCGTCTCATCTACGTGCCCTGGGTCAGCTGCGATCTCAACTCAATAGAAGGACGGCCAATACAGTAGCAGTCTCTCTTATCCAGTCAAGGTTGGATTACTACAATAGTTGCTTGTGGGGTTTGCCCCAGAACCAGCTGCAGAGATTACAGAGAGTACAGAACACCGCTGCGCGCATTGTTTCGGGGGTGAGGAGGCAAGATCATAACTCCACAACATTAAGGGATATCCACTGGCTCCCGGTGATGAAGCGATTAGAGCCCAAATTCATGTCCATTACGTACGGATGCTTAAAGGTTTTTGCTCCTTCGTATCTTCGAGAGCTTATAACAAGGCATGAGCTATCTAGGGAACTGCGCTCTTCAACACAGTCACTCCTCAAAACTCCTAGTTTGGATGGACACAGAAAAAAGTACCTGGGAGTGCGCTCATTTGAGTCAGTGTCGCCTTCTCTATGGAACAGTCTATCTCAAACACTGAGAGAATCTGGGACAAGAGAATCTTTAAAAAAAGAACTTAAAGACCTTTCTCTTTGGCTAGTACATCTGCCACTGCAAATCACACCAAGAGTGCAATGAGCATGCTAATTTAATACACAGAAGCGCTATAAGAAATGCCCATTCTTATCTTCATATCTAATTGTACAGGTAAAATACCCCCCTCCCCCCACACGGGCCAAAATTTTTCTCATCTCTAGCCTACCATTACCATCATTTTACAAGAGCGCTCATTGTAGAACGATTACCGACTATACAACAAAATAGGCCTACTATTGTCATGATGAACCTTCAGCAATGTGCTACCTACGACTGCACCCATTGCTTCACTAAACAAAAGCATTCCGACAGGAATCGATCTTGATCTCGTTCCACTTTACTGTTTACCTTTAGTCATTAGATGGCGTCACTGATGACCACATAACGCGAGAGAAATTCTGCCGTCTGCTTTTACTTTCTTTTCCTCAAATTTGTTCATGGACTTTTCTGTCTGTTCTATCCCCTAGTATATTGGCTATATTCCAAGCCCCTAACCCTAAGAATTATAGGTCTTCAGCAGTAAGCTACTTAAGAGGGGCAAATATACGGTACTATTTCACACACATAAACACACGGCACAACAGAAAACAATATTTATTTTAAAATATAAGAAAAAAGATTCCTAAAAGTCGTATTATATATAATATATTATCTATAGGTCTATATATATTCGTAGCCCTATATATTATATATATCAGTGCATTGTTAACCCTGTCCTGTCTAGCGATGTAAACATGTGTACTTCAATTTATAAATGCCTGTTGACAATGACCTAGTGTAGCCCAAAAGCTGTTTAAATAGGCCGTAATTTCTAATGTCTTGTTATTTAACATAATATAGGCCTAGCGTCAACTTGAATCCTGGAAAAAAATCTTAATAATAGTCTCGACGAGATCACACAATGGGCATTCAACTTTCTGACTCTCCTGCGAACGAAGAAAACAAAATGATCAGTAGTTCGAAGCGGATGATTTTTGTTTGTATTTTGATTATCAAACGCACTATCGTTTGATAAATCAAAAGTTACAATTAATAAGGTTTCACACACTCAGACTCCTTCCCCTTCCCTCTGCAACATGTACATTTTAAAAGAATGCATCGGGATGATAAAACTCTAATAAAATGCAACAGTAAGAAGTTAAAGTTACTGCTTAAGCCCAGGTATCGTATTCGTATGCAAGACTTAGTCTTAAATCGATCAATTTATTATTTTATTTATGTAAATAAATGCATTTCTTATCATCTCCAGGTACAACACTCACCTTGTCTTATCTTAACTGTCAAAGTAATGAGAGGCAGGAATATCACGCTTGGGTTCAGAGATCTCTGTGAGTATTTTTAACATTTTTTTTTCCTCTAAAAATGTATTTATTTTATAACTTTATACTCTACCTATATTCTAGGCTATATCTATATCCTATATCCTAAGAAATAGAAAATAGGCCTATGTTTCCAGTTTTACACACTAGTTCACTAGACACAAGATTATTATGCATGCATGCACTGTTGTTTTACACCAGACTTGTGACTTTTTACTATCTTTTATAAGACTTGTGACTTAAGGAATAGCCTAATATAAGCTTATATCATATGACATATGATATTATATATATATGTATGTTGTTTTACTTGTTGGGTCACACTTATTTCCATATTTGTTTCTACTTTTCCGTGCTCGAACCGCGGGTAAGCGTAGGATGTAGTAATCTTCTGTATAGAAGAGGCGTTTGTAACACAAGATGATAAGACATCTTTTAAAACACTAATCAAAATGTAAGACTAACTAAGACTTGCACAATAATCAACTGGTACTTTTCCTTCATTTAAACCCAACATCTTGACATTTCTACTTCAATGTTACTTGTTTTTATTTTTTTAAGGCATTAATTTTATTTCTTGTACAACAAATAGGAGTTGAAAAAAAAAATTTACATTTTCATTTATTTTACATTATTACTATATTTTTTTTTCCAACAGTGGACACACCTGACCCATATATCAACTTAGTGGTGAAAAATTCTCCAGATGGCAAAAAATGCACAACAGTTAAAGAAAACTGCACCAACCCTGAATGGAATGAAACCTTTACATTCTTCCTTAACTTCTCACACAACAACATACTTGGTAATTCTTTAAATGTCTTTGTGTTTGATGAGACAATAAAGTATTTATATTTTTTACTAATACTTTTAAATATTTCAAGTTACTTATTGACTTTCATTTCTATTATAGTTACCTGATTTCACTATATGTAGCTATATTGTTTAAAATTAAATGATTTATTTGGAAACAAACAAAAGTTATTTAAATTTGTTAGTTTTTGTGTAAGATTTTAAGATTGTAAGATGTTGATTTTAGTTACAATCTATCTGTATTTATAATGTTTCTGAAATCTAATATTATAGATTTAGAATCTGTATTTTTCTATTTGTTTACAGAAATCAGTTTAATGGAGTCGAACTATATTTTTGATATCAATGTTGGGACAGTTTATTTTGACATTGTTAGAATCAAAGAAATGGACAAAGCACAGTTTGAAACAATGACTTTCAATGATGTAAGTTTGTTACTGCAAGAGTACTTTTAACTCATATATGTACATGATTCTCTATCCTTAAATGATTAATCACTTAAATACCAACTAATTCTTTAATTTTTTTTTTTAAGTCATGGCAAAGCGTTAATTGATTTATATAAACATATAAAATTAATTTTAGAAAATTGCGTAATAAAAGTTGTTTTTTAATGGCAGTCCATATATTGTTATCTTTTAGTTTTACCCTTGAAACTACCACAGGTTTTTAATAAAAATATTTGCTTGTTTTAAATATTTTTACAATTTCTTTAAATTGTATGACATTAATGTGACTAAAAATGTATGAACCCCATGACATCTCTGTAATGTCTGTGAAAACTAAGGGGTTAATGGGCGATTTTGTTAGGAAATAATGTGACCTTATTACTGTTACTGTACACTCAGAAACGGCGTAGACACAGCCTAAGCAGATTGACACTGTAAACAATTTACAGAGATTTTATTATTATTGAATGATTTATTAAGAAATATTATAATTATTACTAGTTTTTAATGCCAAAAACCACAAGCTCAGTACAAAGATAATATTAAAAGATTTTTCCAAATTTCAATATCAACAGGTTTCTGAAATAGATATTGAGTTGAAGCTAGAATTTGAGTAAGTATAGATGAGTTAATTGTAAATTATAACATAAAGAAATGTAAAAGACAAAGAAAAGTATCAAACGATGTATTTTTGTATAGTTGTGGAAAACTTTGTTTTATTATTATTATTATTGATAAGATTTATATTGGACTTTTATCTTAGTTTATTATCTTTGCTTAATGTTAACTATGAATAAAGCTGTTGGTCTCTAGACTAAACCTGTATAAATAGATAAATCATTTTCTTAGACATAAATAAACATTCATAGAAGTAATACATTTTCAAGAAATTATTTAATTTTTTATTTTCAATGAATAATATGTTTATTAGTTTACAAAAAAAGAAACATTAAGTGTAGTAATATATTTATTAAAAAAAATAGAAATACTTTATTTATAGCATGTAGAAATACAAGTCTTCCAGTTTCTTTCGTTATGTATATAAATTTATGTGTATATGCATATATTATATATATATACGTGTGCATTTATATATATGCATGACTTCTTCAGTATTATTTGATCATTTCAAGACTTTAAATCCTATAAATATATTTGTGTGTTTGTTTCTCCTCTCCAGTCAGAATCCAACACTGCGCTACAGCCTGTGCCTGAGCGATGCAGAAAAACATTTTCTCACCCAGAGGAAAGAAAAAGCCCTGTGTGGTATAAGAAAACTTTTGGGAGAGAGTGAAGGCCCCATTGGTTTAAACGAAGTAGGTGCACATAACATATTGTCATTGTATGTGTGTGATGCGGCTGGTGATTGGGGGATTTTGAAGGAATTACTTTTTTTATCACCCGTGTAGTTAGTAATGGAATATAATGGCTTTAAAAAATGGTCGAACAAGAAAATCAAGATTTTGTTGAATACTTGGAATAAGTTCTGACATATTTCTCGATAACAAGTTTTCTTTAAATTTTAATGTTAAACTAGTCTTTTTTTTCTGTTTGCAGTATGAATATTTGTTACAGTAAATTTGTGTTAAAACCACTTTCTAATACATTATGACAAATAGAGTTCTATCTCTTTCAAAAACAATTACTTTTACCATAGATATGGAACAGGTCCATCAGACTATGAGACAACTTGAAGAAGATAGTAATACTGTGTATTAGGATTTGAACCCAATACATTTTGAGTTTCAATTCAATCCCTAGTCTAGTCCTAGAGAGCCACAATTTAGCAACATTAGTAATTAAAAAACAAATTATTTCATGATTTAAATAAAGAAAATGAATCCTTACTGCATTCCTAATTCCTTTTTTAATCTGTTCCTAATATATTTCCAATGTATTCCTAATGTCTTTATGTTGTTTTGATGACTAGGTACCAACTATAGCAGTCATTGGCTCAGGGGGAGGCTTCCGTGCTATGACTGGCTACAGTGGCGCGTTCAAAGCATTAGTAGAATCAGGGATTCTGGATTGTACAACTTATGCCTGTGGGCTGTCTGGTTCATCTTGGTAAGCTAAATATGAAATTGTGCTCAGAAACATTACTCAGTCTTTTGCATAGTATGACTGAATAAAAAAATCAAAAAGCGTTGTTCCTATCCCTAAAAACGTTTAAAGTACAAATAAAGTTTCCCTTCAGACCAAAGTTTCTTTGGCCATAGTATACAAGGGATTGTTTGGCCAGCATAATATGCCTGGCCTTTTTTACTTTTCACAACCACCAGGCTTAAGAAAAAACTGAGACCTTTGTAGCGGCAATTCAAATGGGCTGCTGCTAGGCCACCTTTGCTGTATCAATAAATTAAAAGCAAAGCTTTAAAAAATGTGCTTATGCATTGTGAATTAAAAATACCGGCACTCATTGTTTAACTTTAAGTAAGGTCTTAGTTTTCAAGTTAGTAGACTGTAAAATGCTCAACTTTATAAAATATTATGAGTCCTTTGTTGTTGTTTTTTTGCATTTTTTGTTCATTAAAAAAATGTCTCTTAAAAATGTGTTTATCTTTGCCTCATTTAGGTTACTATCTACACTGTATTCTCATCCCAAATGGCCAAACATGGATATGGATGAGTTTCTGGAGGAGCTGAAGAACAGCGTGGACAAAAGCCTACTGCGTTTCTTCAACGCTTCCACAATTTACACCTACGCAAAATACATGGTGCAGAAGCGTAAAGATGGGCAGCCTGTCAGTTTTACAGACATCTTTGGCAGAATGGTTGGAGAAACATTACTGAATGGGGTAAGCTGTCAATTCATGTAATTTATATGAAAATTTTTTTCTCTTTCAGGATTGTAGTGTGACTATAGTGGACAAAGGTATTTTGTGACAAGCTTAATGCCCATTAGCTACTTGCTATTCCTGACATGTCTGCAGCCTATCTGAGCAGAGTAGACAAAATGACATTCTTGAGAGAGAAAAAAAATATCCTGGTGTTTAAGCCATGGTTTGAACCCACTCCAAAAATCAAGACATTGTCATTCTCAATCCTTAGCAGCTGGAAATCAAAGCTGTCCATTAGTTATGGTTTGGGTTTTCTAACATTGATATGATCAGATGTTTGCAAACAGTGTCCTAGTTTTACAAGATCAAAAACAATTTTTATGAAACTTTGAAAAACAAATGGTTTTGGTTATTTCATGGTTTATATTAGTTGCATTTGGCTGAGTTGCGCTAATGAACAATTTGTTAAATATTGATGAATTATAAAAATCAAATGCATTGTAACGTCAAAAATGTCCAAATGGTATTTGTTTTGGTTCCATTACAAAATATAGTTTTGTCACTGACTGTATTAGCAGCTCAGTGGCAACATGTACACATTGATATGGTTGAATCAAATAACTTGTTAAATACCATATATATAGAGAGAGAGAGAGAAAGAGAGAGAGAGAATAGAATTGTGATAAAAATCAATTTGTTTTTGCAGAGAATGGAGTGCACTTTGTCAGAGCAGAGGGAGAAAATCAAAGGAGGAAACATCCCCATGCCTCTGTACACCTGTGTACATGTGAAGAAAGACGTTCCAGCCAAATCATTCCAAGGTAATTACTTCTCCGCAGAAAGATGTGCTTGTTTGTTTTTAAGAAAAACTAAAAAGTCTTCTGCAGATAAAGTTAAACTAAAAAGTCTGCTGTGGATAAAGTTAAAGTAAAAAGTCTGCTGCGGATAAAGTTAAACTAAAAAGTCTGCTGCAGATAAAGTTAAAGTAAAAAGTCTGCTGCAGATAAAGTTAAAATGAAAATTGCTGCGGATAAAGTTAAACTAAAAAGTCTGCTGCGGATAAAGTTTAGCTAAAAAATTTGCTGTGGATAAAGTTTAACAACATTTATTTGTAAAATATTTGCATCATTATTTCTGTAGTCTTGTCTCATTTTATTTAATAATCTTTTATTTCTTTTGATTCTACAGAGTGGGTTGAGTTTTCTCCTTATGAGATTGGTATGCCCAAGTATGGAACATTTATGGATTCTGAACTTTTCGGAAGCAAATTTTTTATGGGGAAACTAGTGAAGAAGTATAAGGAGCAGCCATTACATTTTTTACAAGGTGAAACTAAATAATTTGTGCATTAATGTTCAATGTCTGTTTGATGAATGATATATGGTTCAACTAATAGCCAAGAGTAACATTCGTTGTAATATTTTTCGTAAAAGTGTGTTGCCATCATTTCTATTTGTTTTTATTGTGAAGTAAGTAAAATACCAGTCTGTCTAAATTGATCCATAGGGTCAGTGAAGCAGCGGTCGCCAGTTTCTGTGGCCACAGCGTTCTAGAGCCTGTGTGGCTCAATGCCCAGCCACATTTAATTTACCCCAACTAATGTCAGGTAGACTCAGGGACGCACTCTAGTCCTGGGAACAAATCCTAGCCTTCACCATAATTTGAATCTAGACTCTTTGATATGTCAGCAAAACACGCTGCCACACGGTACCCCTATTTAATATACGTTTCTAATTTTTTTCTCATTTTGATTTTCGCAGGTATATGGGGCAGTGCATTTTGTGTTTTGTTTCGGCGCTTGCTAGAAGACAACCGGCGCATCGACCCAGCAGAAATGATGCGCCTGGAAATCGCCAAGCAAGGCGAAAAGGACGAGTATGACCTGGACCAGACAGAGCTGATCAGGCAGGAGATGGGTAAAGAGCTGGAGGAGGAAGGTCAGGAGAGTGCCAGCGACCCCAGCGATGACGAGGATGGGGAGGACGACGAGGATGACAGTTCCTCCAGCTTGGACAGCGAGGGGCAGAGCGTTGATGAGAATGCTGGAATAGACTCTGCCACTCCTGGTTCAACTTCACCCATGGATGTCGGGCCCGCAAGTAACGTCCTCCCCTACCCCGTGAATGAAGAGGTCAGGACCTCGCAAGTCGCGCGGGAAATAACATTGCAGCTCAGGCACCCGCAAATAGAAGTAGAGAGGCTTCAGGGGTCGTCCTCACTTCACAGCCTTTTGAGGAAGCCCAGCGTGAATGCTGTGTCCCCAAAACCAGAAGTTGCTGGCAGCCTGAAGAAGACTGTCAACTGGGGTGAGTGCCCTAAGAGAGAGAACATGGGTGTTCATGACAAGAGGCAGGCTTACACGAGGGCAGGATCCTCCTTTAAAAAATCCAAAGGTGCCTCCAAAAGTTACTGGAAAAAGCTGATGCAAGGAATCTTTGAAAGGTGAGTAAATAGAAATGGTGTTTTGCTTAAAGTGAAAGAAATAAGATTCTTTGAGATTTATAACCAGCTTAGAACTGAAGAGAGATAAAAGTGCACAGCTTAGAACTGAAGATAGAGAAAAAAGTGCACAGCTTAGAACTGAAGATAGAGAGAAAAGTGCACAGCTTAGAACTGAAGATAGAGAGAAAAGTGCACAGCTTAGAACTGAAGATAGAGAGAAAAGTGCACAGCTTAGAACTGAAGATAGAGAGAAAAGTGCACAGCTTAGAACTGAAGATAGAGAGAAAAGTGCACAGCTTAGAACTGAAGATAGAGAGAAAAGTGCACATCTTAGAACTGAAGATAGAGAGAAAAGTGCACAGCTTAGAACTGAAGATAGAGAGAAAAGTGCAGTGCTTAGAACTGAAGATAGAGAGAAAAGTGCACAGCTTAGAACTGAAGATAGAGAGAAAAGTGCAGTGCTTAGAACTGAAGATAGAGAGAAAAGTGCACAGCTTAGAACTGAAGATAGAGAGAAAAGTGCACATCTTAGAACTGAAGATAGAGAGAAAAGTGCACAGCTTAGAACTGAAGATAGAGAGAAAAGTGCAGTGCTTAGAACTGAAGATAGAGAGAAAAGTGCACAGCTTAGAACTGAAGATAGAGAGAAAAGTGCACAGCTTAGAACTGAAGATAGAGAGAAAAGTGCAGTGCTAAAATGTATTTTTTCTTCATTTCCAGCAATTCCTGGGAGTTTCTGACCACAAGGCGTGGCCGTGCCGCAGTGATTCATAACTTTATGAGGGGACTTAATCTGCAGCAAACTTACCCATTGTCTCCCTTTACACCACTGGAGCAGAGAGTCAAAGAAGGAGATGTTTTTGATGGTAACTTTTTTTTTTTTTTTATTGTGGAGGAGGAATGGGTCTAAATATTTACTTATATATTTTGGTCTTTAAGTTTGTAAACTTGACACTGTAAGTAACATACTATGGTGCAATTTATTTACTAACTGAACTCTTTAGTTGACTTCATTTTGTATCTAATCTTGCTGTAAGTATTTTTGTTTTAAATTATATATGTAAAATTTTGAAACTCTTATATTTTCAAAATGATTGATTTGTCCATGTATTAAAAAAGATTACAATTCATTTCTTAGAAAGGAAATTAAATTGTCTTACTGTCTTAAATTATTTTAATAAAACTTTAATCAAAAATAGATGCTAAAAATAACAAATCATCAATTAAAATACTATTTATTAGATCAGGCCCTGAAAATCCAGATGTTTCCAGATGTAATGTTATTTGTTCATTCAACTTTCAGGTATTTTTGAAATGCACCCAACTAGTGTAAAGCATATTTACATGGTAGACGCAGGCCTGACATTCAACTCTCCATACCCTCTAGTGCTGCGCCCACAGAGACAGATAGATATAATCCTCTCATTTGACTTCAGTGCTCGGGCCACCGACAACACACCTCCGTTTAAGGTAAATGAAATTTGGCAAGTTTGGTTCCCGCCAACAAGAAAAATCTTCTCTTGATCAGGGTTCCCACGCTTCCGGGAAAGTCGGGAATTAGACGGGAATTCACTAAAATTTTATCCGGCCGTAAAAGACGGGATTTAAAAAGGAAAAAGGTCTAAAAAGCCGGGAAAAAAAAAAGAAGACAAAAACCCAAAACAAAAATGTCACAGATGCATAGACTCTAGTTTTTCCTCGCCGAATGTGTATTTTTCGATCATTAGCGTCGTTTTTTGTGTTTTCCACCCAATGCACACTGAGAATTTAAAACAAAGGGATAGGCGAATCTATTCCTAAATATATCGAGGTCGGAATACAATACTAGTTCACTCTGTTTTACGTTTTTTGTTTGTGATCATTCATTTAATCCTTTAGCGATCTCGCCGTTTTTTTAACACTTATGCCTACTATCGGTAATTTTGTGACTTGGCTTTGCTGATTTTCTTTAAGGCAAGTATCTTGTATTGTTTTGTTTTATATTTAAAAATGCATAGGCCTAGGCCTATTCGTAGTGATTCTTACTGCTACTGTCCACTGTCGTAAGTTCCAAAAATACAAGATCAAAGGTCAAGGACGGGTCAACGTCCTCAATGCTATTTATTTTATATCAGATTAAATCCAGCCATTACGATTTTGATCAATTGACCATTTACAAAAACAAAATCATTCTTCTTTTAGTCCTAGTAAGCCTAAGCCCACACTTCGCCCATTACTATAAGTCTTCCATTATATATTAGCCTATACTTGAAGCCGGCTGGTCCAGCGGTTAGTTCACCGGCATGTCAGCCAAAAACCAACTGACAGGTCGCGGGTTCTATCCCTGCCACCGACGGATCCCTGTCGCCCAGCAAAATATATAAATACCAGCAAGACTGCTTAAAGAACTAACTAATGAAATATCTCCAATCTTTAAAATACTTTTTCAGGCCTCTCTAAACCAGGGCAAAGTGCCCAAAGATTGGAAATTAGCCAATGTAACCCCCCTTTTCAAAAAAGGAGATAAATCTGACCCCGGAAATTATAGACCTGTTTCTCTAACAAGCATAACATGTAAATTACTTGAACATATAATATATAGTAGTATAGTAAATCATCTAGACAAACTAAATGCACTGTGCCCACACCAACATGGCTTCAGGAAAAATAGATCATGTGAGACTCAATTGATAGGCTTAATAGATGACTTGTCTAAGGGATTAGATAATAACAACCAAATTGATGCTATATTACTAGATTTTTCAAAAGCATTTGATAAAGTTCATCATTCTAGTCTTCTTAAAAAACTTAAATACTTTGGCATCTCTGGTCCCTTACATCAGTGGATTCAGGACTTTCTTATAGGCAGAGAACAAACAGTGATAATAAATGGCTCTAAGTCATCACCAATAACAGTAAACTCAGGAGTTCCACAAGGAACTGTTCTAGGGCCCCTACTATTTCTAATTTACATTAATGATCTGCCTAATTGCATCAACACAGGCACAAAAGTAAGATTATTTGCCGATGATTGCATAATTTATAGAATAATAAAGACAGGAAAAGATAGTGAACTTTTACAAAAAGACCTAGATGAACTACAAAAATGGGAATCAAACTGGAGTATGTCTTTTCACCCAGAAAAATGCCAACTAATAAGGGTATCCAAGAAAAAGAAACAAATAATAACAAACTACTTCATTCATGGTAAAGAACTAACTCAAACTAGCAATGCTAAGTATCTAGGAGTAATAATAAATGATAAGTTATCTTGGAACCCTCACATTGATGAAGTAATTAAAAAATCAAACAAAACATTAGGATTCATAAAAAGGAATTTTTACAAATGTAATAAGAATATAAAACTAAAATGCTATCTCACATTAGTTAGGCCTATACTAGAATATGCAGGATCTGTATGGGACCCATCAACTAAAGAAAACATTAAAAAATTAGAACAAATTCAAAAAAGAGCTGCAAGGTTTATAACTAGTGAATATTCCCCATTGACAAGAGTAACACCATTAGTCAAATCACTAAACCTAGAAACACTAGAGGACAGAAGGGCAAAGAGTAAAGTAGTAATAATACATAAGGCATTAAACTCTAATTTAGAAATACAACCCAATAACAATCTGTTGCAAAGCTCAGATAAACATAGAGACAAAAACACCTTCCTTGTCCCTTATGCGAGAACAAATGCATATAAGTACTCTTTCTTCCCGAGTGGCATTCGGGCATGGAATGGGTTGCCTGAACAAACCAGGAAAACCAATAACCTAACATCATTTAAAACATTAATAAAAATGCAAGACTAGACTCGGACCACGGATGAGCGTAGGACGCAATAATCTTCTTTATAGAAGGAGCGTCTGTAATGTATAAGATAAGATAAGAGTTTTGGGCCTAGTGGACGTAATAATCTTCTGTCTAGAAGGAATGTCTGTAAACTTATAAGATATACTTGACTTTAGACTTTATGTAATTAATTAGGCCTACTTGGGTTAATAAAGTGGCCGATTTTGCCTAAGACAAAGATGACCTAGTTTTGTCTCGCGAAAAAAAATTATTTTAGAATGTTTTCAATCTTTTGTTCATCTTATGGCAAATGTAGGCCTACTATCATTTAGAACACATTAAATTGGAATTTTCGCTCACAATTGTTTTAAATATTATATAAGAGTCATTTATTTAAATATTAGGCTAAGGCTCTGAAATAATGAATTGACGAACATCTCCTAGTAACCGTAGCCAAAGTGCCATAGGCTTGCCACTTTCCATAGATCTAGTAGTAGTTAATGGGCTAATGTGAATGTCCGATTTTCGCGTCGGAATTTGTTGCTAAGAAACTATAGTTCTAGTCCATGCCTAATTTTGTTTAGACAGTTGTTTGAATGTGGTTTCAAAATTTATTTTAGTGTAGGCCTATAGGCTAACTATGATTGGGGTTTCAAAATTTAAACATGTATTTATATTTAGGCCCTAGTAGTTTGTTTGATTTTAGTTTTGATGTCTTTGACTTTGAAGTTTGTGACCTCGAATTCACTGATTCTGCATATCATAAAATAAAAATAGGAAATATTGATGTATTTGCAATCACACTCTTTCATGATATGGATAAATAATTGGACTAATTATATAATTTTTAATTTATTAAAAAAATGGACGCAAAGGCTTTTTAATTAAAAAGTACGAAATGTATATAAAGCAAGGGGGATCACTCTTAATTATTTTTTTATCATTAAGTCAGACCCAATTGTCTTTTTTGTCTTTGTTACTAGGTTTACAAAATAATATTTTTTTCAATTAGTTACCTACTTTTAGTAAATGAGATACTAATAGTAGCCTCTCTTTAAAGACATTTCTAGTGATATTTAGCTAGATAATATTGACTTAGAGCTAAGCATCACTAATATCATCATGATTTTGGCTTTTTTATGTTATTAAGTAGACTTATTTGCCTATTTATATTTATAATATAAAACACATATTGTGTGTCTTTCCCAGTCATTATCAATGAAGATAAGACATCAGAAACTACACACCTATTGCAAAGCCCTCCACATTTCTCTCAAAACAAAAGCATTGGGAGAAATGACAAGTGTCATTGAGGAGAAAATAAAAGTTTAACAAAATTAATAATTTTGTGATTAAAGTTTATTATCTGTACTAAATAAAAGATTTAGTTGCATTATTAAATCTGAATTGTCAGTTTATGTTGTGTTTAGACTTTATGTAAGTAGAATTATACTCGTTATATAGTAAATTTAAATTCATTTTGTTAACCAGGAATTTTGCTCTTATAGCCAGGAAATAGTCAGGAAACAGTCAGGAATTTTTTTTCTGAAAAAGAGTGGGAACCCTGCTTGATATGTATACAACATACATTATTAAACATTGTGAAATCATTTTTGTTTTAATGTAACTAAGTTGAATGAAAAGAAAGCTATACAGATTACAACATAGATTAGTGATTCCCAAATGTTGTACAGCGTAACTCTAGGGTTTTATGAGTAATCTCAAGTGTTCTGAAAGATTTTTAGCCTTGAGGCTAGATGTTGTCTCTTTGTAAGTTTTGGCCAATGGATATTTTGGATTAAAATTTGATGTACGTTTTGCCTAACTAAAGGACAAATGATTGCTAAAGATTGACCAAGAAAAGAGCATTAAAATACTAGTTGGAAATTTTTGTTTTAGTTTTTAAGTAATTGTGTAGCCTTAAGGTTCTGTGGACATAAAAGTTGTTTTTGTAGATCAAACGATGGAAATAGAATAGGTTAGCTGCCAATCGAATTTTGGGAAAAAAAATGCTAGGCCCAAGTTCTGTCCTAGATTCGACCGTAAAAATGTTGATGGAGGGTTAATTTTTTTTTATTTCTCTGCTTTAGATATATCTTATTTTGGTATTAATGTTTAATAGATGACACTATGGAATACTAAATTTGATAATCCTTTTTTTACCTAGCAAGAGAATTACCTTGTTATAACACCTTGTTATGATACCTTGTTATAACACTTGTTCTACACCTTGTTATACAAGTGATTGACTTTAACACAATTGTAACGTCTATTGTTTGCTCATCCTTAGGAGCTTAAGCTAGCTGAACAGTGGGCCAAGCTGAATCGTTTGCCTTTCCCACCCATAGACACCAGTGTTTTTGAGAGAGAAGGCATGAAAGAGCTGTACATATTCCGCCATCCGACAGATCCTCATTGCCCGATTGTCTTTCATTTTGTTCTCATCAACAAGACTTTCAAAAATTTCAAAGCCCCAAGTGAGTTTGAAACAAATTTTTTTTATCTACAACACGTTCTGATTTGAAGTCTTTTAATTGATATCAAATCTTCTGTATAGAGGAATATGTGTAACAGAGAAAAGATTTAAATTAATGTTTACACTTATTTATCTGAACCTTCAGTTGAGTATACTTGCTCTATATAGTCCTGTGCTGGACTAACACCAAGATAAACGCAAGGCTATTGTCTGGAATGTTCCATGGCTCAGTTTTGCCTATGTCAACCAAAAACCAACTGACACGTCACGGGTTCTATCCCTGCCACCGACCGATCCCTGAAGCCCTACAGGAGTTTTGGGACTAGAGGATGTAAAAGTCTTCTAGAGCGCCTTGAGCATGCTAAAATAGCTTGGAAAGAAGCACTATATAAATAACCCTTATTATTATTAATAGGGTCTACATTTGATAAATCTATAGAAGCATTATAATTATAATGTTTGAATGGGCTCCCCGGCATTGTCACACTGACATGATCCTTTCATAAACTGCAGTCACATTAATTCTTATACAAAACATAATATTGTAGACTTCCTGTGTGTTGGGTGTTAATCATACGTTAAATATCTTAAAAGGTATTTTTTTTATGTGTTTGCAAATTTTCTGTCAGTGGTGTAAGCACTTTCAATGTCAAACACTGTAACATAAATTGTGAAACTATTGACTGAGTTATTTTATCAAATATATTTTTCTTTGCCATATACCGGTATAAAACAAAGTTTTTTATCATCTTTTTACTCATGATATACTGGCTGTTTAATCATGATTAACTTGCTGTAAACTAATCAATTCATTTTTATTCCAGACATTCCTAGAGAAACTGAGGAGGAGTTAGAGTTTGCCAATTTTGATGTTTTTGATGACCCCAAAGCTCCGTTCTCGACCTTCAATTTCACCTACAGCCACGAGAATTTTGCCAGAATGAGCAGGCTGATGGAGTTTAACACTCTGCTACATGTAGAGGACATCAAGCAAGTAAGTGTTTCAGTTGAACACATAGGATAGAAACAGTTTTAGGGACATGGTGGTCTAGGGGCAACATGTTCCCATAGACACTCAGCAGCCCTGGGTTTGAATAATAATAATGACCATTTCTATAGCGCATCTATCCATACTATAATAGCATGCTCAGTGCACTGTTTTGACATGATTACAAGAACACAATTATATAATGACTAATTAAACAGATATGTCTTTTTAAGTTCTTTTGAAATGACTTTGATTCAGTATGCTTTAGTGCAAGAGGTAAGTTGTTCCACAATACTGGATCCACAATACTGAATCCAAGTTACATGCCAAGGTTTTATCCTGGGACTGGAGGGTATCCTTGAGAGTCTGCAGGCTCTGACATTAGTTGACAAGTAAAGGCGACTTTGCATCGCTCTGGCCACACAATCTCCTTGTATGATGTGGCCACACAAACTTCAATGTTGCATTACTAGCCCTATAAAAAAAAAATTTTGAAGACTTTATCTGATTTATTTATGTCGGGAATAATTTAGTTTTACCTCTAGATTTATAAAATAAATATAAAATGTCATTGAATGTATGAACCAATGTATGACAATGTTTGTTAATTTTTAAACTTTTAAAATTAGAGCAGTAATGTTGATTTCTTAGATATATTGATTTCTTATTTTCTCCCTTTGTTATCATTCATAGGCAATGAGAGATGTTATCAAAATTAAACGTGAGGGCCCATCCAGAAAGCTGATACACTGCAAAGATATTAAACTTTTGCGTCTGAAAAGTGTCAAAGAAATGCGGAAGCTGAAAAAGTTTATCAGCAGGCTGGAAGGATCGTCCCCGAACGCCTGCAGCACACCATCGCCACAGTATTACACACCGCAGCCAACCTCACTGAACAATCCTTTCTTTGGTGTCTCCAAAAAGACAGATGTGTCGCAGAACATCAAGGATTCGCTGGACAAGTCTAGATATGTGAGAAACCAAGTGACACATTTTGATGAGACAGACAGTCTGCCCGTAGAGAGGAGGAGGAACTGTGTGGTTTCTTCCTCTTCGTGTGATGAAAGTGTCTTTGGCACTCCACCGCAAAGTTGTAACTACCTTCGTCAAAGCGCTGCTGAATCCTTACTGCACGCAGATGACAAGGAAGAGCCAGGCACATCTCAAAATCTCAGCTGTAAAGTGATCTCAACCGCAGAGAGCCAGCCAATGATCAACGGAGACCCATCGCCAGACTCATCAACAGCCGCTGCACTTCCCAGCCCCAAGAGAAACCCAACTTTAAATCGGCTTTGCTTCAATGAGCACGACTCTGGTATTGGCACATCCTCCTTGCAGCACACCTCCCCAATGGACTTTTCGTCATTGCAGACAAAGTCAAACAGAGACAGTACTCCCAATCCATTTTTTGTGAATGCCAACACAAGGTCCTGCCTCAGCCTTATTTCCTCATCATCTTGTGATTCTTTGAAAAGAACAAAGGGAAAAAAAGCCAGCTCCCGTTGCTCCCATAATTCACTGAACAGGCCAGATAAACACAATGACAAAACGTGTACCCCTGCCGATCCGCCAGAATGCCCATCTTCCTCTGATGATGAATTCACAATGGCCCCAGAGGCCTTCAAATCTGACGGTACGCCAGTGGTCGACTCCACTGAGGCTAAGATGTACTTTGAAAGTGCCAAGGCTAAGAGAAAGCTCCTCCGTCGCCAGAGCACTGTATCCTCTTTAAATAGTATCTCATTGGACGAGGCCTGGCCTTCGTGCGTAGACTGGCAATCCAGTTCTGTGGAAAGTGAGCAGCCTGAACTTTGTTTTGGAAATAACAAGAAGAAGACTGAAAGTTTGGAAATGTCTGGCAATGCTGTGCCACTTGAGCTTCATGGTTTGGATGATATACATGATCTCTCTGTGTTCAATGGCACAGTTTGAAAACATTGTGTATTCCAAGTGTACTGTTTAGTACTAATGTAAAATTAAGCACCAATCTGAATTCCAGTATATTAATTAATTGTATGAAATAAATGCCACCCATAATTTATCTTCATTGATTTTTTTAATACTTTCCTATACATATTCAATGTAAGATTTACCCCACAGACAGTTTAAATATATATTATATCTTACCATGGTTATAGTTATAATAATAATACAAGCATATTTTGTGATATTTTGCCTGCTAATACTCTGTTAATTTATTTTAGTATTACATGCACTTTGTCTTATGAGCTTATTTTCAAATAGTAACAAAAAAAAGTTTACTATAAAATTATTTGTTTATGTCAAGTCTGTTTTCCAGTTGCTTTTGCTATTGCCCAAGCATATGTGCATGTAAAGTATGGATTAAAGATTACTATTGCCCTTTTTTTTTTTACTATCTTGTTTCCATGATGATAAAAACAAATAGGAAAAAAAAAAGAAAAATTGACAATAAAAAAATGTTTGTAAACATTCAATTTCAATTACTCTTAATTCTTTAAAATGAATCTTCTCTAACACAACCAGGGTTATAATGTCTCTCTTCCATATGTGATTACTACAGGTATAACAAGATCTCTAGGCCAATATTAGATGCACAATAAAACTTTGAAGTGCTTACATTAAGAAAACATTACTAAAAATACAATGCTGATTTATATTTAGAATTCAAATTGAAGTGTATGATTTTAGGGTTAACTTGGTACCATTGTACTGGACTTTTATTAACTGTATATATATATATTTTATTAGTAAGGAAGTAAGTGCCTTAGTGTTTATATTATTTTGAAATTTTAACTAATCTAGTTGAGGTCATTTCCTTTCATCAAGACTAGTATCACTTTTTGTATTCATGCTATTAGCCCTTCGACCAAAATGAATGTACAGTGCACACTATGTTTTGTCCCTGAGCAAATCATTGTTTACAATATTTGTCTGATGGGTCCCAAGCTATCCAGTCATCTGATCCCTTTACCCAGCCCTAGCTCCAAGGACTCTTTTTAGAGTGTTTCCAACTGACAGTAGAACTCAAATTGACTAAGAGCTTAGATTTAGAGTCCTTGGATGTCACTGTCTGACTCATGGGGTCAAGCATTTAAATTTTAAGTGAATATTTATATTTTAATCAAGAGCAATATATAATTTCTTCTTTGTTGTAATAAAGGAAGCACATGTCCATGGCTCATCTAATGAAAGTAAGAAAGTACAGACTTAGAAAGTGCCATATTACTTGAAGAAAACAAAATTAGAACCAAATAAATTAGTTTCACTTGTTAAGTTCCCTTCCAGACATGTTGGTCTATGGGGCAAGTGAAACGGCTTTCATGAGTTTTTGTGGCCACAACATACAAGGGGATTGTGTTGTCTGCACAGTACCCAGACACCTTTACTTTATCTCAACTAATGTAAGGAATCCATCAGAGCTAGACTCCTTCCTTCCAGACCTGGGAAAATATTCTAGTCTTCACCCAGGACTCAAACTTGGGGGCCTATGGTACAGTAATACAAGCACAGTCTGCCACAAGACCTTTATGCCCTATAGGTTTGACATGCACCATGCTTATTCTAACTAAAAAATCAAAATATTTTTTCTTTCAAATACCAGGTATGTTTTTTTCTTCCAAGAAGTGAAACTTTAAAAAACAAAACAACTGTCTCAATGTTCATTGCAGTGGTAAACCCAAACATTACCAAAATTTTACTTAACACTAAGTAACAAACAATAGCTGTAAATGCATAAACTGACTGAATGGAATTAAAAAAACAAAATTCTGAGCATCTAATCAAGTTTGTACTTTAATTTTTTTTCAAAATGTATACCACTGTACCACAGTATAGAAATGAACATTCTATGAAAAAGTTTATATTAAATTCAATTCAATTGTGAAAACAGGATTTAGCAGCTAATCATTTCTGACCAAATTTATTATTATTTTCAAAGGAACAAAAAAGCAACCTTTGAATACAAGAGTGAATAATAAATAACAAGATTTTAAAAGTACTTCGATCAATATACTTTCATTAACAAATTGACCAAAACAAAATATAAGCTAATTAAACAAGTGTGATAAATTTTATTTTCTACACTTTAACCTCAAGCAACAGTGAACATTTTTTTTTTTAATCCTTAGAACCATTTTTTTTTAAAACTACAAACTTTAACGTGTAGAACTATATAACGACTTGATCACTCGAATGAACAGACAAATATAGAACCAACCATTTAGAGGCACACACTCTTTCATTCCAGAGGGACCAGCTATTAATGATTGAAAACTATAAAAAAAAGGAGGGGTCAAGTTGTTTAAAAGCTAAAAATTTATACAGCGAAAAAAACAAATTTAAGCTTGTCCTTTCTTGAAAAATGGGCTTCAAGTTAAACACACAGAAATTAGCATGTGGCTAATTCTTCCCTGAAAAAAAATCAATCAATCTACTCAATTTAAGTTCAGGACCAACAATCATTGATTTGCCAACTAAAATCTGGGTTGGCGATCCCTTTCATTGTTTCCCCCGTTGCCTTCAAGCTATATATAGAGAGAGATAGAAGGGCAGCAGAGAATACACCTTCGCAGAATAAAAAATATGTCCACTGCTCATCCTACTTTAGTTGTACAGGTGGCAGGCGAAAGAATTAACACAAGAGAGAAGGCTTTCCTGTAGCGTTGTGTCACACCCCAACCATTTGGCAGTAAAAACACAGACTAAAACTAAACTGTAATCCTAATGACAAAATGGGGCTGTTGTTTTGATTCCATTCACTCTTCAACCACTATACAAAACACATTTCTACTTTCAATTCGAACAATATATAAGAGAATTCAAGCAGCCAAATACTTGTTATTAGTCATTCAAACCATATTAACAGGATTTTTAAAAACCAACAATTTTTTTTTTCTCAACTTGCAACCCAACTAATGAAAGAAACAAAATAATCAACCAACATGGCCGCCGGTGTTGTGGTAAAATTGACTCAGACATCAGTACAAACTGGAAACCTTCATGGCTTCATTTTTTGTTTAAACAGAAGCTTTCAGAATTAAGATCCACATAATAAAAAACATTGAAAACATTTTCGTCTTAAATATGAACAGATATAGTAACTATTTATAAGCAGTGCTCTTCTGAAGCTCTGTTGTAGTCCAATCAAATAAATTAATCTCCATCTAATCTGTTTCTGTTGTTCCAATTTGTCAACATTGCAGTTTTTAAGGACAAGATCTCAAGTGATGAAAATACATTCATTCATAAAAGCCATTATAAATAATCACCTCAATCAATAGAAAAAAAAACACAAAATTCTGAATGAGTGATTTTTTTTTAAATACCCAACTTTTGTATGGCAGTCATAGAAGGGAAGGTATCAATGGACAATTATTTGCTATAAAATCTCTAATACGTGAAACAAACAAATCAAATTTAAAAAAAAAACATAGCCAAAATATATTTTGACAAGTATATATAAAGGCCTTTATGAAAAAAAAATAAAGAGAATATTCTCATGTCAATGTAAGAAAATAACAAAACCAAAAAACATTTAGAGTTTAATATGTGGGTTGGGGGGTTTGTGTGATATAACAAGTTATGCATACATATAACTAGTACTATGGCATCAATTGTACAAGCACCCCATTTATAATGCCAAGATTTCGTGGTCCAAAACAATATCCACTATGTAAGGCGGACCCCCCACAAGAGAGGGAGAAGGAGAGAGAGAGAGAGAGAGGGAAAAACTCCAAGACTACATTGCATTTGATACAATATTACCCCGCTGTTAAACAAAACTCCATTTCTCTTTCAATTCTTTTTTTTTATCTTCAATCTTTTTGGGCACCAATAGACCATCATCAAAGTCATGAGGGGAAGGGTGGGATTTTAAAAAATTATTTCAATATCATCCGAGTGAGAGTAAAGCATAGAAGGAATATAGAAGATAGTGGAGAAGCTAGGGTAGTGAGCCTAGGCCAGACAGATGCAGCTTTTCAACACTGTGCCACTTGTTGCCACCCCCTTGGTTTTATTTTTACTTTACAACTTTCAAAGGTTTTAGTCAAACTAAATCTTGTACACACTCATTCTTTGAAAAAAGATCATCTCCAATTTGACAAAATATCTGGTATTGAGCAGAGTCCAGGAAAAGCTTTTAGGCAACGTACGTGTAGATTTTTCTGAGGAAATACAACAAGAAAAATATTCAGATAGGGACACTTTAGACTCTGACAATTTAAAACATAAATAAGTGAAAATTTATAGTGTAGATCAGAGTTTGATAAAAACTTCCTCTTATTCATGACCCAGTTTTTTTTATAACACTTCTTTGAGACTCTTTTAACATTTTTATCACCGTGTTACAAAACGTAAAACTCATACATTGCATTGTTATTAAACAGATACCGGTACTAATCATTTAACTGAATTGTCGTAAAAGCGATAGAAAGTCGGTTATTCCTAATTTATTTAGATCGCTAGTTTTTCCAACTTCAATAACCAAGAAGCCAAGGTTGACGGGTTTACCCAAGTAATAAGCTTTTTTTTTACCAAAAGCCTTTTTCTCAGACAAGATGGCCGAAAGTTTTTACAAGTGGTAGTATTCGGATATTCCATTACGCGCTAGTATTTTATTATATATTGTAATGTACTCTCGTGTATTCGCTTAGAGTATCGTATCGACCCATATCATGAACCCACACGAAACAGTAGAAAGTTGCATCAGTTCTTTTGGCGTCTCTTGACAGGGGCGGACGTATTTTTATATGCTCTGAAATAAAATTCTTACCGAATTATACTATCAATGATTAACTAATATTTTACCAATAGTTTTCAATGCTATTCATAACCTATTGAATATTTCTTATAGGTTTATAGAAAATGTGCTATTCTTAACACCTTGTGTAAATATTATCATTCTACTTGGATTTAAACGATGATTCTGTGATTAAACAAATAACTTTTTTAAATTTTACAAATTGATTTATATCAGTTCTTCACGTTCCAGCATTGTGTGTGTTTTATTTATACTACAATAGTAAGTTCCAGCATTGTGTGTGTTTTATTTATACTACAATAGTAAGTTCCAGCATTGTGTGTGTTTTATTTATACTACAATAGTAAGTTCCAGCATTGTGTGTGTTTTATTTATACTACAATAGTAATTGCCAACACTACACAATAGCAACACAATACTTATTGTGTATATTGAGCCAATATAAATATACACCTGAAGAAATCAAATAAAACTCTAATCAATGTTATAAAGATTACCAGGGGATACTTTGAATCAGGACCAACCTAGACTACACTAAATTAATATCAAAATGAACTAATAATGATAATACCAATTGAAGCAGTAATTATAACAACTACAAGACAACGTAACTAATAAATATTTCATCAACTGAATGGGGGCTCTAGCCAAATAAATAATACAGTCTACAATTCGGTACTCATTATTCTACAGTCATCTACTACATAATAATTATCTACGAAAGGTAATGAAAAGCTGGCTTGTCATTTAACATTGTTATTGAATTAATACTTGAAAATCATATCAAGCGACTTGACCAGTGAGATAATAACAGTATCTATTCCGGTATATATGTGCCGTAATAACCGGTATTAGTACTGAATGGGGCTCGGTGGCTGAGCAGCAACGTGTTCAACTGGCCTACCGAAGGGCCTGGGTTTGAATCCTGGTGAAGGCTATGATTTTTTTTCCCTAGACTCAAGCTCTGGTGAGTACCTGACATTAGTTGGGGTAAAGAAAAGGCGGCAGGCATTGTGCTGGCCACACATCCCCTAGTATGCAGTGCCTACTGAAACTGGTGGAACGCTGCTTCACTGACCCTATGATCAATTTGGTCCGACTGTTACTTTATTTCTTTTTTAAAAGCTTATAATTAAAAGATATTAATTTCCACACAATTTGAATATATTACAATAAGTCATTTATAAATTTAAAAAAAAATCTATTTCTGAGATCACTAAGTGTTTGAAACACAGGCCTGTTGTTAAAGTTAACTCTTTCCATGCCAACTCACGATATATCGCTACTTAGACTCGTCGCTTCACTGCCAACTCTCGATATATCGTTACTTTCATTTTCGTTATTTAATTTGGTTTCCAGTGCATCTAATCCAACTTTTTATTGTCTAAAGGGAAAGATCACTCTATTAACTTCCTTTCTGCTTGGATTCCTTTCGGTTTTTTTAAATAATTATGACGATTTTTTATCGATTTCTGTTTATACTTTTGTAAACAAAGCATAGCCACGCCTACTCAAAATGTTTCTAGGCCTTGGAACTTGTCAAATTTGCTAGTAAAATAACTTTTATTGCTAATTATTAATTTCTATTCATCAGATAACTTTAAGTACCTTTTAAAATGGTTTTGAGGACTGTCGGTTTATTTACTAATTAAAGATTCCGACATTCGTGGTTAGCCTTAGACCTATGTAAACTATATAGAAATGTATAGGATCGGCGTTTGCCGGCTGATTCTAACATTATAAAAATGCGTATAACTCAATAACTATATGACATATTTTCTAAATTCAAAATGCATTCTGATCTGGAATAGATATACTTTTAGTGGTTTTAAGCTGAATAGGATATCTGCTACGCATACCATATAAAAATCTCTTAAGATCGATTTTTTTCGCTCCTTTTTTTTTAAACAAAAAATTTGATCTCTAAAAATTAATAATAAAGATGTAACTATTATTACGATATTGTTTTAACTTCTACTTATTATTATTCCCTGTTTAATTTCCTTTAATTTGATATGAAATACAGGTATCTTGCTGAACAAATTCCTTTAGAAATTTATGAATAAATAAGGGCACCCATAAAAAATTCTAGCAACCTAAAAATGGTCTTGCACAAACGCGGTAAACCCCCCGGCACGGAATGAGTTAAATAACCAGTAGTAGATCACAATAATTTGATCCAGGTTTGTTTTTTTTCCTTTTAAGCCTAGTAACTTTGCTATCATGGTCAGGTACTGGGTCATGACACAGCATTTGAAAAACACTGTACACAAAAAAAAATGAGAGAATAAAAGACTGGTTATAAAAAAAAAGATAAAAAAAGACTGAAAAATGAGCTATCTCACCTGTCTTCTGGCGCCCGGGCAAGGTATTCTCTTTCTATTAAACCTTCTATCCTCTTCTTGATAATTACAGGACTGGGCAAAAAGCGTGGTTTCAACATCTCTGTACACTGTGGGCAAAAGTTGGAAGTTATTTAAATAGTGGATCAGAACAACAAACAAAGGATAAAATCATTATTGATTCATTTTCTTTCCATTTTTGTTAAACCTCAAGTTGCAATGAAAAAACACATTTACATCTATGGGAGAGAAATCAGCTGTTGGACAAATATGCACTATCTACTGGAAGGACTACAAAATGTAAATATGCACTATCTACTGGAAGGACTACAAAATGTAAATATGCACTATCTACTGGAAGGACTACAAAATGTAAATATGCACTATCTACTGGAAGGACTACAAAATGTAAATATGCACTATCTACTGGAAGGACTACAAAATGTAAATATGCACTATCTACTGGAAGGACTACAAAATGTAAATATGCACTATCTACTGGAAGGACTACAAAATGTAAATATGCACTATCTACTGGAAGGACTACAAAATGTAAATATGCACTATCTACTGGAAGGACTACAAAATGTAAATATGCACTATCTACTGGAAGGACTACAAAATGTAAATATGCACTATCTACTGGAAGGACTACAAAATGTAAATATGCACTATCTACTGGAAGGACTACAAAATGTAAATATGCACTATCTACTGGAAGGACTACAAAATGTAAATATGCACTATCTACTGGAAGGACTACAAAATGTAAATATGCACTATCTACTGGAAGGACTACAAAATGTAAATATGCACTATCTACTGGAAGGACTACAAAATGTATACAAGAAGAGCTAATGACTTCCCTCCCTCCATAATGAGGATTAACTCAATATTAGCCAATACAGTTAAAACAATATGTAATTAGCCAATCAATTTTAAACATAATAGATATCATAATAGATAATTAGCCAATCTGTTTTCAACCAAAGAAATGTGTGTTTACCTCAGCAACTAAAGAGTTGTGCTGCAACTTCTTTCTTGCTTTCATTATTCTGACAAGGGCTGCCTCAATCCTGACTAGGAGTTAAGGATCATAGAATGTGGAAATTTTTCTTTTTTTTTTTGATAAACTTTGTAGTAGATTTTAAAAATCACAAAAACAACAACACTATTTTATGAATGCATAAACTGGATAGAGTAAAAATTAGTTTCATAACTTTACAAAAATAATTGCTTATAGCAGTGATACTGGCCAAAAATTAAAACAGATCCTAGAGTGATTGCTCAACACACCTCTCCATCACATTAGGATTATTTCCATATTTTATTTATCTCCGTTCATAAAATTAGACAATTATTTCCAGGCAAATACAACAAGTTTCTCTAGCCAAACAAAACTAGTTAGACCCAAATAAATTGTAAAAAAAAATTGTATGTTATTTTCATATAAATCCATTAACTTTAAATGCCTCTTTGTAATGCATAATAAAGCCTTTGAATAGTTTGTCCTTTGAAACTCACAAAGAAAGATAGAAATAAAGGTAAGTTAATATAAAGGCATACTATTAGACTTATAAAAGAAAATATCACTGAAAACCTTATTGCTTATGATAATAATGGTTATGAAAAAAAAAAAAAACTATTATCAAAAGAAAGAAATGCATAAAGAAAATTGTTGTTAGACATTAGTCTTCTGAAGATGTATAAATGATTTAATATCATTGCATTTTTTAATGCATTCTCTTTCCAAAGGGCAAAAATAATAGATGTATAATTTTTTTTCAAAATAGGGAAAAATATGTCAGTCATGTGTGTTCAATGTTGATTTTAAATATAAATTTAAAAAAAACATGTTAAAAACTAATTTATATGGGTTGTAGAATGGGTTTATTGATGAAAATTTAAACAGAATGTGTTGTTATCGGCTTATTGCTGATGTTCTAAGTTTTAGCTTGATAAAATGCCAGGAAGTGGGTCAATCAGCCTGACAAAGGTCTGGTCTCACACCCTTCACCAAAAACACACATAAAAAGCTTTTGCAAAGTGAATATAAATATAAAATGTTTTTAAAACAAAACTACAGCTTTTGAAACAGAAAGGATATTCATGTTTTCTGTCTTCATCAACTTTATTCCTTGTTTCTCTCCTCTCAGGCTCGGCTTCACCTTTATTGGATGCAACTGAAGGGACAGAATAAAAAAAAACAACAGTGTTTAAACATTTCAGCACACCCAGTAAAATGCACTACACATACAAGCTTTAAATATTAAAAAGGGAAAGAAGAAATATGGGGGAAAAAAAAAGCATCATATTTACCCATTTGAATTTTGACTCGAACCAGTTTTGATGAAAACTGATCGTTCACAGTAAAGGTGTGTGTAGACTCTGTAATGTAATAGTTTTGTAAACTGTAGTAAAACATACACAAAGCTCTACTGAATTTTTTTTATATTTAAAGGATATATAATTAGGATGCATTTTTCATCAATAAGTTTTCTATTGCTTTTCTCTGAAAACAAGTATTTGCCACTTATTTAAATCTTTTTTTTTCTTTACCAATGTCCTTATTTTTTGGCTCTTTCTGTAGAATTCTCTGGCCAATTTTTCCAACTGCTAAGGACTGTAAGGCTCTTGTTAATTCTCTTTCTGGCATATCAGTTTCATTCTTGATTTCCTAAAAGTAATGACAAAAAAGAAAAGACGGATTAACTTGCCTGAATAGCTGCTAAAAAATTACGTGAATGATACAAAGAAGGTGAAGAAGACAACTGGTACAGTTTTATAAAAGATACAAACAAACCAACCTCAAAGGTCCACTTTTCTTTGATGTTAAAGAGAACCAGCACGCACATCTGATAGGTAGACACTTGTAATATATGTTTCCTGATGCCCTTGGCGGAGCTAGCTGGCCCGCTGTCCGTCTCATCACGCTTGGCTCCTGCAAAACTGGCATGTAAGTCAGCTGATCCCAGATGAGGTTGTAGGGACAACTGGCGCCCACTGTGCTTACTAAGGTAAAACCTATAATAAAAACAAAGTGTTAGATTGGAGGTTAAAACCTAATGACAATACAAATTTTCTTTGGCGGTTACAATCTAATGACAAAAAGTATTATTTGGAGATTACAATCAACAGCTTCAACAGCTGCAAAACCTGGAACAAACATTAATTCTACCACTGACAGACAATAATTGGCTATTTAGACACACACACAGAAAATCACACAAAAAATATTTTAACTGAACCACTCCACCAAACAACAAGGGAAACAAAACCATTGCTAGGTGTTTACAGTTGGCTTATAGTAGAAAATGTACATTGTACAATAGTATGTTATACTAGATTAAAAGAATGAAATTTTTATTGACGACAGTTTACTTGATTACAAGACTAAAATTAAATTTTCTTATGAAAAAAAAACAAACTTACGCTCTAAAGGCCTCAAAAGCTGCCCTAGGTTCTGCTGGTATATTGATAGGTGTAGCTGTCTGCGTTGGCCAATACCCTGTGGTCAACACACGAACAGTCAGGTCCACACCGAACAGGTTTACCGCCTTTTCACCACAGTAGCGCTTGAACTCTTCTTGAATGGTAGTAGACAAAGCCATGTCCTTAAACATACCCTCCAGTTTTGAAGTGAATTGGCAACCACACTCAGTCTGGAGATGGAAAAAAATATATAGGGCGCCTGTTGTCAAACTAGCAGATGATTAATCCTTAATTAGCATTGAGAAAAGACATTTCAGTGTTTATGGGGTGTGGCAGCTTTAGCCAGTTTACAAGGCTATGTGGCGTTCTTTTTCTGAAATCAATTCAGGGTTCTTACTCTTATTATAATTTGAAATTCCCATACTTTTCATAAACTTTTTTGAAAGTTTTTATATTTAAAATGAACACTTCAGAAGTGTAAAGTTGATATAAAGCCATCTCTCAGAATAAAACAAAATGGAACACAATGAAAGTTTATGAAGAAAGTTTGCATTGAATTCCCTGAAGCACAAAGAGAAATATTTGTGCAAACTTTTGAATGCAGTTTTTTCTGTTAAAAATAAACTTTTGTCAAGTTATAGGCTTTATTGAAAACAGTAGATAGACCTTCAGCTTGGAAATCATATTCTTCTCAGAATCATCTGAGCCACTCTTGTTAAGTAAAAGCCTCCTAGCCAAATGCTGTTTGTAGTAGCGCTCAAAGACATCCTTCTCCTGGAGGTAACGAAATAAAACCATGCTTTTGTCCAGTACGTTTTCAATTTCTTGTTCTGTCATCTGAAAAAATAAAACATAAACATTGGCTCAAAAGAATGTTTAAAATCATTCCACATAAACAACGTTTGTACATTTATATGTTCTAATTTTTTTTATAAAATCTTTATGTACTATGTCTGGCAGCAGTATTTACTTTACTTATCATGAAAACCATTTGGGTTGAGTGGATTAAGCTGGCTGACCAAAGACCACTTGGAGATCGTCATGTGAAGAAGGGATGAGGCAGGGAGGCAATAACATGGGGAGGCCTGCTAATAGCTGAAGACTGGTTGCAGGGGACCATTTGTTCCATAAGGAAGATACCGTAATAGGCAAGGATTTTGGGAAAAGGAATGGGGGGGGGGGGGGGGGCATTTAAAAAAAAGAAATTCTGGTTGTAGTAATGAGCAATCCAGATCTCTGCCATACAAGTTAGATTCTTTGTGTTCTAATACAATTAGTAGTAAATAAGGACAACTAACAGTTTAAATATGAGTTATATAGGTAGGTACAAACTAAACAGCTTGACAATATTACCAACAGTATAGTTTAACAGACAAGAAAAGCTGAAGTGCAAGTTGTGGGATAGAAACTAGATGACAGACAAGGAGAAGTTTTTTTGATAAGATGTAATCTAGACCAACAAAAATTTGCTGAAGTATGCTGAACAAGATGTAATAAAGACATTGACAGACAAGGAGAAGTGCCTTTACAAGCTTATGTGGCGCCCCAGGGCAAAAGTTTCAGAGCCGCCCCCTTGCATACTGTAACTGTTTGTTTAGTGCTATATTTAGACTACATTTGCCGCCCCCAGCATATGCCCCTCTGCGCCCCCCCCCCTATGTGAGGGCACTGTGTGTAGTGGAATAAAGTACTCACCCCTTTGACACCCTTCTTTAATTTATCATCTACAAACAATGACAAATACTCTGGTGACTTTGGGTTCAGATTGATAAAAAACTCAAAATCTCCAGAGATCATCTGCTTAAACAGTTTATCATCACTGAAGGATTCGTGAAGGAAATGTCCGAAGCGGTCCTTGAGATCCAGAAGATTCTGAAACAAATTTTAAACAGCTGCAAGTCACACACCAGGCTAAGATATATTGTCAAAATATATTTGACTTGTTTTAAAAGATATCTACAACTATAACAATTAATATCTGCTTTAAGTTAAAATGGTCAAAATATCTATTGAATGAAAAAGTCAATGTAAAATCAAGGTAAAACATATAATTTGACTATATTTGACTAGGTTCTATAATATCTAAGTTGACTCAAAGAAACCAGGCAAATTTCTTTGTTACATTCTATTTCTCTAGTTGGAATATTCAACAAATGACTGACCAATGTACATTCTATTTCTCTGGTTGGAATATTCAACAAATGACTGACCAATGTACATTTGATTTCTCTGGTTGGAATATTCAACAAATGACTGACCAATGTACATTCTATTTCTCTAGTTGGAATATTCAACAAATGACTGACCAATGTACATTCTATTTCTCTGGTTGGAATATTCAACAAATGACTGACCAATGTACATTCTATTTCTCTGGTTGGAATATTCAACAAATGACTGACCAATGTACATTCTATTTCTCTGGTTGGAATATTCAACAAATGACTGACCAATGTACATTCTATTTCTCTGGTTGGAATATTCAACAAATGACTGACCAATGTACATTCTATTTCTCTGGTTGGAATATTCAACAAATGACTGACCAATGTACATTCTATTTCTCTGGTTGGAATATTCAACAAATGACTGACCAATGTACATTCTATTTCTCTGGTTGGAATATTCAACAAATGACTGACCAATGTACATTCTATTTCTCTGGTTGGAATATTCAACAAATGACTGACCAATGTACATTCTATTTCTCTGGTTGGAATATTCAACAAATGACTGACCAATGCACATTCTATTTCTCTGGTTGGAATATTCAACAAATGACTGACCAATGTACATTCTATTTCTCTGGTTGGAATATTCAACAAATGACTGACCAATGTACATTCTATTTCTCTGGTTGGAATATTCAACAAATGACTGACCAATGCACATTCTATTTCTCTGGTTGGAATATTCAACAAATGACTGACCAATGTACATTCTATTTCTCTGGTTGGAATATTCAACAAATGACTGACCAATGCACATTCTATTTCTCTGGTTGGAATATTCAACAAATGACTGACCAATGTACATTCTATTTCTCTGGTTGAAATATTCAACAAATGACTGACCAATGTACATTCTATTTCTCTGGTCGGAATATTCAACAAATGACTGACCAATGTACATTCTATTTCTCTGGTTGGAATATTCAACAAATGACTGACCAATGTACATTCTATTTCTCTGGTTGGAATATTCAACAAATGACTGACCAATGTACATTCTATTTCTCTAGTTGGAATATTCAACAAATGACTGACCAATGTACATTCTATTTCTCTGGTTGGAATATTCAACAAATGACTGACCAATGTACATTCTATTTCTCCAGGTTGGAATATTCAACAAATGACTGACCAATGTACATTCTATTTCTCTGGTTGGAATATTCAACAAATGACTGACCAATGTACATTCTATTTCTCTGGTTGGAATATTCAACAAATGACTGACCAATGTACATTCTATTTCTCTGGTTGGAATATTCAACAAATGACTGACCAATGCACATTCTATTTCTCTGGTTGGAATATTCAACAAATGACTGACCAATGTACATTCTATTTCTCTGGTTGGAATATTCAACAAATGACTGACCAATGCACATTCTATTTCTCTGGTTGGAATATTCAACAAATGACTGACCAATGTACATTCTATTTCTCTGGTTGAAATATTCAACAAATGACTGACCAATGTACATTCTATTTCTCTGGTCGGAATATTCAACAAATGACTGACCAATGTACATTCTATTTCTCTGGTTGGAATATTCAACAAATGACTGACCAATGTACATTCTATTTCTCTGGTTGGAATATTCAACAAATGACTGACCAATGTACATTCTATTTCTCTAGTTGGAATATTCAACAAATGACTGACCAATGTACATTCTATTTCTCTGGTTGGAATATTCAACAAATGACTGACCAATGTACATTCTATTTCTCCAGGTTGGAATATTCAACAAATGACTGACCAATGTACATTCTATTTCTCTGGTTGGAATATTCAACAAATGACTGACCAATGTACATTCTATTTCTCTGGTTGGAATATTCAACAAATGACTGACCAATGTACATTCTATTTCTCTGGTTGGAATATTCAACAAATGACTGACCAATGTACATTCTATTTCTCCAGGTTGGAATATTCAACAAATGACTGACCAATGTACATTCTATTTCTCTGGTTGGAATATTCAACAAATGACTGACCAATGTACATTCTATTTCTCTGGTCGGAATATTCAACAAATGACTGACCAATGTACATTCTATTTCTCTGGTCGGAATATTCAACAAATGACTGACCAATGTACATTCTATTTCTCTGGTTGGAATATTCAACAAATGACTGACCAATGTACATTCTATTTCTCTGGTTGGAATATTCAACAAATGACTGACCAATGTACATTCTATTTCTCTGGTTGGAATATTCAACAAATGACTGACCAATGTACATTCTATTTCTCTGGTTGGAATATTCAACAAATGACTGACCAATGTACATTCTATTTCTCTGGTTGGAATATTCAACAAATGACTGACCAATGTACATTCTATTTCTTCAGGTTGGAATATTCAACAAATGACTGACCAATGTACATTCTATTTCTCTAGTTGGAATTTTCAACAAATGACTGACCAATGTACATTCTATTTCTCTGGTTGGAATATTCAACAAATGACTGACCAATGTACATTCTATTTCTCTGGTTGGAATATTCAACAAATGACTGACCAATGTACATTCTATTTCTTCAGGTTGGAATATTCAACAAATGACTGACCAATGTACATTCTATTTCTCTAGTTGGAATATTCAACAAATGACTGACCAATGTACATTCTTTTTCTCTGGTTGGAATATTCAACAAATGACTGACCAATGTACATTCTATTTCTCTGGTTGGAATATTCAACAAATGACTGACCAATGATATGAAACAGAAATATTGTTACCTGCACGTATATAATTGCATTTTTGCTTTCCTCACCCTCCTCACTGACTAGAGCTCTGCCCTGTTCCCGAAGATATTTACTAATACAGTCGCTCATAGTTTTCAGACCATCTTTGACTCTGAAAAACAATTTGTACATGCACGCCAGATCTGAAATAGACAGAAACAGGTTGTTGTTTTTATTTTAAAAGTGGGTTTTTAATAAGTAATCTAACATAAATGGGCTTACAATAAAAGCAATCTATCAAAAATAACTACATAAAGCTAACTAATAATTAAGTTTTTATACAATTTATTTAAAAAAACTGACAATAACAAGCCTTGGCCAATGAATGATATTGTTGATACACGCAGGAAGAAAATGGGATAAAAAAGGTAACAAATTATATTAGTATTTAGCCTAACAAAGCACAACAGCTATATGCTTAAATCAATTAATAGAATGTAGGAAGGGACAATGCTTCCAACAAGCCCAGCTGGTGCCTTCTCACATTAATAAAAAATCGACGACTGCAGAATAAATTTCTAGGAAATATTAACTTTTGACTCATTCATATTATAAAAACAAAACTTATACAATATCTTTAGCTCAGTAAAATTGTTGGTAGAATGTTTTCTGGTTATGTGTTTATCACAGGTGGGTTGTGAATTGCAACATATTATTATTATTTAACACATGTGAGTGGTGAGACAATTAACATATATTTACCATCAGTCTTATTATTCTCTAACATGTGCACAACACCAGAATTCTCCATCTAAATTGAGGGAAAAAAACAAAACATTTCAACTCTTTAGACATTATCAAGTTTTTATTAATACTGTTAATCGCATTTGAAGACTAACTGTTCATAAATAGCTTTAATAAATTTGTAATACTACTATCATCCTCCTGATCCAGCAGCCATCTGGGCACTCGCTCATCTGCCTAAGGCTAAGGTGAAGAAATTGCATACTACTAAAATCTTTACTATATTTTTTAAAATGCTTAGTCCCAAATTGCATTTTATTTAAGTAATACTAATTAAATGATAAGTCATGTTTAAAGAGAGTAAGAGTTTTAGTGTTGGTTGTCACAACTGCACATTCGATCGGTCTAGTCACTGAAACCCAGAACAATTTATTTCATCCCAAATTTTTTTTCTTCTTTTGACAGGTTCAGTGTATTTTCTTTCTCTCCTTTCCTCTTTCCCAAAGGGGCTGCAGGTAAGGAAGGTTGGGTAATACAGAGTGAACATTTCAGGAGAGTGTGACATCTTCACAATCTTTGCAAGAAATCATCTTCACGGATTAGTGTTTTGTTCATTCCCCAAGAAAAGTACATTGCTGTTATTGTCTGACCATTTAACTGTTTCCTTTTAGACATGCCATGGGTTTTTCTTGTCCGACTGTCTTGACGCCATACAGATTAACAGCTTTAACCAATTGGATGAATATTGTATTTTTGCTTACAGACTTGTAGTTTTCAGCACCAGATTTTTTGTTCTTATAGTGTGTGTAAGTGACAAAATTATAATCATGATTACATATATATATAAAAAATCTCACCTCTACTATGGTTTTCATGTGTTTACTAATAAGTTCAGCTTCTAAAACCTGGACAGAAAAAAGATTATTATTAGTTAACAGAAATAATAAACACATGATTAGATGAAAAACCTGTCTTTTTAATACAACTAACTAAAAGTGTGGACATTAATAATAGAAAATTGTTTAGGAAATAATTCAACAACAATAATACAACATTACTAAAACATTGCAAAGATATTTATCAAAGTTAATAATAATAATAATGACTATTTCTAAAGCGCATCTATCCATGCTATAATAGCATGCTCAGTGTGCTGTTTTGACATGATTACAAGAACACAATTTGACAATGATTAATTAAACAGATATGTCTTTAGGTTCTTTTTAAATGACTTTGATTCAGTATGCTTTAGTGCAAGAGGTAAGTTGTTCCACAATACTGGCGCCACCGACTCCAAAGTTGTTTTTTTTCTATGTCCAATAAGACTGGGAGCCCTGAGCAACGACTGTGCACTTGAACGCAGATCTCTTGATGGGGCATATTCTGTAAGAAGGTTCTGAAGATAGCAAGGTGAAGTGCCATCCAAGCAGCTGAATGTCAGGGAAAGAAGCTTATATTCAATTCGCTTCTGCACGGGGAGCCAGTGGAGATCCCGAAGTATAGGGGTGACGTGAGCGGACCTCTCGACCAGAGATACTAAGCGTGCAGCATTGTTTTGCACCTTTTGGAGTCTCTCAATCTGCTTTTTGGGAATCCCCCACAAGCAGCTGTTGCAATAATTGAGTCTTGAGAGAATAAGAGAGACGGCAACGGCATTTGCTGTTTTCTTGTTGAGATGAGGTCGCAATTGACCTAAGGCTCGTAATTGCATAGAGCATGCGTGGACGACAAAGCTGATATGGGTAGTCATTGAAAGTTTACTGTCAATAAACAGGCCAAGATCTTTACATAGTCAGATAAGATAATTTCAGCAGTGCCAATTTTATTACTTCTAGCTTAATGGTTTGAAGTTTAGCATGAGACCCACAAAATATTGCCACTGTTTTGTCATCATTTAGCTTTAGCCTATTTTCCACCATCCACGATTTCACTGACAGGCAGCAGTCTTCAAGAGATTTTACAGCCGCAGCACAGGAAGCAGGATTGAAACTAATGTATTATTCCGTGTCGTCTGCAAATAGATTATGATTTACGCCATGGGTATTAATGATTTTGCCGAGTTTACTAGTATAAATAGAGAACAGTACAGGTCCCAATTCAGAGCCTTGTGGTACTTCACAGCTCAGTGGTGTGCTCTGCGAAGAAGCTTGTTTTACCACAACATATTGTTTATCTTATAGAATTTTGTTAAGTTTCCTATTCTGAAAAAAAACATCACACATAGTTTTCAGCTTTCATTAAATATTTTTTAAATCTTGACAATTGTTGTAGAACAAATTTTTTTTCATTTCCTTTGATGATGTATTTTTTGTCCCACAAATGAAGTTTCTTAATATTGGAAATAGGTTTTCAACAGGATTAATAAAGATTAATCAACTCATGAGCATAGAAATGTTTACCATTCTGCATGACCATATTATTATCAAACAATTCAACAAACGTGTACAAACCTCTACAACAGGCTCTTCTGTGGATTTGTCAAGGTAATGTTTAGCCCTCTCTGCCTCTTCATTGATTCTAGCCTCTACTTTCTTTATGTACACTGAAGCAGAATTCTCGGCTAAAAACTTCTGGCTCTCCAACTGTAAAAAATATTTATTGAATAATGAAAGGACTTAGGGAATACATGTTTTTAATATATTTAAATAGTAATGTACATTCAATAATAAAAGGTTAATGAGAATCAAAATATTTGACCTTCCTGTGATTCCTATAGTGCATTTGCAATAACATGACAAAAAGCATGTGCTGTTTGTTCACTTTGTCCAGTGGTGACAAATGGCAGCCATATTACTATAGGCTTAAGAAGGTTTTATTTTTAAACATCATCATTTCAACAATATGCCTAAAATATATATAAAAACACTGTCATGCGATGAAAATTTACATTCAAAGCTAAAATTTAAACCATTAAAAATCAATGGAATAGGTTCCATAATTGCAGAATATTTAATTGAAGATGTTGATTGTCGAAAGTTAGCCTATCTTAACTTACTATCTAAAAGGGAGACAGTGCAATGTTTCACAAGAGCTATTGAAAAACTATAAAAGCCTCAAATCTTGTTTATTTTGTGGACGGACTACTAATACGAAGGACTAGTATCACAGTTAAATATCAAGATTTATGCAAACAAATTCAAAAAGCAAAAATAGACATAGACATTAAATAACAATGTTATTCAACTATCTTGGCTGCTATTTACTTAGTTACGTCATCTAGAAACCTAAGCCACGCCTATTGCAAATGCTCTATTCAATCATCCCCCAAAAACTGTGCAATAAAAAACTCTCTATGGAAAAAAACAACTTTTCTTCAATATATTTAACATCCCAGTATTATTATTGACCCTATACAACTAATTTAATATCCCAGTATTAGTACTGAGCTTATTATCATCATCATCACTGACCCTATAAAACTCTGCAGATTGTTCAAGGAAAGGCTTCTCAAAATCCTCTTCATACACGCCCCTTGAATCAATGCCCAGAATCATCAACATCTGACAAGCATTTTTTACAGCTCCCCTGCACAAATGAATGGAAACATAGATAAATTATACAGCATGGCATAAAGTCTTTTAATATTAAAATTTACACCTGTGAAACAAATGTTACATGTAGATTAATGGAACAAGTGTCATTAAAACAAAAGTAACATGTACATCAATGCTACAAGTGTCTTAATTAAATGAATGGTACATGTATCCTAAGAAGAAGAAACACCAAAAGCATTTGTTACCTGTCTACTACTTCACCCCTCCTTTCCTTAGCAACCATGTCTAAGAGTGTTGATCTGAGGTGATCCCTGATTGAAGAATGGCGTACAACTTTATCTCGAAATATGATCAGACCCAGGTTGTACACATTCTCAACATTATTCTGCTGTACATAAACACGGTCCTACAGAAAAAAAACACAAGTCCATTTAATTGGAGTAAGCTTATATTTTTTAACTTTATATGTATTCACAAGAGACTAATCTAACACTGCAGGCCAGGGCCCTCCATGGGCTGTGGTGCCCCAGATCATGAATCTAACAGTGCCATAGTTGAGAGTGCAGGGTTAAATGGAGAAAATGACATAAACCAATTGTTTTAGGATTGAATGCTGAGCACAGAAATCAGGTGAACCATGGCTAATGGAGTCGAGGCCAGGCATTGTAATTTAATACCTGTCATAGGTTTGAGGATAGGTTATTTTAGAGTCAATAGTAAGTGGTAAAGAGTATTGGTTCTTACAAAGATCTGACCTGAAGTAAGCAATAGAATTTAGGCATGTGGATCTTCAAAATGTTTAGACAATTGAAAGTCTTCAATCTTACTCTGATTTTATATATAAGAACTGTACAAGCCTTGGAGTTGGATTCTTTATTTTGTTTGTAAGCCTCATACAGGTGTCCACTGGGTGACAAAAATCCCCAGTAACAAATATATTCTGTTACAGTTACTAAAGAAAACATTTAAACATTTACACATTTTTAAAGGAGCATTACCCAGAAAAAAGACTCACCATATACATGAGTATATCTCTGATCATAACCATAGAGGTCTGGTGGTCATTCCAAGCTGCATTCAATGTCTGAAGAAAGTTATTGTTTAGGGCTTGTAGCACATCTTCTTTTACCTGTTGGGCAGGAAGTGGAATAAAGTCAATAGTTTGAAGAAGTAAAAAATAGAAAAGCCAAATTGTTACACCTTTAAGGCTGGGATCTAGAAAAAGCAGGGAGTAATTTGACATGTATTAATTGCTCTAAGGTTGTTCTACTTTAAATAAATTTCAGACAATTTTTGTATAGGAGCTTTAGACCTACAAGTCTCTAAAATTTCATTTGTGATATTACTCTTATTTATTAAATATATCGTAATAGTGATCTGCCCAAAGGAAGACTTGCTCACAAGCATCAAAATAAAAATTGAGATGGCAGAAACATGTCTCAAGAAGTGACTGTCCAAAGGCACAGTACAATGTAGAAGGAAAAGCAATAATTAGAAGAAAAGATGGGAGGGTGGTGTAAAGAAGTTGTACAGCCTGTCCTTATGGCTGTCAAAGAAAACAGGAAACAAGAGACTTTAGGTGGTTAGTCAGGTGGTTAGTCAGCAATGGTTCCACAATGGCTCACCCACAGGGTTAAGCAAAAGGTAAAGAGCAAGTTATCAGGTATGTATTTTTAGTAAGATTGTTTTTTGTTTGTTTGCTAATTACATTGGAAAGTATATAAACAAAAAGTTGGGGAAATGGATATTAAGGAGTTGCACAATAACTCCAGCCCTATCAATACACTCACCAAAAGTAATTGTAAGGGCTAATTTAGAGTTTATAATTTTATAACCATTCATGTACGATAAAATTTAGCAAACTTTGCAAATGCTATATTAGCTATTAACCCAACGATTATGACTCAAGAGACTAGACTATCGACTTCTGCAATAGCCACTTGTGGGTTCTCCAACTATGACAATAATTGAACTTATGAAAGAATATGTACAAATATATTTATAAAAACAACAAGAAACCATGGGTTTTACCTTGCCAACTAGATGTTCAGTGACAACATCTTTCAATCCTGTGTAGAGTTTCTCACCATGTTTGTGAAGCACCATAGTGTAAGCATTTCGATATAACTCTTCAAAGCTGAGACCACTGTTATTCTTTTTCTGGATTTCTTGAATGGCATTCTTTAACAGTGCCCAGATATTGTTGACATACTTCTCATCCATTGTCATCTAAACAGTAATAAAAAAAAATTGCACTTATATTTAACATCAAATATGATTTTATTCTAAAGCATAAACCATGACATAGGCCAAGAAAATTGCAGCAATTAGAAACCTAAACCTCCATATATATATATATATATAATATATATCTGTACCTAGGTAAGTAATACCAGCCCATTATTGGCTCTCAGAGAACAGATAACAGGAGGTAATCAAGAAATCATTAATGGTACCCACAATATTATGGTATTGGTTAAAGTGAAAAACATCTAACTTTCAAATGTGTTTTTCCAAAACAAATTGTTAAAATGTCAATAATCACACAGCTTCCATAAAGTCTACTGGCCAAATATTTCATTTCAAATAAAATGAGAACAATAAGGATTACCATGATCAATTACAAGTTTACATTACAGTGTTGCACAACAAGTTTTTAACAAGTTTTTCCCTTTTTTAAATTTAATACAAAAAAAGTTCACACTACTTGGTTCATTTTACCAAAATTTACAAACTTTCCCAAACTTGAAATAATCAAGTAAATTTTCACTAACTTTCTCATCCCGAATGAACCCTATTCTTCTTCTTCTATCAATACGTCTGCAGAGCTGTTTGCTATCTTGCAGTCAATGTCAGACACACTGGCATTGTTAATCTGGGTTTTCCTTAGTGGCTTTTTTCAAATCCCGCAGCTCAAGAGAGTTTTTCGGTTCTGCACCAAGCACCTGTGAGTGGTACTCCGGGATCGGACTGCATTGAGTTAGGGCTGAGTTGTGCTGAGATAAAAAACCTCTATCCAGGGTAGTGCAATCTGGACCTCTGTCAAACAGCACCACAAAGGGGGTACAAGTTTTACGTTCCCTGGTTATACCCAATGCACAGCCCACTATTCGTCGCCTTTTACGACATGCAAGTGGGACTTAGAAGTGGGGTTATTCTTTCACCTGGTCATTTCCTGGACCCCGAAACCCACATGGGGGGAATGAACCCTATAAACTCTAAATTTTGCATATTATATTTTCATTTAGTTGTTGATCTTAAATAATAAACATAGATGAAGCCCAATTTATGCATTTTACGTAAAACTGTAAAAATAATGTTTAAAGATATGGCAAATAAGAAGGGATGCTCTGAAAAACTTGAACTATACGTAAAGTAACTAGTGGCTTGATAAATAATAATAGGCCATCGGATTAAATCCAGGATTAAAATTAAGATCCCCTAACCAGGTTGGTATTTTCATAAAGGGGCCTATAGGCTAAGTGTTGGAGGAGACTGTGGGTGGAGGAGAGGGATACTGATTATTTTTATAAAACAATTCAAGGAAGGAATCAAGGGGAAATTCCCCCCCCCCCCCCCACTTCTGTTTTTTCTCTATGCTCATAATTCTAAACTGAGATCAAAATTGTGCATTCCCTAAAAAAAAAAATGTTTTTTGGTAGCAGCACATTAATGCAATAATTCCCTGCTTTGCTTTACTAAATAGTCTAATTTGATAAGTAGGCCTAGGCCTACAAGTATGGTCATACTACATAGAGGTAAACTTAAACTTTACATAGTGGTAGGCACCTTCTCTAGTGTAATGAAAACATTCTACTGCATAATCAGAAGGCCTATTACAAAGTCAGTAGGCCTACATACTTTACATAGGCTCAGCAGGGTGTTTTGCATTGTTGTAGTTTTGTACGAGTGTCTAAGACTAATAAATAATCCACAAAGTCAAAGCGTTATTTTGTAAGTTAGATGTTTGAAAAGCCTAATCTAAGCAGCTAAGATATATCATTTTAAATTTACTTTCATTGGGAATTAAAATTAATGTAATGTGCAACAATTTATCAACAATCAACAGCAACAACAAACTTTAACAAAGTAACAAAGCAAATTTGTGATTATAGGCTAAACAGTTTTATTAGTTTTAAGTTGTATGACTTACTGGAAAGGCTCTTATGCGCATTTTGGTGTCCCTTCTGTTTTGCGCTCTTGAACCCATTGAAGACATTTTTGAAGTTTGATAATAACTATTTATTAAATCGAAATGTGCAAAGATACTGAATACTGGCTTAGTAGTTGTATTTATTGGTATTTTCACTATTACCAGACACTGCTAAAAATTTCTATAAATCTTTACCGTACTGAGTTGTAATATTTGAAGTTTACACATATTACACGAATGGGGAATGGTTGTTACATTTAGATAGCTCATCTTAACCCAAGAATCGCAGGTCTGTTTACTTTAATCATGATTTAACTTATCAACAAAGAACTTGATCGTCTGTAGGGCGAAATCTTTGATGTACTTCCAGTCGTTTAGGGGCCTTTGCCTGTTAACTCCCTTGACCTAAAGTTTCCAATGAAAAGTATAGATCGTAAGCAAACGATATAAGCTGTCATCCAAAATTAAATTGAAATATATATAAATCTCGATTTATACCTATACTATTTTGTGTTTTAAATAAATGTATTACGTGGAGTATCAATCGAATAGTATTTTAGTGAATGTCAATGGTAATAAAATAAACATAGCGTATGAACATATGCAACTACGGTAAGGTCACTTCCTGGTATTGTGGGATATGAAAAATCAATTACAAAAAGTTATATTTAGGATGAAACGTGAGACGCAACCTTTAGCGATCGCTAAAAAGCGTTTACTTCGTCACTTCGTCTTTATTTATTTATATAGGCTACATAAAAAATACGCATTTATAAAGATCTTATAGGCTTTTATTTTATATAGTCTATAATGGAATTATAGAAATAGATATATAGAAGTCTAATACGAGATAAAAATATTTTATTTTGGCATTTATTTTTATAGGACAAATACAACTTACGGGCGCTTAATATTTGACTTTTAAAAACTTGTGTAGACCAACTAAAATAAGTAAATTTTAATTCTAGCTATTATAAACGTGTCTTCAACACAACGCATAGGCTAATAATATATGAGCCTGTTTTAAATTTTCTGCACAATGGCATTAGCTTATAGAAATAAAAAAAAAGACATTGTATGCATAGCCTATAGTAGGGCTATAGGCCTAGGCCCTATATAGGCCTAGACCTATATGTAGTATAGGCCTACAAGCTAAATTGCCCGGCGTTGCCCGGGGTGTGGGGGGGATATATAAAACAGGCCTGTATAATCTACAGATAAAAATGTTTTGCAGAAAGCTATAGAGTCTAAATCTAATAATTAAAATTTAATTTATTTTCTACTGAAGACTACATGGCACGGAGCCGGACTATAATATGTTGTAGAGTTCTATCCGCCCTAGTATATAATGGATCTTCACACCCTCGGTGCAGTTCTCAAAAGCATGTCGGAGTAGTACCGGTAAAAAAAAAAAAAAAGATACCAAAGAGTACTGGTGCCAGGACGCACCCTTATTTGACCCCACTACACACTGGGAAGGGTTCTGATGTGGGTGGCACCATCGAAGAGTAGTCCTACTGTGCTGTGCATGTTGACATATGTTGTTGTGGAAAGACTCAACAATGCTGAGTAGCCGGGGAGCCAGTATTTCCACATAACCTTAGGTTTTAGTTGACTATATGCAACATTACCTTCTCGGAAAAAAAAATCGGCACCACCTGTTTTGCATGACATGGTCAGAAAGAAAGCAGCGGCACAACACTGGGCAGTGAACAACTTCTTTACTGACTAAGTTGCGACAATCAGAAAAGCTTCGGAGAACTCATGATTTACCTGTAGTTGAGAATATAGGCTTTATTCGTGGGCAGCCCTTTGGCAGAACTTATAACTGTCTCCAGTTACCGAGGAACAGTTATATAAGACGCTTCATCACAGCAGATAAAACTACATTTTCCGTTGTTTTCCCATCCCAACAAAGATTGTAATGAGTTGTACGGATGTTTTACTTCGTGAATATCGTGAATATTAGCCTTTAGTCTGCCATAGTCCCACGCCTCTCCAAGGCTGCGACCATTAAGCATTATGTTAAAGAAAAATGTCCTGGACCCAAACGAATGCAATAATTGTCGCCCTTTGTCCAACCTCTCTTATATATGCTTATCAAAACTTCTTGAGAGAGTTGTGTCAGAGCAGCTTGTTCGGCATCTTAACAATAATAGCCTAAGCTTATTTAAAAATTAGCCTACTCGTGTCATGAATGATGTTCTTTGAAGGGCTGACTGTGGGGATCTGACACTTTTGGTTCTATTGGATCTGAGCGATGCTTTTGATGTTAGGCCCTAGACCATTTAACCATGATCTACTACTTTTATTCTTTTGTCAAGACTGCAATATGAGGTGGGCATCACGAGAACTGCTCTATTATTAATATGTGTACAGCACAATATAATTATAATATTTATATGTGTACAGCACAATATAATTATAATATTTATGTGTACATCACAATATAGTTATAATATTTATATGTGTACAGCACAATATAATTATATTCATATGTATACAGCACAATATAATTATAATATTTATATGCGTACAGCACAATATAATTATAATATTTATATGAGTACAGCACAAAATAATTATATTATTTTTATGTGTACAACAAAATATAATTATAATATTTTTATGTGTACAGCAAAATATAATTAGGATATTTATTATTGGGCAACATATAAATATAAGTCAAAAGCAGCCAGGCAAAAAGAGTTCATTGAAAATCAAAAACACAACAAAAGCAATAAAGGCTTTAATATTTATTTGTATGAACATCGGGAAACAAAATTCAACCAACACAATAATTGTATCACCCACATAAACAACATGGATATAAAATAAAATATTTTGATCTAGGAAATGATCAAGTCTTTGATGACATTGAATTATTTTTTAAAAAATGGCCCCCAAAGCTTATGCCAACATTTGATCATCAAAGTAGAATTTGTATCACGAAGAGAAACAACAAGAAGTAACATGATCATCACAGACAAAGAAATCATTTTATATTAACAAACATTGGATTCAAACCAGAAATATGTTTCCAAGCTTAAAAAGTACAGGAATGTGTGTTCTAAACTACAGTTTGAAATTATTTCAATTATTTAAAAATACAATTCATTTCCAACATAAAAATACCGGTAGTTTTAGTTGTTTTATATTTTAGCCAATAACAGACAGTTGTACCACTTACCTAATAAATGGACGGTTGAGAACTAATATTATGTAAAATTTTATTAGATGTGTTGATCTAAAACTTTATCAAAAGTTCATAAAATCTATGGTTATAAAAGGTTTATCAAAAAAATATAAATTGTTCAACAAAGTGTCACGTTAACAAGATCAGACATAAACAAAAACAAAGTTAACAAATAGGACATTGAAGTAAATATACATATAAACTACTTTAAGTACCTTTAGGTTAGTACAAACATGTTTTGCTTGCTTAGTTTTTTTTAACTTTCTTATCAAATTACAGAATTATTTGTTTAGACCCCAAAAGCTGGGTCAGGATTCAGAACTGGAGTATGTTTGGCCCCACGCAAAACAGTTTATGATATCTGAACACAATTTTAATTATGGTATTTATAACTATTTATGTATAACTAAGGCTTTAGTTTAATATATAACAATTGTGTGAACATTCATATGCGTAATTTGCTATTTATAGGCTAGAATATAATACAATAAAAATGTTTTTGGGTCACAAAGAAGAATTAAAATAATAACCAAGGCAGAAACAAAAGTTTAGGAAACACTAGTTTAGATGATACATAAACCTTATCATCATAAACCATAAAATTATGTTCTCCTTATTGATTAGATTTAATAACAAAACTTTTCTCCAAAATTTAATATAAGTACTGAGCAAATTTAAGAATCAAAACAGTTTACTCAAGTTGAATTTCTCAAACACATTATGTATGTTTTTAAATTGTATAATATGCTAACAATAAAAGGTTTAAAAATATATTAAAATAATAATTATTAATAAGCATAAAAAGAAATATAACTTTCAGCATTTATCTGAACATAGAAACAAAAAAAAATGTTCATTTGTTATTACAATTAAAGTACAAAATAAATACACTTTTTAATTAAATAGTTAAGTACAAAATAGAATATATACCTTTCAGCATCTATCTGAACATATAAAAAAAATGTTAATTTTTTATTACAATAAAGTACACAATAAATGCACTTTTTAAATAGTTAAGTAATTTGTTCATTTTGACTCTTAAGCAAGTTGATCTTCGCTTTGTAAAAGGATTTTTAAAAATAACAAATACCAATATTGCATTGTTTACTTCATAAGTTCTTAATTGGCATTGGGCTCACATGTTCTTTAAGTTAAAGTGCTGAAACCTTTTACTCCTTTCTTCTGTTGATCATAACAACCATGAATGTCCAACTTTTGAAAGTTTGATGTTTTACACTTGTTGCATTGTTTACATAATTTTTGTTGAATCCTATTTGACATTTTTTCAACAACTATCAAACTTTTACTATATAACTACAAAGCATTGTAAAGTTTTCAGCTAGGGCTATACCTATATGAAATTTTGAAATTCCCATTGGCAGTTACATATAAAACCAGATTTACATACCGTAATCATGTTATTACATTTTTCTAATGAAAATTTGAATTGAGAATTGAGCTCAATTTATCAAAGTAAGAGTAAGTGACAACACACTTTCATGTACGAAACATGTTTATATACTAAACCAATATTATGTCTAAGCAGATGATGACAATATGCTAGTTAATTTACAAAGATATATATTTTTTTTACATTGAAGGTCACAAAAATAAAATTTAATTGTGCTTTATGATTATAATTAGAAAGGTTTTTCTGTGGACATAAAAATCTTAAAATAAATAATTTGACAATAACTCAAATTAAATATCTTTAAAAAAAAACAACAACAAAAAGGGTAACAACTCTCAAGCTTGTTTCTATAAAATCCTAAAAAAATCTCAAACTTAATTAATACATACCCCTTTACAGGGTTCTTACCACAGAGCTATAATATATGGAGTGCTCAAAGGAAGTAAATTGTAGGAGTAAATGCGGACTTTTAAATATAGATAAGTGCTCTGCATGGCACTAAGCTCTATATACATGCACAAATAATAAATATTAATTAAAATTACTTTCTCATTTGACATATATATGTGGAATTCAAAGCATTATCCAGAAAAATCATCAACCATTTCATCTTTTGACTTCCCCATTAAATTAATGATTTCGGTACTCATTAAAATTTACACAATTTACTCGTATAAGAGATTATAAGCTTATATATATATATATATATATATATATATATATATAATGTATGTTCAGTATAAAAGAGATAATTTTTATCAAATTTCAATGTCGCAGTTACGAAAAGTTTTTTTTAATTTTTGGTACTTCCAAATATATAGCTCAGTGCCATACAGTGCCCTTATCTTTATTAAAAAGTCCGCATTTTCTCCCATTTTTTCTTCTCCATTTAATTGATTGAGCACTCCATGTATATATAGCTCATTGGTTCTTACTTTGAACTTAATTTAAAATTCCAGAATTTTTCACAAACTTTTCCCAACATTCACAAACCAATTTTATATTTTTGAAATTAGGGAAATATCTTAATGTCTGGTAGTGTATATAGGTATTCAAATAAATGTAAAAAATGTTTTTTAAGTAGCCATAGAATAATTTAAGGAAAAAAACATGATAGGATTTAAGTTAACTTCAAAATTATAATTTAAAATTTTCTTGTTATTTTATCCAATTCAGCAACATTTCCAAACTTTCTCAACCTTGGTAAATTTCCCTAAACTTTCCAAATCCTTATGACCCCTGTACTGATATATTCAGATTAATCCAAAAGCAGAAAAGAAAATAATTGTGAATATATTTAAGGCAGGTATAAAAGTGCACTAATAATTCTGTAGGCTTTCATACACAGGCATCCAGTTTATCTACAAGTACATAATCAGTTTCGTCTTCTCCAGTGGATCCATTCTGCAAATTTGCCAAGCCGTTTTCCAGGGCCTTCTTGGTGGCGCTCAAGCTGCGAAGTACTGAAACCAGCTGTAGCTGGTTTAGGACTTTGTTCAGTATGTTTTCCACCTTACTGTTCATTAAATCCTGGACGTAGGTGGTGCCCTTCCGACTGAACTGAGTTTTGGAGACTCGGATCAGTTTGTTTGCCTTTAGTTGAAATAATATAAAATATCAAATAAATAATTCATAATTTATTTAGATAATATGCTTTTTCTTATATATTTTGGCATACCGGGGTAGTTTTTAAAAAATCTTTTTTTTTAAAGCTTTCTTTTGTACAAACCATTGCAGTTCAAGATAATTTTTAACTGTGCATCACTAGCTTTCTTTAATCTTTTTAGCCAGGATTTCTGTGAAATTAGTTCGGGCTAGCCCATGGTCCATTCTCTGCCATCCACGGTGGTCACCCAACACTAGCTACACAATGGGATGCCCCTTTTAAAAATAAGAACCGAATGCCTTGATCCTAGATCCAGGCTACTTCCCAACATTTTACTAGTTGGCTCTCAACCTCTGGCATGCCAGAGCCCCCAACAGTGAAAGCTAAAACTCTAACCAGTGTAGTGCAATTTCTACCTTTGTCAAACCAAACCATACAAGAAAGGTACACATTTTTACTAGTCGCTAGTTGCCTTTTATAGGATACAAGTTGGACTAAACAGTGGGGTTATTGCTTCAACTTGCCATAACACTGATACTCTCACAGGGGTATTTAGATATTTATAACAAATATTATAGCAATAGTTAAAATGCATGTGGTCTTCAATGTTAATGTAAATCCCAGCCAGAACTGTGTCACGCATTTAAAATGAACAATTTACTAAATATTAGTAAGGATTTTAGAATGTGTATAATTTGTTCTTGCAGCCATATTCCTTTTTCATATTCAAGTACAAAAGCATATAAAATGTCCTTCTTCCTAAGTGTCATCCTGGCATGGACGGAATATGTTGCATATAACTATATGAACAAGGAATGCCAACAGTTTAACATCATTTAAAACACTTATCAAAATGCAAGATTTTACTCAAATCATGGATATGCTTAGGGTGTATAAATATTCTGTATGGAAATGTGTCTGTAGCATATAAGATAAAAAGATATGCTACGAAGGAAAAAAATACCATATTTTAAAACTTCATTTAAATCTATAAAATCAACTAGTCATGATTTGCCAAGATACTGATAATAATAAAAATGAATTTCCAATATTCCTAAATGGCAATGAAATAAGGTTTATTGACAGAATTCTTATCATAAAATCTAAATTTCTAAACAAAAAATGTAAAAAAATGTATACAGGTGTAAGAGAAATTTCCTATGTAAGTTAGTATTGTAAAAAGGTTGTAAACATTTTTTAATAACATTTTTTGGGGATGTTTTCTTAAAGTACTTTAAAATACCCATAGAAGAACAAATGGAAAACATAAAATCAATATTTTCAGGCTACTTTCCCAAAACCTGGGTCAGTTTTGCCAAAGTTGAAAAATCAAGTCTATTTTTTTCAAACTTTCCCAACCCATATAAACCCTGGTTGAAATTATTATGTCACCTTTATTCTCTCCTGAAGAAATTCTTTTAACACTTCCATGTGCCTATTAATGTCTTCATGTGCAGCTGTCAAACAAGCCAGTAGATCGGCTTCAACACTCTGCAGAAGACAAAACATGTACCAAGGGAAATCAGCTGACATCAAGTTGACTTATGAAAATGTAAAATAGAAGTAGGATTGAAAGAAGAATTTAATTCTTGAACTTGTCTATTATTCCACTGTTTGCTATGCACAAAATAAACACATCTCAGATATCAACAACAATGCAGAATGTGCTAATACACATATATATATTTTGGTGCAGAAAGTACTAGAAATGGATTTTCCCGAAGCTTTCCGAGTTCAAAAGACTTTGCATACTAGAAAATTAAAGAAGCTTTGAGAAAGCATAATTTTATTATGTCATTATAAATAGTTATCTTTCCATTCAAACTCATATACTCACTACACAAAAATCAAATGTCAATAAACAACTCTACATGAACTATTAGTATATGTAAACACATATAACAATATATATATGCATAAAACTTTAAGTACTTATTGGACAAGCTATCATTAATGTGCATGTGTGAGATAATTATTTGCATAAGGGTTTAAAAAAGCAAAAAATGTACGTTGTGTCTACTCTACTTAGCAATTGTAATTCATTTTTCAATAACAAGACCTTGATGAGAAGATGGGCAATTTAGTCCAGTAAAGGGTACATGTTAAATCTAACAATTAGCCTACGCCAGGGACATGTGTATTAGTATTAGGTGTTATAACATACATATTCCTTGATGTTTAATTTAAAAAAAAATCCCCGTAAAAAAAAAAAACATAATTAAATATCCCCCCCCCCCCCCCCCAAAAAAAAATTAAAAAAAAATAAAACTGAATAAAGTTACCTCTTCAATGTTGATTAGCATTGTTGGTATCTTTTCTTCAATTTTGTATTTCTGACAAAGGCCAAGCGTCTCGTAGATTAGTTGACGCAAGTATACCTGAGTGCTGATTATTGCCTAAAGTGATAATGAAATAACAACAATATAAAAGTGGTGAGGAAAAACATCAGATTGGTAAAAAAAAATTTCCAGCTGAAAATGATAAGAAAATATATCAGACTAAAGGGGCAAGGGGTATCATTTGTATATTATATCATTTTTATGACAAAGTGTATTTTTGAATGCAGAAGTTCAATTAAAAGTGTATATACTACACTGGTTAGGAATAAAAAAAAATTGTCTTGTATATTGGATTTTTATGTAATTATGAGAATAAAGAATTACTATTTCATTTCAACATTGTTAGTTTGTATTTCTATAAAAAAAAATGTTTTATACAAATTTCATTACATCTTTTTCAATTGTGAGTTGAATGAACTGCAAACTCTCAGGGGAAACAACCTCAGACAGCTTGTATTTCAATGAACGGAATGTTGACATAGAATTTAGATAAAATTCACATTTGGCCTGAAATTAAATATAACAGAAAAATTATAAAAAGTCACATGAATTGGTTAAATGTTAAGGAGTAGGTATAATTAAATCAAAGTCACAGAATACTTCATTTAAGTATTAAAATAAGATGAATAACACTTTACCAGAATATATTTCTTAAGCACGCTTGACTGGGTATTGGTGGCAGGATTAAGTTTTTTTAACTGCTGGACTGTTGTCACGTGCTGTGCTAAAACATCAGTTAAATCAGTCTGTGAGCAGAAGTAACAGATTATTATACTTAAGTTAGCCTCATTCATTCTATTAGGATGATTTTGAAAATATTTTTTTTTCAAAGATCGCTTTTTTTTCTAAAATGTGAATAGCTTCTAGATTATATTGTTCAAGTGAATTAAATAGGTCAAACACAAAGGGTCTGCTCAATCTTAATTTAAAAGTAATGTAATGTAAATAAAGAATTTAAAAAAATTGTTGATGAATTAATAAAATGAGTAGTAAAATAAAGAATGTTGGGTTCTAAATGAAGATACAGATTGAAAATGTCAACATTTTGTTTCTGAAAATACATACATTTCATTAAATGATTTCAGAAATGAAATGCCAGAACCTCAACAAAATAGAATGAGCGAGCAATTTATTTATACTTGCCTGGGCTTTGGCCAGAATCTTCATGTTGTTTTGATATTCAGATTTCCTAGATCGATCCTCCAAGCTTTCAACAATAGTTCTATACTTCAAAAGATAAAATTTGAAAAAATCAGAAGAAATTGTAAAAGCAAAAACTAGCCAAAGATTAAAAAATTCAATTATTTTTAATTAGCTTGAAATGCATTACTATGTACTATACTAAAACTTTCATGATAAGATATATATTAACTTTTGTGTTGAGTGACTTAGAGTTATAAAATGTAAACACATTTTTCAATGTTTAATTTTTACTGTATGATAATGAATGCAAAATTATAAGTAAGTCTATGGCATTGAAACATTTACCGGTACTTACTTTTGGCAGCTGAGATTTCACTTGTTCTTCTTCTTTCCTCATCTTCTGATGAATCTTGTTCAGGTTTTCCATGAAATCTGAGCCCACAAGCATGTTGTCCTCCTCCTCATAGGCTTCAATCTGTCTCCTGGTCATGCTGTCTTTACACGATGGACAGACTCTTAAGTACAAGCTGATTTCAGGCTCTTTGTTGGGGCACTGACAGGGGGTGGGGTGGGAAAGGAACATCAATGATTTTAACTGGCTACAGTTTCTAATTGATAACACATTCTTTTTTTAAAATTTAAAATAAAAAAAAGAGACATGTCTTTTGAGCCCTTTTTTCTCTTTAAAGCCACCTTGACTTTTCCCCGACTAATGCCCAGCAGAGCTGGATAGACTCAGGGACACCCTCCAAAAAAAAGTAAAGTACCAGTCAGACCGAGTTGATCCATAGGTCCGATGAAGCAGCGTTCACCAGTTTCTGTTTCCACTGCATACTAGGTGATTGTGTGGCCAGCACTATGCACAGCCGCCTTTACTTTACCCCAACTAAGGTCAGGTACCCATCAGAGCTGGGTAGACTCAGGGACACCCTCCAGACCCGGGAAAAAATCCTAGCCTGCACCAGAATTCGAACCCGGGACCTTCGGCTCGCCAGTCGAACGCGCTGCCGCTCGGCTACCGTGCCCCATAAGGGGACACCCTCCAAACCTTGGAAAAATCCTAGACTTCACCAGGATTCTAACCCTGTGATCTTAACTATGCAGCTGCAGTTGCCCAGCTGCCACTAGGCAATTGTGCCCCATGTCTTTATTTATAGCGTATCACAATACGCACCCCTGGAAATGGGTATGTAATCTGGTTTGGGACACATAAACAAAAATAATGATAATAGTTTAATAAAACTCAATTAATCAAGAGTGAAAGACACATAGTAGTGGACGGCTGGGTGAGAACCAATTAGGTAGACAGTATGAGTGGTTTCTTTTTTTTTATTTTTTTTATTATAAACCCTTTATTTTTTTAATTATATCAATTTTTACTAAATAAGCTTTTTTTAAAAACATGCAGGAAAACTTAATATAGGTATGTAATTAATAAGCAGAAATATACATACCCCTATAATTTTAATGATCGCTAATTGAGGCTCAAAGGCATTGTCCTCTTTGGCCCTGTCATCATCACTTATGTACAGAAGCAAATCTTTAGATGAACATGCGTGGCAAACTGAAACACTGCACAGCCTGCAGAAATCTTTCTTTGTGAACAAGCCAAATTTTTCTTTGCAGAACTTACAAGAAGATGCTATGCTTTCCCGCTGGATAAAGTTTTATGATCACTATGAGTTGGCATGGAATTTTCAAGAAAATATGCAAATGGTGTATTTCGTAATAAATTAAGAAAGATCATTTATGGTTTAGCGATAAATAGCTGTTCAAATGAACCCACAAAGTTTGTTTTAATATTATACCTTTAAAAGTCAGAAATATTTGTTTTATTATATAAAAAGTGAATCTTACAATCCACAAATTAGATTTCATCCAATCAGGTGTTGAAATTAGGCTTTTCATTTCATGAAGTTTAAAATTAAGTTCTGATGTTCCAATGCTTTGTTTGAACCCTCTTATCAACCTGGCAAAAAATATAACAAAGTACTCAAACTATCTTCATATATTCAACCCGTTAAGATGTATCTCTATCAGACACACATTTTATTTACAAAGTCTGGAGCTCTAAGGTCCACAAAGAATTTAAAAAATAAATTTTTGTTTTATTTTAGTATACAATGGTTTACAGTAAGCATGTTAAATGAAAATCTAAAAATAGATTATGTATTGAAAGCAATAACAGTTTTTTTTTAAATATTGGTTTTGTTGGAAGGCAATTTTTTTACCACAAATAATGTCATTAAATTTCCTTGCAAACACCAATAATACTTAGAATTATTTTTTTTTATAAATCCTGTTTATTACCATTGATACCTAGTAAAAAAATTCTATTTTGGGTTTCCTGGCCTTCAATATGTAATTTTGGTATGAAAGATAAAAAAATGATTATCGGTTTAAAATAAGCTACAAACAATAATTGTTTTTGGGAAGAAAGAAAACATGATACTAACAGCTTACACTAAATTTTCTTATATTCTATTACTGTTATATAGAACACTAGAACAGTGTATTGTATATTTGTATAACAAAGAGGGAGGTTAACCAGAACTAATATTTCAAGGGGTGCAAGAAGATGTGATCAGCAACTAACCTTTCACATTCTCTGGCCAGATTGAAGTTTAGCCTGCTGAGGACATGAGCATTCTGCTTGGCATGTTGCCTCAAATCCAGAAATTGCAGCGTATAGCTTCTTGTCTGACCATCCGTCCATTTGCCTTGCTCAAAGCAGTCTTTGCACACCTGAACATTGTCATACAGTTCAAATAGTTACTGTAGATAAAATCTTCAACAATAAATTAATGCAGTAGTTTGTTGATGTATTTGTAACCATGATGGTCCTGATGGCTAGAGAATCAGCATTTCCAAGGACACTGCATAGAAAGGGCTTGTGTGGCCAGCACAATGCCAAGTCACTGTTACGTCTCCCAACTAATGCCAGATACATATCGGAGCTGGGTAGACTAAGGGGCATCCTCCAACCCCAATGAAAGTAGCTACATTAATTTAGTTCATTGTTTTTTTATTTTATATACAGACATTGTTTTTTACAATATATGTTTTTGAAACTGTGATTGTTCAAGTGGGGTAATTATGTTTCATGATGGATAAAGTAAGTAAAGTATCCCGTTGGACCACATTGATTCATAGGGCAGGTGAAGCAGCATTCATTAGTTTCTTTGGCCATGGCATACTAGGGTATTGTTTGGCCAGTACAATGCCCAGCAACTTTTTACTTTACCCCAACTAAAGTCAGGTACCCATCAGAGCTGGGTAGACTCAGTGACACCCTCCAGACCCGAGAACAAATCCTAGCCTTCACCAGGAATCAAACCCTGGATCTTCGGTGCACCAGACATACACGCTGCTGTTCGGAAACCGTGCCCCATTTCATGATGGAATTAAAATTTTAAAATGTGCTTGAGTGAAGTCACTCATGGCTTACTTTATAAAAGTCTCCATCTGGATCAGGCTGTGCTAATTTACTAAGACGCCGTTTAAATTTGACACAATTATCACAGAAAACTTCACCACAGCTGAATTTGTAAGAAAAGAAAAAAAAAATAACTATTCATGATATTTTAATTATTTGTACCATTAAATTTGACTCAACAATAACTATGCTGTTCAACTGTCTACTACCTCTCCTTCCTTTCATCTCATTATTTTTGCTTCCTTACTTAAATAACCCAAAGTAAACCAGTAAAATTTACTGCTCACCTAACTCTGCACTACTTTTAAAATCTAAAACAGAGGTGTATTGACACTAAATGATGTTTTACCATTTCATAATGAACTACAATAATGTTCTGTGCAGATAAATTATGATAAGGCACTCACATACAAATTAAGAAATAAATCTAACATCATCGATATTACTTCTGTGTATAAAAACACTAATCTGAATTTTTATTCAAACTTGCATTGAAGCTATCTTTTTATTTATTTTCTTTCAGTATTTTTATCTTTTTTTTTCTTCATTAAAGGCTATTTGATCAAAGGAGTGTTGTTAGAATGGTAGGCTACCTAATACTATATGCTTTATTAATAATTTTCTTTAATAATGATCAGTTTAGAAAGGCCTTCTGTAAATTATCAGATAATAAAAACTTAGCAGTCAGACTGTATTATTTCTTTGATTTCATGGAATTCTCCATATATATATATTTATTTCCATGTTTCGACATTAGGTAACATTCTTGCTTTTAATGTTAATGTGTCACTTTATAGATTTATATTATAATTTTTTTCTTAACGAAAGAGATAATTTTAATGTTTAGAATTCACCTATTAAACAATCTACCTGCGACAGTGTTTAGGGCGCTCTAAAAGTGTAGAAAATTGCTTCTTGCAATCGAGGTTGAAACAACAGGTACGATTATCTATTGGTTTCCAATGATGCTTGCTTATATCTGATGGAAAAAATTATACTAAGAAATATGCTGGACACAGCTATAAAATTAATGTTTAATTTTATTTAAACTATGTAATTTAAAATTATCAGAGTTTAAAGAACAATCTTCGCTGATTGCTTTTCATTTACCAAAATTAAACATAATATTTCTATAAATGAGCACACACTGTAAGCAAACTGATTTTTTCTATTACGATACAAAAATATTTTTTGTAAAGTTTAAAATAGGAATATAGGTATTAAAACCATGAGTTTTATTAATTTCCAAACATAAAGTCTTTTATTTAAGACATTCAAAACAGGGAGCCATTGTGTCATTTGGACCCTGATCTGTATTTGTCCACTCACCTGTTCTCATGTAGGTGAACTACCCTAAATTATTTTGTTTATAAGCCAAAATATAAAGAAGATAATTAATTTCTGTGCATTTTCATATTTAATCTTATAATTTAAAGAAAAATACAGGGATAAAAAGAGAACTGTTTAAAGTAAACAGGGCCATACAGTTTAAGAAAAATAACTACACAGAGAATAAGATAAGTTTAAGATTAGTTTTTATTCAAAATGTAAGCCTAAGATAACTTTGAAATAGATACAATGAATTAGGCTATAAAACAACAACACAATTTCTTTCTTGTTTTAGGCCCGACTAGTCCTGTCCAATCAGGTTTTGGCTAGGCCTACCTTTTAAATTTCCTATGGCATCATATTGGTAATTGACAGAGGTCTGGGTGGTTAAACTGTCAATTTGTTTGTAGAGCCCAGCAATGGAAGAATGTCTTTCTGATCCAGTATGTGTCTGGAATGCTGCTGGATCCATTACGTTGTCAAATCGTAACGTTATCCACCGCCCCTAAAAAGATATAGCCTAATAACTAAATATTTTCTCATTTTACCATTATAACAAAAACTAGTAGGGAAAAATATATATTACCAAACTAATATTATAGGCTTATTATAAATAATTTTCCTTGCTACTAAAACTAAAAATATTTAGAGTTCTCTATATTGATAGTTTGTCTTGCTGCAGTCTTGAAACCCAATGAAACAATGTCATGCATTTATAATTAAAGTACACCTATATTGTAAATTTTATTCCATGCATTTACATAATTATAATTATAATAACTTAATAACATATAGCCTAGGCCTATAATCCTAAATGTCTAAATATGTCAAAATTTTACTACCAAGTAGTTGCTTTTGTTTTCGTCGCCCCAGTAATTTTTATACCAGTTTCTCCTGAGTTTTAATAACTTCTTTTTATCGCAATCCCGTAATGTGTGTTTTCAAAAGCTGGCGGATCGAGAAACCAACATAAAGTGGCAAATTTGGCCCTCTTTTGTGCTCGAGATATTAGGGTTTGGCGACATAAATGAATCGACATAACTGATGAGAAAATGCTAAGACAAAGAGAGAATTTGGCGGTTCCACTTCAAAAACGTTGATTTAATAGGGTTGGCGAGTTAACCGAGGTCGAGATAAGTGGGTTCGACTGTACCAGAATACTACTATGGCTCTACGGTAAATCATGATTTTGACCAGTCGCGGCTTACACCCTTTGCCCATTACTAACGTAAAAAAACTTACGGCTAGTGCCGCTACCGGCTAACGGCTTTCAGTTTATATTATATTTATAGTTATTTTTTATGAGTTATGAGTATGAGTAATGAAGTATAATGACTTGACTATTACTTAGGACTTGATGATGATTGATAACTTCAAGAGTTTTACTGTAAGGTCTATAGAGTCATAGACTAGGCCTATAGAGTATATTTAGGAAGCCACAAATAGTCACATTTTTCAAATAGGAGGACACAGTGACTGTGACACAGTCATTCATTACAAAAAGTCTTACAACTTATAATTAAAAGTTTTTACTTATACTTTAGACTTTAGTTAGACTATAAATATAATACTTTATTATTTAATTAATCATATATCATATAATATTTAATATTATATAGTATTGCCATTGGCCTAATATTAATATAGATATAATACTAAATTAAAATATACTAATAATAGGAATATATTATAGGTTATATATAGGAATATAGGTAGGCTACTTAGGACTTAGCTTAGCCTTAGGCCTTAGGCCTTAGCCCTTGCCTTAGGCCTAAACTTAATCATGTCACAACAAACCTTCAACAAGTTACAATTACAATTAGTAACAATGACGACAATGATGTCAATCAGTCAATCATAAAATTAAAAATGTGTTTAAAAATTAATGTTCACAATTCAATTGACTGACTTATGCAATTATGACTATACAATACTATGTTTACTATGACTACTTTGACTATGACTTAACTTATGACACTATGGGACTATGTCGACTATGAGTCTATCTATGACATTGTAACTCATTCATTGTTTAATCATTGTTAGTGTAGGAGTGTAGGGCATTGTTAGGCCTATACTCTTATCCTATAGCCTACCTATACTTAGAAGTTAGACCTATAAAACTATAGTTATAGTATCTAGCTATACTCGGGCTATGCTATACTGCTATGCTATACCGGCCTATAGTATATACCTATAAAATTTTATAAATCCTATAGTATAGTATAGGATAGGCCTACTTAATACTAAGTTACTAAGTTAATACTATAATTATAGTATTATACTAATTATAGTCGCATTGTGTAAGGTTCTAATTACACAATTACACTGACCTTATCCTTGAATGATAAAATCGCTTTTACTAGTCCATGATGTCAACAGTGATGACAGTGTTAGTGTTAGTGTTTACACATTTCATTATTATCTTTTATTATCACCAATAATCTGCTAATAACATCACTGATAAAATATAATAATATATAGCTCAGTGATTTACTTCCTCATTTATTTTTATGTAGGCATTTAATACTTATATAGCTCAGTGAAGAGTACTGGCAATTTTTTACTGCTTCAGGGCGCCAAATATAATGTTTACTTCCGTTCTCTTGCAATAAATGGTGATAATAATATTGATGTGGTCAAACATTTATTTATACGCCTAAATTTACTAAATTTAATAAAAAAAGACCAATTTTTATAGGAGGACTAATAAAAGCAAGTCTTTTTGTACCTATTTGATTGGGCCCAGGTAACCTATTCAATTCTATATATCTCAGAATATCTGTATACTGAACTATACTGTAACTGTATATAGACAATATAGAAAATAGATCTAGTATATATTTAAATATTAATTAATTAATATATAATAGAATTATAGTAAATAGTATTTATATTTATAGGATTATAGCTTATAGGCTAGGCCTATAAAACTATAATACCTATAGGCTATAGGTATAGGCTATACTATATAGTATAGTCTAGTATATTATAATATTTATAATATAGAAAGCTATAGCGGCTGCCTATTATATAATATAGAATATTCTATATTATAGGTAGCCGCTATATTATTATTACAAAAATAATACAAAGACAAAGTGGCTATTTGGACCCGATAGACTTACTAATAATAGATCGTTAGTATTGGATTGGTTAGTTTATAATTATATAGGATAGGTTAGGGATGGTTTTGTCGTATTTTTTTAGATACTTAGTATCGGTTAGATTAAAGGTTATATTGGATAGATTTGGGATAGATTTGGTGGTTTTTTTTGCTATTTTTTTATAAAATATGGTAAGACAAATAGATCTATTTTTTGTGTTTTGCCCCCTCTTTTTTAATGTTTTTATGAGTTCTAAAGAATTCTGACTGAGCTGGGTCCGAATAGCATAGCCATTTCATGCTAAAAGTCTAAAGGGACTAGGGTCCGAATAGCAGCAGCCTTATTAATTAATATTTTTATTATAGTTATAGCAAAAACTTATTAAATAGCCTAATAACTGTAATAACTAATATATATTAGGCCTAAAATGCCTAAAATAATAAATAATAATATATAAAATATAGAGTCTATATCATCGTTAAAATTAATCATAATTATATCGATAATTAGGCCTATATAGGCTTTTTTAAGTATATATATAGGCTATACTTATATAAATATTCATATCATTATAATTATTAATTATTAGTATTAGGAGAGTATTCATGATCATTCAGATCATGAATTCATTATGAGTAGAATTTAGTGCACTGAGCATGCTAAGTTTTATTAAGCAAGTGAAATCCATGTTCCGCCATGGAAAGATGTGCTTTACTTTACTTAACTTAAAATTTACTGTCTTTACAAATTTTACATAGATGCAATTTGAATTTTTATTAAAGTGCCTACATATCATAGGTCATAGGCCTACTTATAATATTTTTATCGGACAGGGTTTGTACAGCTCCTGGAAACTCCTTGAAACTCCTGGAAAACAAAAAGTTGTGTTCCAGGACCTTAAAACTTCTGGAAAAACTGCATTTAGTCCTGGGAAAATACTAAAAACTCCTTATTTTTCGAGGGAGATTAATTATTAATAAAAAAATTGTAATCACTGCTTTTAAATTGTACTTTCACTTTTCCAGAAAGCCCTATTGGAGTTAACCCTCTTTGCCACTTTTTATTTCCTCGCGCAAACGTTGATGACACCAGTGATGCCACTCCTTGGTTCTTTTTTTTCACTAGATCTTGATTTTTTCAATCCAAACTTGGGATGCTATATAAATCCCCATAATGTCGTAAAACAAAACAAAAAGCTGTGTAAGCGAGGTGTCTGTTTTTTTTTTTAAAGAGCTCAGCTTGGCTTTTCCAAAAATTTACTGCTGAAAAACTTCTGGAACACTCCTGGAATTTTGAGGCAATTTTTCAGTACGAACCCTGTCGGAGTGTCTAGGCATCCGGCGACCGAACGAATAAGCTGGAAGATATAGTTCTGGCTGGCATTTCACCACAGATATTTTTCCGGCAGACCTAAATTTATTGTGTCTTCTTGGCTTTTAGTGGTTAGCATATCCGACTGCCAGTTGGGCGCACTGGGTTTGATTTCTCACTGATAGTCCAGGGATGCCAGTTTACCGGCTAAAGCCGGATTTCAGGCTTTTAGGCTTTTAGTTTGTGACATGGCAGAACAGCAGAGGAAGGACATTTGCATGAATGCAAAAAAAGAGAAAGGGAAGCCCTTTAAAAGGCAACAACCCTCTCAAGAAATAGACAAACAATTAGCTGTTCCTCCCCTTCTTTTACACATGCTGCTTATGTAAAGTTTGTAAGTACACCACTATTAGAATTACATAATTAGTTAGGCTAAATTAAAAATAATGTTTATGGTTTGTGTCACTATACATATTGTCGCGCGTTCAAGCTTGCATATTAGTTTTTGGAGAGAAAAAAATTTTAAGGCTTTTTTGTCTAGGCCTGCTAGCATCCCTGTGAAACTTTTTTTCTTTTTCTCCTTTTTTTTTTTATTTCCATCAATTTTTTTTTAAAGATTGTAAAGAATTTCAGGATTTAAATTTTCCTAAAATGTTTTCAGTTAGAAAAATCTAATAATTATATTTTAGACGCATGCGGCTCATGTGGGTCAAGACGGGTGTTTGATTCCCAGCCAAGGATATTATTCTTAACTTATTGTTCAATAAAAAGTTAAAAGGGATAGGGTTAGGGTTAGGGTGATGTAATTTTTCTCCCTGAGCAACCCTGGGAATTTAGTTTGTAGGCCTACATGATAGACAAAGGTCTGCCGGAAAAATATCTCTAGCCTTGTCGTCTGGCGGTCACATGACATGCCCGCCGAAACAATAGCTCCTAGCTTATTTATCCGGTCACCGGACGCTAAGACACTGCCTATTTTTATTTATTTATTTAACATTTTAAAAATAAATCTTATTAAAATCATAGTCAATAGGCCTAGTGGCCTAGTTACTAATTTTACAATACTTAGTCAATGTCATCTTTGAATTCAAAAGAATACATTTAAATTTTGACGTAAATATATTTCAAAGAAAAAGCTATCCATCACTGCATGGGAAAGTAGAGAAAAACACTAAGACAATTATACATATGTATGGTATACTTCATATAGAAGGGTATATATACTTTTATAATATAATATACGCCTGCCCCAACAAGCAACAGCCAATCACAACAAAATACACTAGATGCTATACAGAACTAAGCCTTCGTAAACGCCTCATCACTAGAGGGATGAGAACAACACTCAAAGCAGCCTAAGAAATAGATACAAACATTGAGCCACTAATCACTTAAAGATTAGACAGGGCAGTATTAGAAGCAGCCAAGAGAGACAATGGACAATATTACAAATTGCAGATGAATTAAAACAAAAACATTACCTCCCCAAAACAGAAGCAATTTCAAGGTCAAGACAGACACATTTATCCATGGAGGAAGGCAAAATAAAACGCAATCAAACATCAAAACTACATTTAACAGCACAAGTTTAACCAAAGCATCAAACCCACTATAATATAAAGTTTCTCAGTCTCAGAAACAACTGTCCACATCGAGACAGATGGCTCCGCCTTTAAAATTTAAAGCCACTAATTCATTAATGCCAATATAAATCATTATTCATAAATGCTGGGTGAGGCGCTTTTCTGATCTTCCTAGACAAAAAATGCCTGGAGATAAAGTGCACCATGTAGAAACTATTGCACTAATTTCAAGCAGAAGTTGATACCATGAATATGGCTTTAGATCACTTTAGAGAAGAGTAGAACATAAATACAATTACAAATAAACAGAAGGCTCAAATAATTAACATAGGCTGCCTTTAATTTAATTTTTCATACAGCCTACGTGTCAGGCAATCCAGAATGCAGGCTTTTTTAAAAGGTGGGACTGCAACAACCAGTAAGATTAAAACCACTGACTCCTCTATTCCATCAAGTTCATCCAAGAAAAAAGATGTCAAAGTAAAGATTGTGCCTTGGATTGAGAAATAGTAATGGCCAAACATTTTTTTAGAGTTTCCATTAACACCTTAAAAATTATTTTTTTTACTCTTTAAACTTTGTTTGATTATGTTCTATCTCTTTAAGCTGGTCACTACAGTATGTTCAGAGATTTCATTAGACTTTGTAATGTTATACTTACATACTCAAGAGACACTTAATAAAGCAAATTTGCTACATTATTTCAGCAGGCCAAAGAATGTGGAAGATGTAGCTTACCAGGATGAAGTTATAGCTGTGTTAAAGAAATCCCTTGAAGGCGCTGACGTAAGCTAACAATCAGATATAATATTGTTTATATTTCAATTTATATTTATGTAACATAAACAAACAAAATATACATTTTACAAAAACAAAAAAAATAACTTTTAAATTGTTTGATTTCAGCTCCCAAATTTATTATTTTATGGACCTCCTGGTACAGGTAAAACATCAACAATTTTAGCAGCTGCCAGGCAATTGTTTGGGTGAGTCTGATTTCTTATAAATTCTTCTACTGTTAACATGGCTGCAGAGCTGTTTGCTCTCTTGTGGTAAATGCCAGACAAATATATGTTTACATGTCTTTGTCAGCTGTTATGTTCTGTTGTATAGTGTGTTGGGAATGGTATGTTGTGGGGGCAATAATTCTTTTCTTTTACATTTAATTTAATGATTTGTAAAGATAAATAAAACAAGCTTATTGTGATGTTGCTTGGTAGCTTTCATTAATGGTTTTAAACTGTACATTTACACATGTTTTTTGAAGACATAAAATTTACTTCTTTTAATGTAACATTTTTTTAAAACAAATTTTTGCTCCACTGTCATATTAAAAACTTTTTTTTTTTAATTTCTAACCTTAGGCCAGAGCTTTATAGAGATAGGGTGTTGGAGTTGAATGCATCAGATGAAAGAGGCATTAGTGTGGTTAGAGAAAAGGTGAAAAAATTTGCACAGTTGACAGCAGGGGGATCAAGACCAGAGTAAGTAAAAAAAATTGCCAGTTGGAAATTTATTTATATGACAGTATCTTATATTTTACTTGCACTCCTCTATACAGATAAGGGTTTAAATTTAAAATGATGACTAGTTCAGGCATCCCATTTACTGCCTGAAGGCAACTAAAGAAGATATAGATCATTTACATGTAATTGCATTTGCATAAGAAATAAGAACATATTTCAGTTGACTGGAAGGATTGAAATAAAAATCTCCATTGTACTAGTTAGGGAAGCACATGCTTTCAACAAACTCTGCATGATGTGAACATATTCTCACTGCAACTTTTTTAATTACTTAGGACAAAATTGAAACTTTACAATGCACATTGTCTGACTATATGATGCAGAGACAAGAAACACTAATGCAAAAGATAAAATCTGCCTCGGGGGTTTTGAAAAAAGATGCCACCATCATATTCTAAAGATCCACTTGAATGTAACAAGATAGGTGTATTTATGATCATATATTTCTATACAATCTTCTTTTTTTCTAGTGGTAAGCCATGTCCACCTTTTAAAATAATCATATTGGATGAAGCTGATTCCATGACAAGAGATGCTCAGGTAAGTGAAGTATTTTTATCACAAAGCCTGTTTAATCTAATACAGAATTCATATGGTTTTGGAAAGTTTGGGAAAACCTACCAAGGTTTGGGAAAGTTTGTAGATGTCCTTAAAATGAACAAAACAGTGAGAAAATACTTACAATTTTTTAAAGGTGAAAACCATGTAGTTGTAGGTAAGTACTAACACTGAGCTATAATATATCGAGTGCTCAAAGGAATTAAATTGTAGGAGAAAATGCGGACTTTTTAATATAGATAGGTGCACCATGTCCTGAACTATATATACATAAAATTTGAAAACGGTTTAATGGTTTAATTAAAATTACTTACTCAGTTAATTAACATATATAAGCGTATGTGGTATTCAAAGAATTATTCAGACAAATGATTAACCATTTCATCTTTGTAGCCTACTTGACAAAAAAATGAAGCCGGTACTTATTTAAATTAACACAACACTAGTATAAGACTAATAAGAGAGTATATATAAAGTCTATATAAAATAGTTAATTTTTATCAAATTACAATGAAGCAATTACAAAAAGTTTTCAAATTTTATGTAATTTTATGTATATATAGTTCAGGACAGGGTGCACCTATCTATATTAACAAGTCCGCATTTTCTCCCATTTTTTCTTCTCTATTTTAATTGCTTGAGCACTCCATGTATATATAGCTCAGTGAGTACTAATTAGGAAAAAACATGATGGTTTTATTAATGACTTTTCAACCTAACTACATTGGCTTGTGAATTTGTATGTAAAGTTTGACAAAACTTTCTAAAAAGGTTTGGATTTAAAAAAAAAAAAGGATTTTAGAGTAATGACCCTTATTATTATCATTTTTAATTTAAAAAATTGTGTGTATCCTTCATATAATTATTTAAATTACAAAGTAGCTTTCTTTTATCTTTAAAATTGAAACTTATTTTTCAAGTCTGCACTGAGAAGAACTATGGAGCGCGAGTCTAAAACCACAAGGTTCTGCCTGATCTGCAACTATGTGACCCGAATAATAGAGCCTATAACATCTCGATGTGCGAAATTCCGGTTCAAAATGCTGGCAGAAGATATCTTGACATCCAGGCTGCAAATGATTTGTAAAGAGGAAGGGGTCGCTTATGAGGATCCAGTAAGTCAAACTTTTTCTATGTTTTAAAAGGAAAAAAATGAGTCAATCTGAAATGCTTTATGTTTTGAAATAGTTTTAAATAAGTATTTTTGTTCAAATTGCATAGAATCATATGAATTAGAAAAAAAAAGTGTTTATCAATTGATTGATTGCACAAGTAGAGCTTTAATGAATAAAAGAAAAAAAAAGACTTTAGAATATATACCACACATTTTGTGTTGAATCTCAGGGCAGATATTTCTAGATTCATTGTGAAGAATTTTTGTGGCCAGCGCAATGCTTTTTTTCTTTTACATTTACAAACTGATAGTGAACTTGAAAGGATAAACTCCAGATCTTGGGGAAAAAAAATAATTATCTACTAACACCACAAAATCTGCATCTGAATTGTGGAACAGAAGCGCATCGAGCTTGATAAATGCAATTTAATGTAATTTTTAAATAAAAGTATAAATACACCTGAACTGAATTTCTTATTTACCATAGTTTTTTTTATTTTTCACTGAGCAGACTTTTCTTTATAGGCTTATTTCATTCATAAAGTTAAAATTGTTTTTCAGTTGTAAACCTTCACCAGGAAGTCCTTACCTAAACAAACGTTTTATCTATTCAGGCAATTGATGCAGTGCTAAAAACATCTGATGGTGATATGAGGAAAGCCATAATGACACTACAGAGTGCATCTAGACTCTCTGGTAAAGATGGAAGCATTACCAAAGATATGGTTTTTGACATTTCAGGGGTAAGTGTCATTTCAAACTTTAAATTTCTTGTTTTACCTTATACGGTATATTACATCTAGTCTGATTAGCTTATTCATCACACTGAAAAAAATCTTGTGATGTCTAAAATATGTTTAGCTGTCTTATATTACTTATATATAAAAATTACTTTAATTACGGGTAAAGTATCCCATCAGACCAAATTGATCATAGTGCCAGTGAAGCAGCGTTTACCAGATTCTGTGGCTACAGCATATTAGGGGATTGTTTGGCCAGGGCACTGCCCTGCCGCCTTTAACTAAAGTCAGGTACCCATCAGAGTTTGGTAGACTCAGGAACACCAACCAGACCTGAGAACAAATCCTAGATTTCACCAGGATTCAAACCTAGGACCTTAGGTATGCTGCCACCGTGCCCCCTTCCCTTCAGTATGGGTGGACTTAATTTTGTGTGTCCCTATAAGAACATTGGGCCATAATCATACTTTTCCAGTGAGCTTGAGGGCCAAGCCTTTACCTTGCTGACAACTGACCTTCAAGTCTACCTTGGTCTGCTGTTTTTTTTTCTTTCCCATCTGGGGGTTCCAGTCTAGAACTTGTATGGCCACATTATCCTCTAGTCTCTTCCAGTTGTGTTTTTGAAGTAGTTTATTTTATCTTTTTGTCAATAGGTTTTTGCCTGGCCTTATTCCTCAGGTTGTCATTACATCTGGGCCATTATGTTGTTTAAAAATACCACAGGCATTCTCAATTTAAAGAACAGAAGCAAGTCAGATTATTGACCATGAAAATATTTTACATGCCATCTATCCTCCTGTACCTGTCCTATTCTCATTCTCTGCATATTTAGCTCTGCTTGCTAAGTAATACCTGAACCTGACTACTGATTTCAGGTAAATGTTTTTAAAGCCATTTACTTATGATGATTTTTCATGTGAAGAAATTTAAATAACAATGTTTGACCTTGTTTTTAAGGTTATTTCAGAAGAATATTTAGAGAAAGTCATCAACAAGTGTAAGAGTGGTTCTTATGAAGATTTGGATGTTGCTGTACAAGTAAGTATTTAAAGTTCATTGCCCTAATATTATATTTTTAGTATTATTGAAGTAATTAGTAATATTGTAAGCCTATTCTTTTTTTTAATTTAGGCTACACCCAACATTTAATTGCCAGATGACAAGATTCATCAAACCACCAATTATATACCAGTAGTAGACATTTAAGCAGTCAAATATTTTTTTTTTTTCATTTCTTTTAACATACATCTTAAAGGAGAAAAAAAGTAGGGGTGGGATTTAAAAGGGTAAAAAAATATTTAAAAGTTAAAGCAACCAATTAAGTGAATTTATTATAGAGGTCAACTCCCATTAGATAACTGGAAATATAATCCAGTAAAAAAATATTCTTAGCCTCTGACATTATCTCTAGACCAGGGCGGTCGGCAACCTATGGCATGCATGTCAGACTAAGCACACAGAGTGATTTTCAATAGTACATGGAAGGACCCCCCCCCCCCACACACACACACAAAAGTGATGCAGTCATTTCTACACGAGTGCTTGAGAAGGATAAATTTTAGGGTCTTAGCACACTGAATCAATTTGAAATCTTACTTTGACACTAAATTATCAAAAGGTTGACGACCGCTGCTCTAGATCAGGGGTCGGCAACCTAAGGCACATGTGCCAGACTTGGCACGCAAAACAATTTTCAGTGGCACGCGAAGGACCTCCAAGAATATTTTTTAATACAAGTGAAAACAACATATTGATAGCATAATTTAATGGTTGCTGCATGGCTAACTATATGGGAATCACACTGGACGTTGCCCGTTTTATTTCAGGAATGTTTGTACGCAAAGCTCTCATCATTGGACTTGCGATCTGTGATTAAATCTATTGTGTAGACTGTAGATAGGCAATTTTATAGTTTCTAAAGTTTCTTCTAGAAGAAAGTGATACGGAGTATAGGAAAAGTCTTGGATAGATTCGTTTCTTGTATGGAAGCAATAAAGGTGTATCTTAAAAAAAATTCAAAAAATATTCCGGTATTGAATGCGGTGAACTGTTAAAATTCATAACTTTAAAATGATCAAACTATAAAAGATTGTTGAAAATTATATAAATATTATATGACTAAATAATTTATATGTACATTTTTAAACATAACATAAACTACCCAGTTTGTATAATTACAATATTTACAACCTATCTTTTCAGCTTAATTAGTAATTTTTAGCACTCTTGTTCTCCAGTTAAATAATAGTTTAGTAAATCTCAGTTATGCTGAGATTAAACTATAAAGACTTTATAGCTATTACTAGAATAATATCTTGACAACTAAATTCAAATACTTCTAACCATAATCTGTAAGTTAGGTATTGAAATTGTGTATTAGCTATGAATGGATTTTATTTTAAAGATGATAAATACAAACGGGTTAATTTGTTTAAATATAAAACGTTTTAATTATTTTCTCTATAACGCTCCTTTTTCTTTTGGTCTTGCTAAAATAAATTGTCTTATAAAAACAATATAGTTGAGCAGTTTGACTTTCATGCTGTTGGCACGCCAACTGATTAAAAAATCCTAGTTTGGCACACTATAAGCAAAAGGTTGCCGACCCCTGCTTTAGAGTATCTATTGACTGCACCCTGGTCCAGGACAGTACGGGTATAAAAAAAATGGATTTTAAATGTTCTGTTAATCAACTGTACTGTTCACATTCATAATACCTTTCTCTATGCCAGAAAGTGGCTTTCTTCTTTAAAGTATCTGTAAACTAAAGTAATGTAAAGTTAACAACTTGACATTGCAGGGAATCATTCAAGAAGGATTTGCTGCTACGCAAGTCTTGAGTCAAATACATGATAAAATTATTACAATGGAATGCTTAGGAGACAAACAGAAATCGATAATTTGTGAAAAAATGGGGGTAAGTCATGTTAAAATTCATCTACAAGAACAAGTATAGTACAAGTATTAAAAAAATCACTATTTTTGATGATCTTAAGTTTTAAATTACAGTGGAACCCCAATATTTGTGCATGTTGTCTTTTCTTTTATATCCATCTGAAATTCTCAGGCATTTCTTGTTAATTATAAGAGTTAAATCCCTTGTTTATTGCTTTGAGAGGTGCTTGATCAATTTAAAAAAATGTTTGTTTAAATATAAACTGGGTGTTTTGTTTTTTTAAAGTCTGGTAAATTTTCTGGAAATTCTGGGCATTTATAGCTTGAAATGTCCTTATTAGGTATCACAATGGAAGAGGATAATTCCCTTCCGACTTCCTGTAACCTAACTTGTTTAACAAAAAAAATCTTACAGCTACAATCAATGTCATTCTAAAGTACCGGTAAAAATCATGGTAAAACTATTCAGTTTTGATATTCTGGAAATTGATTGATGAATGTTGTAGTTGTAGCCCATTTTTTTTATCACTAATAACTTTAGTTTGACATTTTATCTAAAAGGTTAAAAAAATAATTAGAATCTAAATCTAATGACATTCTTCTTCTGCAATTCTGGGCTGTGTGGTTAATTTATTATTGTGTTAGTTATCAATAACATTTCTCTTAGGGCAATAGCATAAGTAGTTATTTATATATATACATATACACATCCAGTAGATGTATTGAAGCTTCTTTCCAATAACCATAAATGATGGTGCCTCTAGATTTGTACCAACATATTTCTTATCTTATAAATTAAAGCATTTTTAAAACTAACACTTAACCATTAGCCCTAACTTTTTTGCTTAAGTCAATTATATGGCCAATATAAAAGGGACAAATAATGCCCATATATTGTATTGTTTCAATTATTACTAATAAAATAGTATGTATTCAAAAACATCAATACTAACATTGAAATGTATTTTTGTTTTATTTTCCAATCACAGGAGGTTGACAAATGCCTAATGGATGGAGCTGATGAATACTTACAACTGATGGCTCTGTTTTCAACTCTAATGAATCAGATTTGCCATGGGGGTTAATAGAGCAAAATATTTATGTTACAATCCTGTTACATATATCTCTTTCATTTACCACACATTTTCAAACTCAATTAAAAATCTCATTAAAAACAGTCATTTGTTAATTCTCTGTTCTATAGTTTAAAAAATCTTATATTTATATGATAGAATACAAATGTGTAAAAAGGGAATGAACTAAGACAGTTTGAAATTTATGCTCTTCGCTATCCTAATGGCTTACATTTAGATTATTATTGGAAATTCTTTGATGAAAAACAATGGGTTGTGTGTGACAATTAAATTTCTGGTTACAGAAGGAATGACCAGTTTTAGAAACTACTACCATCCACTATTAGTTGGTAGGTAATATGTTATTGATTCTAAAACAAGATTTAAAAAAAAAAATAATTGGTTTCACACAAATCAAATCATTAACTCCTTTGAATACAGCCTGAATACACTAATTAGATATGGTAACTTGTCCTTTTGTCTTTTCCTGGCCTAAGGTGTCACACTGGGTGACAGAGGGAGCAAATACCAATAATAGTTGGTTCAAAAACCAATTATAGTTGCTTTGAACTTTCTACAATGCATATTAATGGAGTTTGAAGAAAGACTATACATCCATAGTACAAAGTATACACTTTAGACTTACAACTATAATCAACTACAAAAAGTAAAAATTATGGTAAAAAAAACTATTCAGTTTTGATATTCTGGAAACTGATGAATATTTAAGCCACTATTTTTATTTATTAGTTCCACAAGAGAGCCACTGAAATTTACTTAACATTTTGTTGTTAAACAGCTGATACACAAAAATAATATTCATGTAAACAAAAGGAACCACAGTAGAGTTGTTTACTATTTTGATTTATTGGTTCATACAGGTTAAATCTAATCTGAACATTGTCAATTTGCAAGAGCCTTCAACTTCAATGTCTAGTTCCTTTCAATGACAGTAGTAAATGCCCCCTCATACAACACAAAATTCATTGCTTCATTAACTGCTTGCTAATTTAGTAAGCATTCTTCACCACACAGAAAGAAAAAAAAAAGAAATTTAAATAAACCAATCAATTTAATTTCAATGTAAGTTAAAAATTTTGTTTCAATAATTAGAATCTGTAAAAAAGAAACCATTCACTCATTACATTCCTCTAAAAAAATAATTTAAGTTCCAGGTAGGTAGTTAGTTTATATATTTTCCATGTTACACCAACAGAATTTAAAACAGTCAGCATAGATATTTCACTATACCTAAGGTCAACCAACCTGACTACACTTTTAATTAGCTGGGAAATCTATTGAATAGTAAAGACCTTTATTACTAATTCTCTCTATATATATAGTCTAGCCCTAGGTTGTTATTGCCTTGAGTTTTATTTCAACAATGACCAAGTGGGACACAAAATTCACATGAAAAAGAAAAAAAAAACATACAAGAGGTCCAGGTAATAAATAAGACATTTAAGTTTAAGCTACAGGTAAATGATTGATTTACTTAAGATGCATTTTTAAAAGATTAATATTAATTTATTTTTTTATGACAAAAATTGCTAAGAATTTGTGCTTGTTTTAGCATGAGGTATGAAAAATTAGTAGATTGGTCTGTACAAAAAATATAATTTGTTCAAACACAGAAAAAAATCAACCTCAAAATTAAGGCTTTGAATGAAAAGTAGGAATAATGCTAACAATACTTGTTTTATTTAATGTCATGATCAGCTACTTAAAAACTAACCAAAGGGAGGAATTTGAGACACTAGTGTAAAAAACATTTTTTAATTCTAATATCATTTCAAATTGAAGCAATGTCTGACTATTCATCACTTGTATAAATGAAGCCGTGCATCATTCTCAATTGCACTCTGAGTGGCATATTTCTTGAACATTCGTAAAAATGCTGGTAAAATTGGCTCATGGCGAATATTGACTAGCTTAGGGAAAGCCTTTCTGAATGCCACCGTTGCCTCTTCAAGGTGATAGTGTGGTACTTTGGGAAATAGATGGTGGATTTGGTGGGTTCCAATACTGGGGAGAATGAAAAAACAAAAATGTTAACATGTGGATCAACAAAATGTACAGTACAGTATATATTCCCATATAGGTCAGACTTGTTTAGACAACACTTTTTACAAAAATTAGGAATGCAACAATTTAAATCCAAACAGTTAGTTAAAATATGCATAAAAACATTTTTTCAGAAATAATGTAATTATTGCATTGTAGCAATGCAGAACTACCATGGTACAGGTAGACCTACTTTTGATTTTTTTTTTAAACTTGTTTGCCCTCTATGCAGCAAATACAGTAAAATAAATTATCTAGCACTTATGACGCTTGTGAAAAATTCAAACTTTTAACTCATTTGCTACTACTGCCACTCAATGCGGCCTAACCCCCCTCCATACTAATTTGCCCAAAAGCGGCCGCAACGTGTGTAACTAACCTATCGTCGTTTATTGATTTTTCGCCATGCGTTCTGGGTTTATTTTTATACTGCAAGCACAGCTTTTTAAAAGTAGGAATATAGTCTGTTTCGTTAACAAAAACCGGATGTTTTTATTAAGTTCCTTTTTTTGCGATGTACGTTTTAAGTACGGGTAGTTTTCACTGGCCTTTCGTCTTGTAATACTTTTTGTATAGCCTTCGCCTCTAATTTTTTACTTTATTTATCTATACCTCCAAATATAACATTTAACAACAGTTCTGATAATAAGGATGCTGCAGATATAGACAGATGAATTTCCATTACAACTCAATTTATAGTACTTTATCGGACTTTGACGCCAGGGCTAGTGAAAATATTTAGCCAAATCCTAGGGCCTGAACACTCAGCGAATGATTCTACCGGTAATGTGGCATTTTTTATGTATAATAGTATACATTTCCAGAAAGCTAAGATATTTATCTATTTTATGATGTAATTTTTATTCACTTTGGGGAATATTTAGTCATTAAAAAAAATATTTAAAAATAATTGACTAAATTTAATAAGGAGTTCCTTCCCTTTGGCTAGTATTTTCAGGGGTGTCTTTGGAAACTAGGTTAGTAGCAAATCAGTTAATTAACCCTTTAGCCCTTGTAGTCGCAGATCGCTGCCTCTACCGCTTAACACTAAATGTCGCAGATCGACGCTTTTTTGCATAGGTCCGTACCCTTACGATCCTAGTTTTTAATTGACTATTTATGCAGTATAAAATTGCGGATTTCTGTAAAACGGAAAACAAACTTTCTAATGGTGTTTACAGTTGGAAAATCAGCAGAGTGGTTAGTTTTTAGTAAATTTTTGATTTTGTGTCAAATTTTACAGATTTTTGGAAGAAATTGGAATCCTTTTCACCTGTTTAGACCGCGATTACAATGTGTTATTACGAATTAACTGATAATTCTAAGGATAATAAGATTGAAAGTGGTGTAGGCCTAGATGTTTACTGTTGTTGAAATTAGGAATGCTAGTGATTTAGTTTGATCAAATATTTGATAGAAACAGATTTTATACTATATACTATATATGATAAGCCAAAAAAAATTTGCGGCGCCGGGTAAAGCGTGTTTCCTGAAATTCTGACTTTGGATTATTATATTTCAATAAAGATAAGTACACAATAAGTCAGTTTAATTTTTATAATATTCTTTGTTTATTTTTCTTTTAGAATAATGACTCAGGCAAAAAAACACAAAGATTATTTTATATTACTTTTTTAACATACACATCCTAATGTTTTACATATTTAACTCCCTTTTCTTAAGGGTAAAAAAGAGTAATGTTGTCAAGGGCCAAATGGTTAAAGTTAGATAGAAATTTTTTTTTTTATGTCTCAATTATAATTTGGTTTGGTAGTTTTTATCTAAGATAGTGCAATGCTGGTCGCAATGAGATTGACCGAATGAGAGAATATCCGGAGCTTGCCACTGTATGTCACATGTACAAGTTGATGATTGCTTGATAAAATAAACAGAATCCCAACCATTTTTTGTTTATGTTTACATCTTGCCCTGTTTGCTTTAATCAAAAAAGTTTACCTGTGAATGATATAATGACACCATCCATAAGATCTGTCAACTGAAGAGAGCTGTCCCCTAACATTGTCCCAGAGATCATTGCTGTACCAAGGAATATCATCTTCAGTATGGTGGAGAAAGGTTATGATGACTGTGTAGGAGCCAAAAATAAACACCGGGACTACCCAGTGATACATCAAAGCTCCAAGACCAAACTGCTCCTTGAACCGTGCCAGACAAAAAGACCAGGACACCAAGCACAAGAGCGAAATGGTGCAGTTCATCACATAGTGCCGGAACATTGGATGTAAGGGGTTGAAATGTTGTACCTAAAGGTGAAAGTGAAAACAAGATGTACTTTTTATTATTCAAAATACTATTTGAGCAATATGTAACTTGCCATTATAATTACACAATATAAATATACTACAAATTGACATATATTTATTTATCCAGGAAACAATTTATTATATGATGTTTTACTAACCCCTCTTGGTTTGTAGCCCTTGACTAAATAAGCAAACCAACCAACTCCTAAACCAAAGCCAGGTAATAGTGGAGCACTAAATTTGTTGTCAGCTTTGCGGACTGGATAGAAGACCTCATCTTTGTCAATATTCCCAGTGTTTTTGTGATGTTTTCTATGGGAAACCTATAAAAAGGCAGGGTGAGGATAAGATATTTGACACAATTTAAAACAGGAACTAATTTTTTTTTTTTAAATAATAAAATCTTACAATTTTCTATAAAATGGATGCTTTAAAAAGCATGTTACAATGTTAATAAACATAATTTTGGTAACCAGGTTGGTTGTACATTACATAAATATCTAACTGTAAGATTCATATTACTTAATGTTTAATAATAAATGTTACATTGCTCAATGGAAAACTTAAATCACCCTTTTTGTGTATGATACAAATTCCTATTTGTGTAGGATACAAATATATGTTAAGTGGTTAAGTTTATATATATATATGTATATGAGTTGAGTACAGGGATGTGCATTTTAATACAAAAGAATTTTTAAAATGCTGTTAAAGTAATGTTTAGGACTACCCCAAAGGCACAGTGGGCTTTATTTTTGGACGGAGCCGTCTATTACACAACCATGATATAGCAAACCTCTCCAAGCCATCACATAACATGCTCAGTGCGCTTTTGCTTAAACAATTAAGTTCCAGATGTAGTGGTAGGGAAGTCACAAAGGCAATTTAATTTTTTTTTTTTATAATAAAATAAATAGTACATAAACTATTACCTTCCACATGTAGTAAGGGCAAAAGAGAAATGTATGACAAATATTGCCCACTACTGAGTTGACTAGTTCTGAATTAGAAAATGACCCATGGCCAGCATCATGTCCCACAACAAATAAGGCAGTAAACAATGTACCCTGAATAAGCCAGAACACTGGGGTGATAAATATCTGCAAAATGAAAAGAAAACAGATTAATGAAACAGCCATACATATAATACATATGCACTTATTTCCCCCTCAGTTGAAAAAACACATTGCTGTTAGCCTAAAACATCTGTGGTTAATGAATATCAGTGATATCAAAATATTTCTTTGCTGCCCATTTTGGTCTGATGTTATTATTGTCCATTTCTTTGCTAATGTAAACCTTAAAAATTCATTTAGCTTTCCAACAATTTCAATGGAAATTTCTAATGGCAAAGTTTGAAAGCACTACTCTGTGAGGTCTCTTATGTGAAAAATAATCAATTCAAATGAAATCAATTGTTTTAAGCTGGCTTAAGGTACATTTATGGCCTACATGATGTAAAAACAAGTATCTCAGTTGAAGAATTGGCAACAGATTTTTATTTTATTAAATCCAATTATAAAATTATAAATGGTTCGTTTTAATAATAAATCTATCAAGTGCTCAGTTCTTATTCTATGAAAAGATATTTCCAGAAAAAATGGGAATTGACCAATCTAAGGATTAACAAGTGTTGTTATCATTTCAACTATCGCGAAGTAAAGAAAACAAGACATACAATTGCAATGTTAATTGATACTAGTAGAGTAATACTCTAATAATACTTTATTAGTTCTACATATGAACCACTAACATTGCCTATAAGTTGAATTATAAGCAAGAATTACAACATAATTTTCAAGGCTAGTATCTGAGGGCCATAACTTAATTTATTAATTGTTTTTAAAAGTATTCCTTTCCAACTGTGTTCGTCCATAAGCCAAGCAAAGCAGCGTTCACACATTTCCATAATTAAATTTTAATATCAGAAAATGTTCACTTTTGAAGAAATATGATGTTATAGGAATCACAATAATCTCTCCAAGAATTGTAAGTTTTAAGGGCCCAGCCTGACCTTTTCTAACAAGACTTTGCAGAATCCGGGTATGAACGGAGTAGTCACAACAACTGTGCAGTTTTGCTGACGTAATATTAATATACAAAGCTTATTCTCAGAGTTATATCCTCTTAAACCCAACACTCATTACTACAATACAACTTTACTTGCAATAATAGCAGTAGTAATAACTTTGGCCTAACTTAATGCATTTTAATGGAGTTTGAAGAAAGACTATACATGTAGTAAAAAGTTTGATATTTATTGAAATATACATCTTTTCTAATTAGCAACTGCGTGAATAATATTTGCAGTTTGTGTGATTATTATTTGCTGAGGCAAATCAGCTAGGCCATACTTTTCTTTTACCTCTCATTACAATATGATTACAACCCAGTACTGTTGCTATTTGAAAACTGCCCTTATTGTTGCATGCAACTAAAACTATTGTTACCTGTGCAATGGGAGGAAACACTTCCCATGTCCACTCAACCAGAACATAGAAAAATGCTACCAAAACAAAATCCTTGATCATATAATAGATAGAGAGTGAAGTGCTGGATTCAAAGCAATGGGCAGGTAGAGCCTAGAATCACAAAATAAAAACATTCTCATTAGTAAGACTGACTGGCTATCATAATTTATAAAGGTTAGAAAATATAGCTGAACATTATATATGCTAAGCTGTTTGTTTTCAGTCTTAAAAATAGAAAATATGGATCAATTGTTATTTTTTTAAATTACCATTAAGAGCAAGAGATAAAAACACACCATTAACAAATATTTCCTAGCATACTATCACTACAAGTAAGTAAAGTAACCCATACTGTAACTTTGTAATGGCTTTACAGTTTAGCACTGGCATGGCAAGGGGATTGAGTGACAAGCACAATGCAGAGCCACTTCTAGTTTTTCCTAGCTAATGTCAGGTATACATCTGAGCTGTGGAGACTGTGAGATACAGTCTAAACTGTAGACCCATAACGGAGTTCCAAACACTGGCATTTCAGTATGTCAATCTGAGCACACTGTAAGTATCTTAAAGCAGTGAAAGGGACTTTGGAGAGTAATAAAATATTTCATAGAAGTTTCCCAGTCAAAACGGAAATACATACACATAGCACACATTTTGAAATTTGGTGATTTGAAAGCTATATATATTTTAAATGATACAAGGTTTGGAACTGTGAAAAGCATACAGCTCTGTTCTATGGAGTTATTGTTTAATATTCTATAATTTTATTGTAAAAAAAAATGGTTACAAAAGGAAAAAAATACCTTTTTTATTTCCACGATTGAAGGCAACTTTTTAGGCAGATTTACTTTAGCTAGGGCATCATCCTCTGGAGATGCAACAGTGTCTGTGACTGAAACCTCGTCATTTTCAGGCTTACTGGACTCCTCCCCACTGTGAGTTACATGCATCGTGCGAAAGAGAAACCATAGTAGAAGAAACCTACTAGGTCTTTTCTTTGTGGCTTGTGTGGGCACTGCTGGTGCAGTCTCCATTTTGGTGGGCTGTGAGATAGTGCAGTTGTTAGTTACTAGTGTACATAAGTAAATCTGTATGCCGATTATTATTTTATCTATCTTTAAACAACAATGCTCCCTATTAGAGATATCAAGAGAAGGTCATGAGGTGACACAGATAAAAGACGGATGAGCTGTTAAACCTTTAAATGATAGTAGTATCACATCCCACCAGTATCAGACCTTGTCCTGTTAAACTAGAATGAAGATATGTCATTTATGAAATCTCACATTTCATTTTAATATACTAAAATTGGATTCAAATATAGCAGACATGGTTTTTTTCATTTAATGTCAAAAAGCCTTCATTTAACAGGCATTTTTAAGTTGTTTTTTTTCTACTAAAGTACCACCTCATTTACATTTTATCAGGCTTAGTTCATTTAAAAAATACATTTAGACTATCCAGTGTTTGCACCAATCTGCAAACAAAAATTGCTTCCATTTTAACTCATATTCAAAATAATATTACAATTTTCTCTGGAAAAAATGATGATTTCAAGAATTGTGAAACTTTTCAGTTATCCCCAACTGAGGCAGGAGAGTAAAACTATCTATACAATGATCTGACAAGTATCTAGTGATATTAATTATAGTGGTGTGACAGTCTGAACATACCATAGCTTTCATGTCAATGTTTTTAAATAGCTATGGCCTTCAAATGATAAATATAAAGCAATGACCTTACATGATAATGTCACCTAGATTTAGTGGGCCATGAAGATTAAAACTACACTATGCAAGTGCTGCAGCAAGCATTCTCAACAGGTGTGAAGATATTGCAAAATCAGGTTGAGTTATTTTACACTACACAGAAAGTTATTTTGAACAACCCTTTATTTTTTTAAATATAAATAAAATACTTAACCCTTAGAAAGGCATATATTTTAAAAGTTGGAATATAATACTTAATATGTTCTAAATTTTACAATTTTTTTCAATAGGCATATTTTATGTGATCATGCTTGTCAATAGAATAGTGATTCTATTAGCCTGTGGTATATGACAATTCCAAAATCAAACATGCACAGAAAAAATATATTTATGAAGAAAAAAAAATTAATATAAAAAAAAATACAGATTTAAATGAAAATAAATTAGTCAAAATTTCACCAATTGTTTGTTTGAATTATCACCAATTTTTTTGAAAACCAATATTTTTCATTACTACACTAACTACTATATTCCCTGTGCTGTGGTCTACACCCCCTTCTTTAAATACCCTTGTCAAAACTAGCATAATAATCATAGCTTCATGAATAAATTCTTTGTCTGGGATTTGTGAATAGTAGAATTTTATTGAGCATTTTAAACTATGAAAATTGACCAATTACTGAGGTTGTTGTTTTTTTTGGAAATTGAAAGTGCGGTTCTAATGGGTGATACATAGTTATTATGGACTTGTGTGTGGATGAAACTTTTTCTTATGAATTATTTAATGAATAAGATTATTCTAATAAGATAAATTTTTAAGTTTAAAACAATTTACTCTCTACATATTTTTATCCCTTTACACAACAAAAAAGTAAAAATTTAATTTCAGAACCCTATCAATGTTTCAGTAATTCTAAAATGAAGTCTGGGCCGTGGGAAGTAATTAGTAAAATAATAGCCGTAATGGAGGTATGCATAGAAAGAAAGTAGGTCGGGATCCTAGCCTGCACCAGGATTTGAACCCGGGACCTTCGGTTCGCCAGTCGAACGCACTGCCACTCGGCTACCGTGCCCCACTAGCCATTTCACATATTCTGTAAATATATATCTATTCTTATAGCCAGAACGTACCATGAAAAAAAAATTATATATTATATACATACATCTGCACAAAGAATTGACTTCATTGATTAATTACCAACAGTTGTGTACATTATTTATTATTAAAATATAATACCAGATTGAGGAATAAATCCTATCCTTTAGAAAAAGAATTACTGAAAACAGAAACTGTCAGAACTCCGGAACCCACACATGAGGCGATGCACGGATGAATCAATATAGCCTACGTAAAGACAACCCTTAATGTCAACTAGTGCATCTTGTGCATGATCTGAAGGCTACAGGAGCGTGGTCGTAACACCTGTATGAAGAATTTGGTGTATAGATAGGGTCTGTAAAGCAGCGTTCACAAGTTTCATTGGAGATTGTATGGCCAGCACAATACTTTTCCCCCAACTTAGTGTCAGGTAGGCCACCCAACAGTGCTGTGTATGCTCAAGGACACCCCCCCCCTAGACCTGGGAAACAAATCCTAACCTTCACCATGAAACGTTTTGTAGGCTTTGCTATGCTAGCCAAGCATGTACTTCCACCATGTCCCATAGCCTGTACTACCAATAGAAGATTCAGGGACACCCCCAAACTAATTAAACTAATCCTAATGATTAGAAATAGTTTCAAGAAAGCATGACAATAATTGTGAGAAATGTAACCGTTACTAACAGCTTGCATGTTTGTGTTGTTAATTAATAGTAAAATATAAGTTACTATCTTTTATGATGATTTTATCTCACCTAAAGTTTGTAAAAATCAGATTGAGTTATTTAAAATTAAAATGATTTTAATAATTAGGCTTAATTAGCCTAAGTCCTAAGTCAAGTACTGTAAGCCTACACTGCACAGTTGATTTAAGTTTACAGACGTTCCTTCTAGATAGAAGATTATTACGTCCACTAGGCCCAAAAATCCTGCAGGGCGTCAGGGATCCGTCGGTGGCAGGGCTAGAACCCGCGACCTGTCAGTTGGTTTTTGGTTGACAGTCCGGTGATCTAATGATAATGTCAATAAGTCAATATGAATAATAATATAATTTATATAAATTGTTATTTTATATTTTATTATAATTGTATATAAATGTAAAATATAATTAATTTAAATTTATCTGTAGGTGTAGGCCTATGATTAGTATGAACAGTGTATTTTTTAAAGCCAGAGCGAGATGCAAAAAAAACTTGAAGTTTAATGAAGTGATGGCACAGTACTGGCAATCGTTTACCTGTGTGCGTGTTAAAGTTAAGTGATCTCTTCTTGTAATTATAAGTTTGTCTACTCGCTGTCTATCTAAATAATTAATAAATTTAATCTATAATTAAATTATCATATTCATCAGTTTTTTTTAGGACTGCGTGACAGTATGATGAATAATGATGGCACAACCTTAAGTCCGAGAACTAAAACTGTATAGTGTATAGTATAATAACTAAAAAGCCGGCTAATAATTTAATACTAATAATAGATCTACTAGATCTAGATTCTCGACAATATTATATAGTAGAATCTATATATATAATATAGTTAAATATAGTATATAGTATATATAGCTAGAATAAAATTTTCAGCGGAGGTCAAAGTCAAAATAATACTAGATCTAGATCTCGACTAATTCTAAAACAAAACGACCATCTTTCTTTTTATGTACTAAATAAAATAAACGATTATATTTTAATTTTAAGGCCTTGGGACTCACTTTGTGTTGACCACGAGGAAATATCCTTATGTTCGGAGACAATATAAAATATCACCAGTACTGCCTAACACAAATCAGCCGATAAAAAGGACTATAGAACTTTAAGACACGTAGCTGGCAAATATCGATACTTGCATATTAAATGCATATTACGATACCCTTGTAAATAAATGGCCGGTTGTCTAGAAATATGTGGAATCAAGATCGATTTTGTGTGAATAAATCATTCAATAGCAAATTAATTTTTTTAAGATAGAGATATCAAAAAGAAGTTTTCTTCTTATAAAATAAATATACTTTATATTCTTATAGTTTTTTTTAAATACTTGGAATGCATAGGTCTATAGGCACTATTTATTAATTAACAAACATTAGAAAGCCTTTAGCTGCAATAAAAGGTTTAGTAGAATACAGTATGATTCGGTAGATTAGCTTTAACATTTCTTTATTTTGTAATGCAATTTAAGTAAAATACAAAATTTTGATAAATAAAAGAAGTAATGTTATTTTTTAAATCACTGTTCACCAGGGGCGAAGCCACAGGGGGGGCTGAGGGGGGCTAAGCCCCCCCTGGAATAAATTTTTTTTTTTTTTTTTCAAATGAATTTTTTAAAATATGCACTAAATTTGCTAAAAATTTGGTAAATTTTTGTCACGCGAAAGTTTAGCCCCCCCTGGTATTTGGTAAATATTTGTTTAGCCCCCCCTGGAAAAATTTTCCGGCTTCGCCCCTGCTGTTCACTATGTACCTACGTAGATTGCCCTACATTTTCATGATGCTAGAAAGCACTGAGCTATATAATATATTATAGCTCAGTGCTAAAAAGTGCATTATATCGGTGAGTATTTAATCAAATATCGATACGACCCATTCATTTAAGTGTCATATCATGCCATAAGGAAATAGTAATCGGAAAGATGATGTAGAATTAGATGTCCTTAGAACAATTATATTTAGACTAATGTTATAAATACATTTTGCAGAGAGCTAGCGTCTTTAGTTTAAAAATAATAATATTTGTATAGCGCTGCCAACAAACATAATGTAAGCCCAGAGCGCATTTAACATACAACTAAGAACACGGATATTATTATTAGGCCTACTCTAGGCTAGGAGACAAAGCTAAATGATGATTGAAAAAAGACAAATCAAATGTAGCATTACAGTAGCATTAACCGACCCAACATATTAGTAAGACAGTAGGGTCTAAAGTCTAAAGCATGTTAAATGTTATCTTAGGTAAATATTGCAATAATGAGTTTTTTAGTTCTTTTTGAAAGTAACAATAGAGATTGTTCGCCTGGTCTTTCGAGACTATGGAGCCAATGAATGAATGTTCGCCTGAATTGAATGGGAAGTAGATTCCACACATTCTGACCGGATACTGAGAATTTCAAGGCTAACTGTGGCCAGAGAGAAACGGGGCAGAACGGAGTGTTCTTTGCGGGACATATTATGGTATACTTAGTTCCTTGAGATAGGACGGCATCTCGTTATTAAAAAGGCACTGATGGCAAAGTAGCGCCACTTTATATTCAAGTCTGGCTTTCACAGGGAGCCAATGGAGCCGACGCAGGAGAACTGTCACAGAATCACGCCTTGACTTACGCATGACCAGGCGGGCGGCACTGTTTTGAATACACTGTAATTTGGCGACCTTATCGTCAGGCAGTGGCGTACCGAGGGAGTAGCGGGGGGTGCGGACCGCACCGGGTGACACCCTCTCAGGAGGTGACACCCGAATGAAAAAACATTAATATTAATTTTGTTTTTACTTTACAATGGTTCTACAAGGTAATCCCCAATGGTAAGAAAATACTGTGTTCATGGATAATTTACTCACTTGTCAGTGAAAAATTATACTGTTTTAGCTGCATATTGTTTGCTGTTGATGTTACCGAAACAACGGTTACCCGACATTTAAACATGCGACAGATAAACATGCGACACTTAAACATAGACACTTAACCACACGACAGATAAACATACGGACATTTAATCACACGACATTTAAACATACGGACACTTAATCCCACGACAGATAAACATACGGACACTTAATCCCACGACACTTAAACATACGGACAGTTAATCATAGTGACAGATAAACACACTTTTTCACTATACCATTAACATAAATCGAAAAATAATATAGATTATGTTGCCAATAGTAAAAAATCGGTATAGAGGGAAGGAAAATCCCTCATGGCATCAACAGGCCTACGGGGACACCTATGCCCTACGCCCAACCTTGGTTTTCCTCACTCCCATTTCATTTTTATTTATAATGAATTTAACCTTAATATTTATTTCTTTTTATTGAGTTTTTTTTTATAGTTTTTAACTAGAAATCTATGTATACATACAACATTAGTTAAACAAAAAAAAAAAGCGTTCAGTGTGTTATCCAGACTTTTTGCTCAGTAAAAGTCTTGCATACTATCTATGAGCAGGGCAATAGAGATTCTTCATTGGCACGCTCGGTGAAGTTAGACAAGAAAACATATACTACTTGTGCCAAGTGCCCTATTTGCGTACAGTAGGTAGTTCACAAAAAAAAAAAAAGAAAACATATCAGTACCATAGTCTTATACATATCCAGTGCTCAATTATAAATACTTTATTGTTCTTAATGTTTGGTTATTAGAATTTTAAAACGTATTCATATTTTTGCATTTTTGGGAACTTAGTTATAAATAGAGTATTTTTATTCTTGCCACCATCCTTATCAAATTGATTTTAAAAGCTATTTCTAAATAATCATTGACCAATGCAATTAAAAGCTATATGTGTCAATTCGACTCACTAGTAGATATAAGAAGTATTGTGTTTAAAAAAAACACAAAAAAACAAGGTGTATGAGTTACATTGTAGCCGAATACAGTTAAAACACGAAGCAGGGATGGCGCTAGTGAAGACATAGGCCTAACGGATAAGTGGATTATGTAATACTGGCCGTCCGATCGCTGGTCTGGGCAGACACGCGTGAACTTCAACGTGAAGTAAGTCCCGCCTCTTCACCCGACCAGACAGTAACTAAAAAAAACTGAGGCGTCACATACAACAGCCCGCCCCCCCCCCCCTATCCCGACAGATAAACACACATTTTCACTATACCATTAAAATAAATAGAAAAATTATATAGACTTTGTTACAAATAGTAAAAGTTATGGGATAGGAGGAGGAAAATATCTCATGGCATCAACGGGCCTACGGGGACACCTGTGCCCTAAGCCCATCATTGGTTTTCCTCACTCCCATTTCATCCCTATTTGTATTGAATTTATTCTTTTGTTTTTTTTATTATTGATTTTTTATTTGAACTATATACACATACAATTAATGAAACAAAACAAAAGCTTTCAATATGTTATCCATAGTTAGAATCTTTGTGTAAGCTTATAAACAAGTATTATAAATTATAGTTTGATTGAAAAAAAATGGTACAGAGTTAATAAACATATAGATTTAAAGAAAGTTGTTGATTATATTTTCTTTATTGTTAGTTTATAGTTTATATAATATACACGTTTCTGTGTTAGCGACTAGTCTATGGGTAGGGGCGGTTGTTTGGGACGCCACAATTCTTTTTATTGGCTCTCTGGTCGAAAGTGGATGAAAGGGCAGTACTTCACACGCATGGCTGGCTTTCCATCGTAATCGTTTACGATGGTCTTGGTGCAGACCTGCGATCGGGCGTCGAGCATTACGTAATGTACTTAGCACTAACCCGTTATGTCTTCACTAGCCCTATCCCTTCTTCGTGTTTTAACTGTATCCGACTACAAGGTGGTTAAATGTAACCCATAACCTTGTTTATTAAAAAAAAATTCTTATGTCTACTAGTGGGTCAAATATAGTATATTTTTCGACTATTAGGGCCTATATATTATTAAAATGTTTCATTAATTGTATGTGTATATAGTTCAAATAAAAAATCAATAATAATAAAATATAAAAAAATAATAAATTCAATAAAAATAGGGTTGAAATGGGAGTGAGGAAAACCAATGATCGGCTTAGGGCACAGGTGTCCCCGTAGGCCCGTTGATGCCATGAGGTATTTTCCTCCCCCTAACCCATTATTGTTACTATTTGTAACATAATCTATGTAATTTTTCTATTTATTTTAATGGTATAGTGAAAATGTTTGTTTATCTGTCGGGGGAAGGGGGCGGGCTGTTGTTTGTGACGCCACAGTTTTTTTTAATTGCTGTCTGGTCAGATGAAGGGGCGGGACTTACTTCACGTTGAAGTTCACGCGTGTCTGCCCAGACCAGCGATCGGACGGCCAGTATTACATAATCCACTTATCCGTTATGTCTTCACTAGCGCCATCCCTTCTTCGTGTTTTAACTGTATTCGGCTACAATGTAACTCATACACCTTGTTTTATTTAAAAAAAAAAACACAATACTTCTTATATCTACTAGTGGGTCGAATTGACACATATACCTTATAATTGCATTGGTCAATGGTTATTTAGAAATAGCTTTTAAAATTAATTTGATAATGATGGTGGCAAGAATAAAAATACTCTATTTATAACTAAGTTCCCCAAAATGCAAAAATATGAATACGTTTTAAAATTGTAATAACCAAAACATTAAGAACAATAAAGTATTTATAATTGAGCACTAGATATGCATAAGACTATGGTAACACCGAATCACTGTAAATTTGGCAACGGTATTTTCGTCAACGGTATTTTCGTCAAGGTAATTTTGGCAAAGGTAAATTTGGAATAGGTAAATTCGGCAAAACTAGCAAAGCGGTAAAATTGGCAACGGTAAAATTGGAAAATATATAATATCTACTGTTTTTATTAAAAGTATTGGTAGGACTACACTCTATTCCATGTATCGGCAACCTATGGAATGCGTGCCATCCTTGGCACGCAAAACGGTTTTAAATGGCACATGATAGACCACCAAAATGGTGAAAAGAGCAGGAAAACATTAAGGTACACTTTGGCACGTAATTTAATTTAACGTCCTCTAATGATCAAAAACGAACATTTTAAATAGGAGCCAAATGTACCCCCTTCCACGCCCCAGGCGTTTCTCTCCCCCCCTCAACCCCTGCCCGCCCCACCCCCAAAGTTACGTATGTTTGTAAGGTAGGCCAACTGGCGATCACTTGGAGTTCTGTTTAGATCTTTACGCATCAATGCTTTCCCTGTTCTCCAAAACTTCCTCCTTTTATAGCACATTGGCGAGATTACGTAACTCTGACTACTTGACCTACACCATGATACTGGTAGTGTTTGCAAGAGCAGACGTAAAATGCCTCCCTTCCCTCCCGCTGCGGACTCCCCATCAAAGTTATGCCAATTCAAGTATTAGTGACCTCAGGCTACAGCAGTAAAAAAAAATGTGTGTGTGTGTGGGGGGGGGGGGGGTATGGGTTGAAAGCGGCTCCCACTGATACTTTTAATCCGTTTTTTTTTCTTTCATAACACTGTTGTTGCTAGTTAAAACTTATTATTTCTATAAATATATTTGTATTTGATTTTATTATAAACATTTTCACACAGTATTTTAAAAACATTATCTTGCATATTTACATTATTTTGCTCACGAGACTTGTATTTAAATAATATAAAATGTATGCCCAGTAGTATCTTTTTATAATTTTTATTCGTATATAGTCAACATGTTTATTATCAATTTGATGAACAAGACATTGATATAGTTTCAAGTCGGAAATGTGGAAATAGAATGGCGGGAAAGTAGACTTACTCACAGAAAGAGAAAAAGTAGCGATTGGTAATGCAGTATATTTATTAGTGCAGGATTTAGGATTTGTAACGTGATGTAACTTTGCCAATTTAATGGCGTAGCCGGGATTTTAATGTAAGAGTCATTAGTGCAAGTCGGGAGAAGGAGGGGGGGGGAGATCAGATAGTATAAAGTGGGTTGGAGCAAAGAAGTACAATGTGGGAAGTGGGGGGGGGGGTAGGAACTGAAACTTTGAGTATAAACTAAATGTAACCTCTCAAACAACGGGATCAAACCATTTCAAGATTATTTAGTTAATGACCTGAAAGCAGAAAATGGTGTCTAGTATTAGTAACCAGTGGAACCACAATCCAGGGCCCCTAATCGAGTGTATTGGTAAGAGATCAATGACAAATCCATAAAAATAATTGATAATGTGTTTATATGATGCAGATTTGACATTGGAAAATTACATTTTTAAAATATTGCCATGTTTAGGCGATAAAAAACGTGAAAGTAATCATATTTAAAAATATATAGCTGGGCTATATTTTATATTAAAATAAAACATAGACTATTCCTAGCTATAACACTTTTAGGGGCGGGGGAGGGGGGAATCTTCATGAGAAAATCGTGGAATTAGCTCCTAACACTACATCATCCAAGGCCACTAACTAGTTTGTCTATCGGCATCCAAGGCAAGGAATTGTTTTTTTTTCTATGTAAAAAGTAATAGGTCTAACTATGTGACGCAAATTTGAGAATGCTAAGCCATGTGGTCAAGAAGCGGCCCGAAAGTACGCAATTTAGCGAAATTTCATAGTTCAATGCGAATTGATCATGCCGATGAAGGGAAACTTTTGTCAGCAATATCAAAGTAAACCTGTTGACTTCTTTGAAACAATGAAGAGACTTTACCTATATAATATATATACGTAGTTCACCGATACCTAGAGAGAAAAAAAGATTTTAAAGACAAGAATAAAAGAAAGAAAAATGTAAGCTAAATCTCACCAGTTTATGAGTATTATTATCTTTTTTAGACCCTTAAACCATTGAAATAAATAGATCTATCTGATAATGCACACTTTTTATCCCAGAGCATTCACAATCAACTTATCCTTACATTGTGGATTTTTTCCTTGGGTAGAACGGGGTCTCCACAGCATAATGAAGAAGAAGATGAAGACAAAAAAATGTTATCACTATAGTTTATAATAACTATAAATCAACTCCATTTACTTTAAAATGAGGAGTTTCACAAGGAATTATCTTACGTTCATTAACTAGTTCAAATTTACATAGATGATTTGACTATTATTATTCATAGAAATTAAGTACTAAGGCTGTTTCTACAAGTAATTAATTTACACAGGGGTCCATTGTAAGCTTGATTAACTACTGAGATTACGTTGTCTATTTGATGCCGTTTACTTCATAGTAGACAAGACTGTAGGCCTAACTAATCCTACAATCACTTTTAATTAAAACAAGTAGATGCGTGTTTGATGCGTGTTGGCATTTTTACTGTGTTTTTCAGATCCACGGCCCAAGTCTGCCTTTGTAAGTACCATACAACAAACACCCACCATAAAACGGTTTCACACTTACGCCACGTGGCTAGCTGCTGGGCAATAGGAAAAAGACCCCCTCCCGCCCACCCACCCCCCGACTCTCGGTCAAGAAAACACGCGAACATCGGTAAACGGGGGTGGGGGCTGTGTCAATACATTCGTAACACACTGGTCTTGGCTGTGTTCGTTTTCGCTAGGTGGTGGCGGTGGTGGGGGGGGGGTAATGTAAGTTGTGTAATTGTACGTTGGCTATGTGTTTCCCGTATTATCTAAACACTCCAGCCAGAGTTTATTACGTAAGGACTTACTATGGTCGTGTCAGAACGGAGTAAGCGCCTGCAGAGAGCTAGGCCTACAATAAAACGTACAATACAATGTACATACAATGGAAACTTTAGTTTCCAAAGACTTACAAAGCGAGTGAGAAGCGTGGGCCCTAAACTTCACCAATGCATAACATTTCAGTAGTTTAGAATGAGCCTTTTACACAAGTTAATACAAAACGGTTCTTTGCAAGTGTCCCTTATAATAGGCCTACTGTACTTAAGGGACCCCATATTAACTTAATCTTCCACGGAGACAACCTAGTTTCAAGCCATGAACTTCATTTAGTAGACAAGAGTGTAATCATATCTTCAGTTTCAATAAAAACAGTTGATATTATAAGTTTGCCAATTTTACCGTTGCCAATTTCACCGCTTTGCGAGTTTTGCCGAATTTACCTTTTCCAAAATAACCTTTGCCAAAATCCCCTTGCCTAAAATACCGGTTCCGAATTTACCATTGCCAAATTTACCGAGCACCGGTAAGACCATCCATTTCTGCTGAGCTTGCATCTTTTGCATATCAAAGATTTCATTTATAGTGCCTCACTGAAGGTTGTTTATACAGAACCTTTAAGTATGTATTATTCGTTCTATATGTGCTGATAAAGGTCCTTTGTTATCTACATAGATACAGTGTAGATTCTGTTTAAAGGACCGTGAAGCACGTGCAGTTAGCCTTTATTGAGCTGCAAACTTTCTGCAATTTCTGCGAACAATGGCTCACCTTTCATACCAATGAAGAATCTTTATTGCCCTGCTCATAGATAGTATTCAAGACTTCTACTGAGCAAAAAGTTAAGATAACACACTGAACGCTATTTTTTTGTTTAATTAATGTTGTATGTATACATAGATTTCTAGTTCAAAAGCTAAAAAAAACACTCAATAAAAAGAAATAAATATTAAGGTTAAATTCATTATAAATAACGATGAAATGGGAGTGAGGAAAACCAAGGGTGGGCGTAGGGCATAGGTGTCCCCGTAGGCCTGTTGATACCATGATGTATTTTCCTTCCCTCTATCCCGTTTTTTTTACTATTGGCAACATGATCTATATTATTTTCCTATTTATTTTAATGGTATAGTGAAAATGTGTGTTTATCTGTCGCTATGATTAACTGTCCGTATGTTTAAGTGTCGTGGGATTAAGTGTCCGTATGTTTATCTGTCGTGGGATTAAGTGTCCGTATGTTTAAATGTCGTGTGATTAAATGTCCGTATGTTTATCTGACGTGTGGTTAAGTGTCTATGTTTAAGTGTCGTATGTTTATCTGTCGCATGTTTAAATGTCGGGACACGGAAACAACATCTAGGCTAAATTTGTTACTGGGTTTGATAAGTAGTGGAAACTGAGTCCGAAACTACATAATCATGAGACATCTGAAGAGCACCTATATTGCCTTGAAAAATGGAAAACATTGGCAGCAGGACTTAAGCTACATAAAACAATTGATGCCGAAAGTATTGCTTTAATGGATAGGGAGAAGAAAAAGTTGAGGGATATCCTACACAGGTTGCTAGATATTATATTGTTTCATTGAAATTGAAGCAAAATCTGGCATTTTGTGGCCTCAACGAAGATGAATCCTCATTGAATAAAGGAAACTTTCTTGAGAAGTTGAGATGCTTTCCAAATATGACCCAGTGCTGAAAGAACACCTAATTAGACTAAAGATAAGTAGGCTACATCTACTGTGAAAGCATCTGTATCTTATCTTTCACCAAAAATTCTTAATGAATATATAAATTTACTGGCCAACCATGCAAACGAAAATCTTGTTATGGATATAAAGGCCGCAAGGCATTTGGAATTATGTTTGACAGCACACCTGATATATCACACACCGACCAAATGTCTGAAGTGATCAGATATGTGAAAATCCACAGTGGGAAAGTTGAAGTGAGAGAAGTGTTTCATGGATTTTAAGTTTTTTAGGAGGAAAAAGCTGACGACCTCAGTTCTGACATTCTTAAAAATCTAAATGGTGACGGACGATATAATGATGTGCAGAGCCACAATGTCTGGAATCAATGGATGAATTCAAGCCATTTTGAAAAGAAAGAACAAGAAAGCTATTTTTAATGGATGTGTGGGCCATTCCCTAAACTTGTGTGATCAACACTCTTTTGCCGAAAATGCTTCATGTATAACTTTTTTATTTTCCCTTGAGAGAATGTTTTCCTTCTTTGTTGGTTCCACTAATCGATGAGATGTTTTAATTGAACAAACTGAGGTGTCGTTGAAAAGGTTATCTAAAATCTAAAACAAGTTGCTGTTAAACCAGTGAAAGATAAGTTTGATGAATGTATTATGGCGATTGAAGCTTTATGCGATCCTCGTGAAAATTTTGGACACAAGAGGTACAGCAAAAGTACTTTTACAAGTTGTCTGTTATTTCACGTTTATCTGCTACCTTTACCTTTGGGCTGATATACTTGGAGAAGTTAATCTTACACAACAGTACCTGCAGGGTGACCAAGTCAGACACCTTAAGATTGTTTTTGCACGAAAAGTGGAGTCAATTAGTGGAACATGCTATTGAACAACCACATATAAAATCATACCGGCATGGGATTTCGGTAGAGAGAAGATTAAGATTCAAGAAGAGAATGGCAGGGAAAAAATTAAGAGATGCTGGAAATACTATGCAAGAAGAAAGCAGTAAGGGGATGGTGGAGTGTATTGATCGCTTTCATTCTGAACTCCAGATCAGATCAACGGCGTTTAAGGAAGTTGCAGATATGTTTGATGATGTTCAGCCCAAGATTCTACTGTCAGCAAGTGAAGAAGAGTTATTGGTGTCCGTTCCCAAATTAACCTCTTTCTACGATGAGATATCCGAAGATGAGCTCTTAATAGGAAATACCACAGCTTAGATGACACTGAAAAGCAGCTGATATTGACCTAAAAAAATTCTTAGCTAAATGGAACTTCATAGAATCTCTTCCAACACTCTCGCTAGTCCTTCAATTATTTCTAATGGTATGTGTGTCTGTGTCTTCATGTGAACGGAGCTTTTCAAAACTAAAGCTTATAAAAAGCTATTAACGCTCTACCATGGGGCAATCAAGACTTTCTGATCTGGCTATGTTATTCATTGAAAGGGATTCTGTGAATGATATAGATTTTGATGAGGTGACTGACAAGTTTGCAGTTTTGAAGAGCAGGAAAGGAAAAAATTAACTAAAGTAGGCCTATTTTAAATGTAAAAATATCTAACTGTACGGTTGTTTCATTTGTTTATTGCTTTTACCTTCCAATATTAAATCAATATTGTTTTTGTTTTTGTCATATTTGAACTGTGGGTTTGTTTTAAGGAGACGAAAACTATGGTCGTAAGCTGGTGGAGGGGGGGGGGGGCGAGTCGGTGACACCCAAAGTTTACCGCACCGGGTGACATCAGCCCTCGGTACGCCACTGAAGATGCCCATATTAATGTCTCTTAATTTGCGGGATGTCACGGTCCTCCTCGGTTTTCTGGGTTTCCATAAATTGCTTAAATTGAGGGAAACATCTGTCCTCCACACTGAGACTGAGATTAACTATTAGCTCATGAGAGTTTGTAACAAGCCAGTCAAGGGTATTACCCCTGATATGCGTTGGAACATTAACAAGTTGTTCGAAGTTTCGATCTTTAAGTGCCCTTTTCAACTTCTTCGCATACGTCTCATTGACACTGTCATAATGAAGATTAAAATCGCCAATAAAAAAAGGTCCTTCGTTGAAATATAATTTTTTTATATAATATAATGGTCCAGGCGATCCTGAAACTCCTGAACAAATGCACTAGATGTGAGCTTGTTCTTCTTGCTTGGTGGTGGGCGATAAAGGAAGACAAAGGTCAGTGTTCTGCGCTGGTGGTAAAGGCGAAATTCTCACACCTTGAAAGTGGAAATAGATGAGAATTCTGGACGAATGTTGACCCTATTCGTTAAAACATCATAGTATAGTATGGCCAATCCAACCCCTCGACCGGTCTGACGAGATATGCTCTTTAATACAAAGTCCTTAGGGGTTAATTCCTACATTCTCGGCTCATCACCCACCTTCTTGAACCACGTCTCACTCAAAAAGGCAATGCCAAAGCTTTCATCGACAATGGTATTAGCCAACTCCAGAGTTTTATTACAACATGATTGAGAATTTAAATATATAATTTTTAAGTATCTAGTTGACGAGGCAGGCACCTGGTGGGCATCACTGGACCCAGACGTGACTGGAGTAATATGTGGGGCAAATCCAGGATACAACATTAAGTTGCCATTAATGTTGGCCATATTATAATAGCTGTTTGCACCGTCATTACAATTTTGAGATGATTTTGGTTTTGTATGAGCTTGTCGATCCTTGACAAAGGAATCTTTTTACTCCCTTTCTTTTAACTCGTACTGTCTGCTTGGATGGTTGCTTGCTTGCTAGCTTGGAAAACTTTGCATCGATTTTTCGACCACTTCCCGTCGTCCAACCGAGCCGAAACTTGGCCAGCAGACGTCCAAACTAACAATACATTCTATCAAATTTTCAGCATCGTAGCCTTTGGAAAAGTCACGAATACCTTCCACCAATTGGCGAATCGAGGAACATATTATATGAAAAAAAAAACATGGCTGCCTTTGACGGAAGTAACTAAAGTTTTTCGGATATGTTCGTTTTTACGAAAAAGTACGAATGAAAACGATACAATGTCGCCGAAACAAAGCGAGTTATCTTTTTATGGTTTTTGCGAGCCAAAGCTATAAAAAAAAAAAGGATGCGCAAAAGTAAAGCCACGATCGTGGCTTCATGCATTTTAAAAAAAATGCGCAATCGTTATAATTAGATATGTATTTGCCGACATTACCGATTCGAAATTTTAGTTTTGTAGTGAAGTGGAAATGGTAAACTTAGTTTACAACGAAAGGGAGTATAATAAAAAAAACTGTGTTTTTATAGTTTTCTTGTTTTTGTCATGTTTTGAAATTACTGCCTTGTTTCATTTTATTTAAAGGCTGTCTGTTGTTGTAATAACAGTTTTTTTGCCAAATGGTTGTTTTTTTTAATTACAAATGACACACCTTCTGATATTTTCAGAATTTGGTGAACCATTTCTATTTCTATAGGTGTTTCTACCAATAGGCCTATTGTTATTAAATCTTTGTCTACCATTGGGGTTAGAATTTCTATTGTAACCATCAGGTGAATAACTATTTGCTCTGGTATTGGTATTGTTTCTTCTCTTATTTGTTAAAATATTTAAATTATGGCTAATGTTAGTCTTGGAAAATGCAATATCAGAATGCGTGTCTCTAAAAATTCACAAAGCCTTAATCAGATTACTAATTTTGTTAAAAATTTTTTCCATGAGGTAAGTAATACCACGGCCAATAGTCAATAGTGTATAGGCCTAGATAGTTAGGCTAATAATTAATTAAGGCGTAGGTTACATTAACGACGCGTAGTAGCTAGGCTACGTTTCTTGATAAAAGTAACAATAAGTGTTAAAAAAAAACATCAACCAAGCCCACCCTACAGTTGGAGCATGGATATAAAATAATTGCACATATGATTCAATCAAACACTTGATCTTCCATTTTAAAAATTTATATAAGCTTATAGATCTAAATATAAGCATATTATTATAGCATATAGGTCTACAATATGTGCAGGAACATTGGTTGTGGACTTTTTTTTTATCATTACCTACACATTTTCTTTTTGCCACTGTGTTAATGCACACTTGTAGTGAAAGTTGTGTAATGTTAAAAGCTGCTAGAAAAGTGCGAGTGATCTCTTAAACAATGTATTGTCACAATTAGATCTAATTGTATTTTTATTTTATTTTGTTGTCTTTAAAAAATTTTTTTTTTTTAAATTGTATATTTAATTGTAATTATACCCCTTGTATTTTCTTTAATATAATTAATGTATCATTATTGTTATTATTACTATTGTTTTTATATAATTTTATTATATCGACTAATGTTATAATTTTCTATGCCTTTATTGTACTTACCGGTACATACTTAGTGGAAAATAAATATTGTTCATTGCTTCACTTGTACAACCAAGCCTTTCTATATGCCAATCATGGTCTTTCCTCCTTCTTCTCCTTTTCCTTCTTCATTGTACCGTTGTCAAAAGGCCACAATGTAGGGCCTAAGGATAATTTGATTGCGAATGCTCTGGAAACAAAAGTGTGCAATAACTAATTATGATATTTTATAACAAACATCAATAGTCGGGCAACTGATTTTAGTCCAGTCCAAGTTATAATCATCAAATGTTTTTTTTTATCACTTCATTGAATATATCCTCTCCGGTAACAGTGTCATGCACGCTTCGTATGGAAGCCATCTCTTTTGTTCGACTATGTTTGTCTTTATGCACACCTCTAATAATGAACACAAGCAGTTGAGAGGTGGAACAGCTGTCCTCTATTTTAATTAGGTATTAACATAACGGCCACTTAAGCGTCGGCTGATCTTGCCAGGATACAACTTAATACAAGTAAAGTTCCGCAATTTGTTTTTCGTCACCACGGGCCGGATGAGAGGGCCACATCCGGCTCGCGGGCCGTAGTTTGGAGAACCTTTGTCTAGGCCTATTAGCCTTGTTCTCGATTTTTTTCAAAACGAGGCTTAGGGCCTATTTTATCTTTTTGCAAATGGCGAATGTATACGTTTTATCGAATTTGACAGCATGCCTGTGGCATAAACGCCTTGAAAATCTACCAAAAATTTCAGGCAATATCATAAATAACTTTTTGGCCAAGCTTATAGCCAAAGATACTGACAGCAGAGCGTATAAATTTCACGTGGAAGACTTTTATTTTCGATGTTGAAGGTAAGTAGCCTACACTTACATGCTTACTTTAAACTTAACCAAAGCCCCTAACTAACCCATCTTACATCTGTTTCAAGTTTATGATTAATTTTATTTATTTATACTTATAAACAAGCTTATTAATTTGCATAGAACTGCAAATTAATAAATGTAGCTATTTTTAAAAATTAAAGTAGGCTTAATTGTCTACATCTAGGGCCTATGACGCCTATGTAACATCATTATGTATGGCCTATGACTTATATATATATATATATATATTAATATTATGACTGTTTTGACCTATCCTTATGTTTGCGATCAATGTGGGCAGTGGGAAATGCCTGTGTAGATTTAAGACTAGCCGGCTAGTCCTATAATATTATACTATATATTATAATCTATAATAATAATAGGCCTACATATATATTTGTATAATGTACCGGGTATGTATTTATATGAAATATAGAATAATAAATAATATTAGGCCTATATGAATGGCATAATATAGGCAGGCCTATAACTATATAGGCCTATATATATATGTAAAGATTCATATATATATATATTTGATTTGCTATGTATGCGTATGTATAACATGATTTTAATATAACATGGCGTAATATAGGCCTATAACCATAGATATATATGTAATGATTCATATATATATTTGCAATGTATGCGTATGTATTAGCTATGATTTTAACATAAATAATATTAAATTATAAAAATAAGTTTAGGATTATTTTTCTGCCTTTAATTTACTACCAATATTAATATAGGCCTTAAGTTATAGGCCTAATCAGCATTTATTATTTAGGCCAATAATAAATAATATATATATATGTAATTATAAGTTTCTTAGCTTAGTAGGCTAGGCTACTAGCCAGGTCAGACTAGTAAAAAAAAATTTTTGAAAGAGGCATGTTGTTTTAATTTTAAACTCTTAGACTACTCAAATTCAGTTCCTTCATCTCGTTGAATTTTTATAAGCCATTCCCTTTTTCTTAGTTGAGATAATGGAAAAACATGGAAGCTAAGTCTTCTTTCAGTTGTGTGATTTAAATTTAGATAATGTTTTTTGGTTATTGCAACAAAAAAGTACACAACAGTGAACCATGGTGCTTAAACAATAAGAACAATATCGGCCATTTTCTTCCGAATAGGCTCTATGCCTCGTTTTCGTTTCTTAATGGCGGACGCGAGTACAAGGCTAATAGCATAGCCACTTAAAACACCAGAGTCCAGTCGAATTTTGATGAGGGATTTGAATATAACAACCACAATAAAAGCTCTATAAGTTTTACAGATGTTCCTTCTAGATTCTAGATAGACGAATATATTCTCAACGGGGGCGGGCGTTATCGCCCCCCCCCCCACCAGGGGTGGTGAGAAGGTTTGGGGGGGGGGGGGCGCTGACATTTTCGGGGGCGATAGGGGCTGGCGGTGAAGCGCCAGTGGGCGGTACGAAAGTATTTTTAGTTTGAACACCACTGCTATTTAAATCACTAAAATACCAAAATTTAGCTTTGCTTTTATTATAATAAGGGCTTTAACAAAGTTCGAACTAGATATCTAATCGAATTTTTGCACTATTTCACTATCGTGTGAGTGTGACGTAAATTAAGTAATTTAGAGCTCTTAAAATTTAGGCCTATAGGGGCCTATAGCCTACTAACCTTCGATATATTACTAGATTGTTTAGACTGTTTCTGAGAAATGCAGATAGGTGCAGCGTGATTATAATATCATAGACTATAATGCAAATGGACCGCTTGCTTTAGTATTTCTGCTATATGATGACTCGAAAGACTGCTTTTCGGAATTTCCGATTTGTTGTTTCCTTTGCACTTCCGTTTTATTGAATCGCTTCGATTTTCTCAATGAAAAATTAAAATCGAAAGTTCTATACAGCGGAAACATTGTAACAACGAGGAGCGTAGAAGTAATTTAAGACAGCCTTATTGGTTGCGCACGGAAAAAAAGTACATATAAGCTCTAAAAATAGAGCAAGCGGTCCATCTTATTAAAGTCTATGAATACTATGATAATGTGGATGTAATGTGACATAGGCCTAGAACTGCTGTTAAACAACTGCTATCACGCTCTCACCCAACAGAAGTAGGACGAATCGCATTGATTTTTAGAAGTAGAAGTTTGGGTCTGTTTAAATTAAATATCTGGATCGCTAGCAAACGAAGTTCGGCGCGTTCTTTAGTTATCACAGTTTCAGATCGAATTGGTTTTAATTTGAATAACATATGTTTAAATATGAGACAAGCTTTGATATCGACTTGCATTTAAAAAATATAAGCACTATGCAAAGATGAACTGACGAAATAAAAAGTAATGAAGATATTACATTGTGTGATTACCTAAAGCAGCGATGGCGAACCTATGGCACGCGTGCCACAGATGGCACGTAGAGCGATTTCTGTGGGCACGCGAGCATTTACCAAAATTGTTATGTTTGTCTGAAAGAACACAAGGGATAGATATCCACAATGCTGTTATGGAAGCTTCTTTTTGGCACAAAATATAAATCAGAAAAAATTGTTTCAGTTACTAGTGACGGGGCACCTTGCATGGATGGGGGACGCATCTGGTTTCATACAGTTAAAGAAGCAAAACGTCCAGTCGTTCAGTTTCACTGTATAATACACCATAATATGTGTCAGAGATAGCAGCAAGAAATTAGATGATATCCTCAAAGATGTCACAAAATGGTCAATTACATCATGGCTTGTGACCTTAATTGTCTACAGTTTCACGCTCTTCTTGATGAGGGCAAGGCGCAGTAGGCCTACAATACTTTACTCATGTACAATAATGTCAGGTGGCTGAGCAGAGGACGAGTATTGGAGAGATTTGTGGCATGATGAATGAAAATAGGCTGTTTATGAATCAAAAGGGGCAGGGTTATTTACAGCTCACTGATATGGTCTGGCTTACCAACCTCAGTAGTTGTTTGTTTACAGATTTTACAGCACACTTTAATGAACTGAATAAAAAACTGCACGGCTCATGGAAAAACAGCAGAAATAATGTTCTGTGAATCAGAACATTTGAAAGAAAACTGCAGTTTTTTTTAAAGAGACCTACAAAGTAAACAGCTGAAATATTTTCCAAATGTAAAAATGCATTTACAAATGTAGGTCGGTGATTTTTAATGGTCAGTGATTTTGAATGAGAGAAAGGAGAGGGTTATGAATTACTTTGTCCTTCATTAAATTATCTTTTGTATTTGTTATAACATTAAAACAAAGATGTCTAAATAACTAAACAATATAACTATGCTAAATTATATGTATTTAAAAACTAGAATACATTCCCGAACGACTAAAATATTAATTACATTTCCTAGCATAAATTTCTAAACCAAATTATCTAACTAAGAAGTCGAGGCGTGGTTTATCAATTACTTTGTCCCTCATAAAATATTTCATTGTCCAGTGTGTTGTGAATGTATGTAGTTTGTGCGTGAGGCTCTTAACGTTTTGGGAAAGTACAAATAATTTAGGGCTTACTTAAATACACTCTCGTGTCTTTAATATAAAGATGTTTTAGAGTGACAGTTTGGTGTAAACATTATGTATATAAGTATTGTTTTATATTTTTAAAAAGCCCCGAAATGGGTTTAAGTCGCTAGACCATATGGCATTTTTCAGATTTCTTTTTCCAATTATTTTAAATTTGGTTTTTATCCATTTAGATTAATTAAAGTAATAGGTAGGATTTTCTTAGTAGTTTAATTTAATATAGGGTTGTACATAGGGTAAGTTTGTAGATATTTAGCAATAGGAGATTTAGAATAATATTTAGCACAGATTGACCGGAAATAAGGCAATGTTAGGGTAGTTAAAAAAGGAATTTCTGGTTAGCGGTCAGGGACGTCCGGTCAATTAGTATAAATAAGAGGGGTGTTTCATAGTGGTGTCGATAGACACAAAAACTGTGCGCAGGGTCTCAGGGACTCAAATCAAGAAATTCGCCCCGGGGACACCGGACCAATTAGATTATAAGGAAGTGTCTAGTGAAAAGACTCAAATGATTAGGAAAAGTAGCCTGCGAGCATTGAACAGTGAAATTCCGGTATTGGATTACGAATTGTATTCTGAAAACGTTCTGGAGGAACCAAGGATGTATAGGGAAACAGTCTATGTGGCACCCCGACCGTTAGTGCAAGTAGGAGATTCGGTGAGGAGGTCTACCCGCATTAGAAAAGCGCCCTCCAGACTCGATCTATAGGCTCCCACCGAATATGTACTCTTCTTTTGCTGTCAATTTTTTATATTTTTTTTTACCTTTTTTTGCGATGCTGTACTTTTTTCCTCAAAATGTTTGTCATGTTATACATCTATACTTAGTGTAGTACATACGCTAGATGTTCGTATTGTTTTACCTTTTCCCATTTTCAATGTTGTACTTTTTCTTCCCCAATATTTTTATTTTTATACATCTATACGTTTTGTAATGTACTAAATGTGTATATAATTCTTACAAATTTTACTTCCATTTTCAATGTACTTTTTCCTGCCCAAATGTTTTTTTATATACTTGTACATTTGTACTTTTGGTAGTACAGTACACTATGTAATATTTTTCATGTAACTTTGTTCATGAGGTTCGAGGTAACCTAAGTTTGAAGCTATGTGAAGAAGGTCTCTGCAGAAGACATAATGAGCTTAAATATTTTTGTCACCTTTTGTTCCTACACTAGAGTAAACCCTATTGTCCTGATCTGAAGTCAGGTGTTTGATTTTGTATGATAGTTTGTTTTGCGGGGTCGCAAAAAAAAATTGTAGGCGGAATGTGTAGGTCGGTGATTTTTAATGGTCAGTGATTTTGAATGAGAGAAAGGAGAGGGTTATGAATTACTTTGTCCTTCATTAAATTATCTTTTGTATTTGTTATAACATTAAAACAAAGATGTCTAAATAACTAAACAATATAACTATGCTAAATTATATGTATTTAAAAACTAGAATACATTCCCGAACGACTAAAATATTAATTACATTTCCTAGCATAAATTTCTAAACCAAATTATCTAACTAAGAAGTCGAGGCGTGGTTTATCAATTACTTTGTCCCTCATAAAATATTTCATTGTCCAGTGTGTTGTGAATGTATGTAGTTTGTGCGTGAGGCTCTTAACGTTTTGGGAAAGTACAAATAATTTAGGGCTTACTTAAATACACTCTCGTGTCTTTAATATAAAGATGTTTTAGAGTGACAGTTTGGTGTAAACATTATGTATATAAGTATTGTTTTATATTTTTAAAAAGCCCCGAAATGGGTTTAAGTCGCTAGACCATATGGCATTTTTCAGATTTCTTTTTCCAATTATTTTAAATTTGGTTTTTATCCATTTAGATTAATTAAAGTAATAGGTAGGATTTTCTTAGTAGTTTAATTTAATATAGGGTTGTACATAGGGTAAGTTTGTAGATATTTAGCAATAGGAGATTTAGAATAATATTTAGCACAGATTGACCGGAAATAAGGCAATGTTAGGGTAGTTAAAAAAGGAATTTCTGGTTAGCGGTCAGGGACGTCCGGTCAATTAGTATAAATAAGAGGGGAGTAATTAAACATATCCGGTGATGCCTTTGTTGTAAAGTGGCCAGTGGCTATTGTGTGGCGATTTGACAAAGATTGTGGGAATTGTTCGAACCTATTGTAAGTTGAATTTTTATTACCGTAATCTTTAAAATGTTTATTTTGTCTAATACTATGTCTCAGTTGTTTATTTTGTGCCGATTAAACCATTATTGAAGATGATTGCTAAGATTTTAATGGATTTAAGTGTCTAATTAGGATTAGACATTCCCGCGCCATGTTGGGATTTTCTATGTAAATGTATATTTCTTAGTATTTGATGTATTCCACATTTTGATGTAATGTAGCCTAGTGGCTGCAATGAAATAAATATAGGGTTTAAATTGTTGGCTCAAAGCCTTCACTGGCCAGCTAGAAAATATTGGATATATATGTATGATTATTAATGTTGATAGGTTAAAGATTCCTATTCACTTAGAAATCAAAGGTGGTAGTATGGATTTATGCTTCTGGCTAGTAGCCTTAATTGGTAAGCCAGTTGACATGTTAAAGATTTCTATTCAGTTAGAAATGGTAGATTATTATGTTGTTCCTCTGGCGACAAGCCAGTTGACATGTTAAGGATTTCTATTCAGTTAGAAATGGTAGATTATTAATATTATTATGTTGTTCCTCTGGCGACAAGCCAGTTGACATGTTAAGGATTTCTATTCAGTTAGAAATGGTAGATTATTATGTTGTTCCTCTGGCGACAAGCCGGTTGACATGTTAAGGATTTCTATTCAGTTAGAAATGGTAGATTATTATGTTGTTCCTCTGGCGACAAGCCGGTTGACATGTTAAGGATTTCTATTCGATTAGAAATATAAGTATAAAGTGGTGTTCGGTTATGTTGTCCTTCTGGTAACTAGCCTTTATTGGCAAGCCGGTTGGCGGGTTAAAGATTTCTATTCAGCTAGAAATTAAAGAGGGTATTATGAATTTATTCTTCTGGCTGTTAGCCTTTATTGGCGAGCAGGTAGATTACTATGGGCTTAGAGATTGTTGATAGCAGGTTTAGTCAATTGAGGAGGTAGTGAGGATAGTAGTAGTTTATGTATATAGTATATAGGAGTTATGCCCTTCCCATAAACTTCATTGTCGGGAGAGGAGCTGCCAAAGGCTAATCCTGCTTTGGCTTCACTGTCTAACAATTGACTACCTAATAGTAAAGTGCTTATTAATGTCTTATTAAATATGTACATATTAATTAACTTATATGCCTATTATTACCATGTTGTTTTAATGTCTTATTTCTATTGCAAACATACCATCTAATATTAGAGGGCCATGTCTCTCAAATGTATATGTATTGATTTTCTTGTTTTACCATATCTATAAATGTTTAATTTTAACCTTTTCTTTATTTCTATTACATAGGTCCTAATCGACCTGTCTATCGTTGGTTTTTTATAGAGGGTTGTAAACGTTTTGTTATATGGGGTTGTAATTGTTTGATTTCTATTCATAATTGATTTCCCTTAAAGGGATTATTTCTTGTTGAAAATAAAGTTTAATTTTAGTGACAAAATAGTGATTTATTTCTTTATTTGTAGTGTTGTTGTTGGTCTGTTTAGGCTAGTATAGCCTCCCCGTACCCACAGGGATGTCACGGAGATCCACTGCCCTTGTCCTACCCAGTTAAACTCGCCTAAAGCTTTGGCTTTGTTCCCCTGTCCATTCCCTGACAGAATATACCCCCGTCCATCCTTGAGAAAGTCTCCTCTCTCCCCAAGCTAATTTGGTAACTATTGCTGTCCTGTTACCCACCACCCCGTTACCCTTAGAGCCCCGACTATTATAACTATAACCACTACCACTACCCTGTGCCCACTCCCCCCCACTCGCCCCACCCTGTTACACAAAATTCTATATAAAATTTACCGACAACCTTACAAGCAATCAGGAACTATACAAGGAATTTTCTAGCATTGTGGCAGCTGCAAAGGAGAATTTTAGTAATAGTTTTGTACAGTTGCGTAAGATGGAGACAAATCTCTGTTTTCTTACTTCCCCAGATAAAGCCAGATTTGAAGAAGTTTATCTTTCCTGCTTACTGCGGTTAGATTTAGGAAAATCTGGAAATGGAGCTATCGGATTTCAAGAAAGCTCTATATGGAAATGTGCATTCTATTATCTGCGTGAAACACTTGAGAGTGTGAAAGCATGGCAAAGGACAGTACAGTTAGTAGCTCTGATGATGAAATCCTTATAGTGTGGAATTCTCTGTCAAATAATTTCGATGAAAGCCCTTGGGATTGTACTTCTTACTTTGGGTCATTTATGCTTGTGAGCAGCTGTTTTCAACTTTAAATTATAGTAAATCTGATACCAGAAACAGACTGACAGATGACCTGAGTGCTGCATGTGTCGCTCTTAAAGTTACGGAATATGAGCCAAGGCTTGACAAATTATCAACATGCGCACAACAACAAAAATCACATTATCTATGTTAGATCATGCCAAATGCATAGGCCTACAGTTAACTGTACCTAATAACTGTAATTGTGTAATTTTTTTTTTTTTTTTTTCATTTACTACAGTTAATTGTTTTATATAAAAGACTGTTTGTAACATTCAATTTAATTTGTTATTAATTTTGGACAAAAGATGTTAATTAGTTGGGACAACAGTATGAGCCGGGCTTTTTTTCTAAAGTAAAACCTTAGTATTTTGTTTTCATTGCTGTGTTGGCACGTTGAAAGAAATAAGTTGGTCTTGTATTGCATTTTGGGCTCGCGGCCTCAAAAAGGTTCGCCATCACTGACCTAAAGCATTCCAATATCCTTTTCAACATCAAGCTACCAGACAAGCAATCGTTACTTTTATTTTAATTTAAATGGGAAAATTTGCCATTTTTGTTTAAAAAAATAGATAAGACACTAGGCCCTATAGGCGAATCTATATTACTTGAACTATAATACCTTTTTAACTGTGTGATCCATCGACAACTTTTAGTTTTTGAAATCTCAGTTATCGTCTTTATCGCTCACTACAATGCTTAATTACTGCAGATAAACTGACATCTTTGATATTAAATTGATTTATTACCATTAAAAAAAACGATTTCATGGTGATGACCACACTTATTTAATTAAGACTAAGAGTGTTATTTTTGGCATTTTATGTCAAAACTTCGATTGTACAAACACAACTATGGACGCGAAGATCTTGCATCTGAAGAGAAAACTCTTAGAAAATTGACGAAGACATACTCAATTATTGTTGACACCTTGAATCACTTAATGATGACTTCAACGGTCAATTTTAAGACATTATTATTTTTAACTTGAAAATTTCTGATTCGTTTTAAGACCCTATTTTTCTAATGGTTAATTGTTAAAATCAATCCCATCTTCACAACTGCAAGAGGAATTGATTGAATTAACAACCTATGAAGAATTAAAATTGAAATTTGTAAGAAATAGGCTTATAATTAGGCTACGACTTTTGGTTGCAATTGGACATCTATCAATTTCACTAGGTATTTTTGGTTTTGGTAACAATTTTGTATTGCCTATCCAACACCATATTTAGCAGAACGTGGATTTGGTGCTGTTACCAAAAAAGAAAAGCAAATTGCACGTAATGGAGCGTGGAAATCAAAGGGTTCTGGAAACCGAAATTGAACCAATCATTGACAAACTGTTAGCAACATACCAGGCACAAGCTGCACTTTAATATTATTTTTTTTAAAAACCTTTTGTGCACAATATTTTTTAAATTATTATTTATTTTATAACAACAATCAAACAAACTTGATAATTTCAGCTCTTCTTACTTCCTTTATTTTAAGTTGCATTTTCTGTCTGTCTGTCTGATTGCAATCATGCGTCGTGGGAGCAAAACTTTGCTTCGATTTTTCGACCACTTCCCATGGTCCGATCGAGCTGAAATTTGGACAGCAGATTTGTGGCGCCTAACAATACATCATATCAAATTTTCAGTTAAAACGACTACACTTTTGACAATATTCATTTCTTCAAAGGAAAGTATAAGAAATATTTTAATTTCACGTTAAAAATGCCTGTGCAACTTTTTATACTTTTTCGGCGCAAAGCTAGAAAAAACAATTATGCGCTAAGATTATTTTTGGAACAATTCATACGGAGTAAGGAGATATTTTTGAGATTTGCGACACATATATTTTTCTGTACGTTTCATTTCCAATAATCAATCAATTATTTAATTACATGATGGTAAGATTAGTTTGCAAATAAAGGGAGTATAATTAAAACTTCGTTTTTATGGTTTTCTTGTTAATATCATGAAAATGCACACAAATCTAGTCGGCTTATACAAATTTCTATAAGGCAAATTAGACTCATTAACTTATTTTGATTAAACTTACCCATAAAAATCAAGTTTTTATTATTATTAATAACTATTAATAATAATAATAATGGTAATTTATGTAGCCCTTCTATCCATGCTATTTTAGCATGCTCAGTGCGCTCTATTAATCTGTGAGAGGTTTCACTGCTGCCGGTTAAGCGCTCGTGATAACAACCCAGTACTAACGTCATCTAGTCCCAAAACTCCTGTAGGGCGACAGGGATCTGCCGGTGGCGGGGATAGAACCCGCGACGTGTCAGTTGGTTTTTGGTTGACAGTCTGGTGAACAAACCATCATGTAATTAAATAAATTATAAGAAATATCTTTCGTTTTAGTCTTCTTTGGTACTAAGTATTATTTTACTATCATAATTTGTAAGGAGCGTTGTTTACAAAGATAGAGCGCAAAGTTTGATAACGTCAAATCTCAGCGCATCTTTTATTTCTTCTAGCTTTGGCCCGCAAACACCATAAAAAGTTGGACCGGCATTTTCAACGTGAAACCAAACCATAGACCATTTATCTATGAAATGTTCGTTAAATTTAACAACAAAAAGAAAAAAATCAAAATTATAGTATAATTAAGTTTTTTTTAACTGACTATTTGATAGAATGTATTGTTAGTCGGCACAAGTCTGTTGCCCAAGTTTCAGCTCGATTGGACGACGGGAAGTGGTCGAAAAATCGATGCAAAGTTTTGCACAAGCAAGCAAGCAGACAGACAATGCAAGTTAATATAAAGGGAGTAAAAAAAGGTGAAGAGGTGAGTGCTAAAAAAATGAAAAATGGGGCGGTGAGCCGAAAAAGGTTGAGAACCTATGAGATAGAGGATTATTACGTCAACTAGGCCCAAAACTCCTGCAGGGCGGCAGGGATCGTTCGGCGTCAGGGAGTCAGGGATATAACCCGTGACGTGTCGGTTGACAGTCCGGTGAACTAACCGCAGGACCGAGATATAAGGCCTCATAAAACCGGACGAGCCCTAAGGGCTCTTTAGTCCAGGGCGTAACGTTTTATAGTTGAGCTCGGGAGGAAGGGGGGAACTCCAAAGCTCTGTCCGGCTCCAGCCACCTCACGACACGCCGAAGGCCTGGCGTGCCATGTAACAGCGAAGGTTTCCAAAGCTCAGCGATTGTTCAGTGCGGTTCCCCTAGGATCATTATCGTGGTGGCTCGCCCGTATATTTGCAATGTCACCCGGTAACACAAATCCTATACTATAGGCACAGGCATCCAGGCACCGGGTGGTTCTAGAGACGGGGTTGCTGCGTCCATTGCTTCCTCCCCACCGAGCCCCCTCGGTAGTGCAATGGGTCACGGACCCGTAGCAGGAACTGTCCCCCCATGCATTCGCCCGCCGGGGTAATCTTAATGGGATCGGCGGCTTTGAGGCCCATGGGTACAGAAGTGAACCGCAGGACCAGACGGCCTCTGCGAATTGAGGGGCAATGAACATTTGATCTCTCGAATAATAGGAGCATGGGGGATAAGCCTAGGGCGCAAAAAATGTCTTATAGACGGCTCGTCTTCACTCATAAGTTAGTCATAACAGAAAAGATGGGATGATAATTTATAATTCAAGCCATTTCCCACAGTCACAATTCTTTAAAATGTACTTTGTGTACACTATGTAATGTACACATCTACCTACTTATGGGGTAAATATTCAAAATGAATATGTTCAGGACCTTGACATAGCTTTTTTTCTTGTATGATAAATGGTATGATAGTGTGCGTGAATGTCTAATGTGTTTGAGTACAAATGGTTCTTTAATATTGTTTTAGCTATGCTGAAAGACGGAATTTATGTAATCAAGTCAATTTTCCATTCATTTGGATCAATAAAGCAATCTTATCTTATCTTATCTTATCTTATGAATGAGGCCTATTATAGGGCCTATTATATAGACACAGTGTGAAAACATCCTCTGGTAACGTGTTTACCATTTTTATTCCTATAAGAAATTCGATATTTATTTTGCATTCAATGTTTTCATGAAGTTCTTCTTTTACGAGTCAGCCACAAAACATAAAGGCAGCCTATATGATCAATATTTTTAGACAGATATTCCTAAAAGCTTATAGATAGATAAGATTGATAAGATAGGTGGGCAGATAGATAGTCTAGATATATAGACATTGCAGACACTCTCACACACACATATTTTTTTCCTTAGGGGTACGAATGACCCACCTATCCCATATAATATATATATATATATATATATATATATATATATATATAATAATAAATTAATATTAATAAAACTAAATGTAGAAAAAAGTTTATTTTAACGTTAAAACAATTATTGGTGACAAAAGAATGAAAATTCATGATTTCAACGTGTTATTATGAAAACAAAGAGCACAATTAATTAAACTAATTAAAAAAAGACCAAGTGTTACGAATTGCCCTCACCAGCGTTCAATTATTATTCGTACCACTAGGGAGGGTAATAATTACCAAAAGGAATGAAGAAAAAATATTGTTTGTAAGGTTGTCATTTATACGTTGAAGTCTCTCTCTATATATATCTCATTGTATTAATTCACAAGTATAATTATACAGTGACCCACTTTGTGGGGCTGATTCAGAGCATGCATGATGTACACAGCCCAAGCTCTACCTGTAAACATTGTATCATGTCTTGCTATGGGTTCTCATCTTACGTAAACCAGTAGCATACCCGGTACCATTGCAGACCGTTATTTTATTTGGCCTCTAGACCCTTTGTCTTTTTTTTTTTCTGGTGCATTCTTGGTACTTCTGCACTAATTTTAACGTAATTAGTACCGGTACGTTTTACCCTCTATAGCGAGGTACGATTTAGCCGACTTAACATTGTTTATTGCTTCTGTGTTTTCATCGGTAATAGAAAACAGATCTAAATGTATTTATTACTAAAGCAGACTGGATAGTCAGCACACATAACAAATAGGCTTATAAATAATCTAAGTTTAACCAGACCTACATAGTATGAATAGAGGCACTGGTAAAAAATAATATCAAGTAGTTAAAAAAAAAGCGTGCTTATAATACCGTTTTATTTTCGTGTCCATGTCCACCATTGTTCTATGACAGTCAAAACTAATGTGCTGGCATGTTTAACGGGCTTAAATGTTAATTCTTCGACACCTTTCGCGAGGCGATGGTGCATCACCATGGTTCGAGGTTGCACTTCCTCGTGTGGCTGAGCAGGTCTATCCTTGAGTGACAGTCTTTATCACAGCTTTTGCACACGTGTCCGTACTTTCTGTTTTCTTCGCCTTTCTTCTAGCTTTTTTATCTATGGTCTCCTGCATTCTACTTTCCTCTGCTATTTTTACCCCTTCCCTGACAGCAGTCCGCCAGGTGGACCGATCCTCTGCCTCCCACTCCCAGTCGTTTGTGCTTATTCTGGCTGCTCTCATGTCCGTCTGGTAGACATCTTTGTAACGGAGGCGTGGGCGACCTGTTTTTCCCTTTCCAGATGCCAATTATCCATAAAGGAGGTCCTTAGGGATTTGCCTGGACTCATTCTTCTTACATGTCCTAGCCATCGTAGGCGTCTTTCACTGAGGACTGCGAACAAGCTTTGGGCGCTGGTGCGCGTCAGTAACTCACTATTAGGAACTTTGTCCTGCCATTTAATACCAACGATGCGACGCAGGCACCTCAGGTGTAATGTATTTAGCTTACGCTAATGGGACGCATAGGTTGTTCATGATTCACTTCCATAGAGCAGCATGCTGATGACGCCGGCCTGGTAGACACACAGTTTGGTCCTTTCTGTCAGCTTGGGGTTTTCCCAAACCCGTTTACTAAGTTTAGCCATTGTGGCAGCTGCCTTGCCGATTCTGTTATTTAATTCATCCTCTATGGACAGTGAGCTGGAAATCTTGGACCCCAAGTAAGTGAAGCAGTCCACAACCTCCAAGTTTTCGTTTTCTATAGTAATGGTATGAACGGAACAGGTGTCTTGCGCCATGATATTTGTCTTCTTTATGTTCACCTGCAGGCCAAAATCTTTGCAGGCGTTGGCGAAGCTTGACACAAGCTGTTGTAGGCCTGTCTTTGTGTGTGAAATCAGGGCCGCATCGTCAGCAAAAAGTAGCTCGCGAATTAGGACCGCTTTGGTTTTGGCTCGGAGACTGGCAGTGTTGAAAAGTCCTCCATCATCTCTGGTGTGTAAACAGATTCCATCACTACTATCCTTGAAGGCGTATCGGAGCAGTATGGAGAAGAATATTGCGAACAGTGTTGGCGCAAGTACACAGCCTTGCTTTACTCCGCTGCTGACTGGGAAGTGTTAATTACAACCAGTCAAAATATGTAAAACGGCATAGGTAGGGCCTACGAATTACCCAGCGGTACGAAATACCCACCTTACCCCTATATAATATATATTATTTTTTTATTATATAAGCTTATATATATATAATATATATATATATAAATATATATATATATAAATATATATATATACAGAGAGAGAGAGAGAAAGAGAGAGAGAGAGAGGAGAGATTGATAGATAGATGTTGGGGGCGAAGCCGGCATATGACCCCCTCCCCACCCCCAACTTCTTTCAAAGACCCGTTTAGTTTATAATTTTTTCACTAATGTTTTTTTTATTGCTTCATATTTTATATATTAATTTTCAGTCAAAGAAAAACAACTTTAAAAGACAGTTAAACAAAGTTAAAATAATATAGGCATAGACTTCACATATTATTATATTGATTATTAGACATCTATTTAGAACCTTATATAGGCTTAGCTACAGGATTGAAAGGTAGGCAAGATTGGGGGTGTAGGGGGCTATATATTTGCAGGATTTGCAGGCAAACTGTGTTTAGGGAGGAGGGTGCCGCTAGCGCCGTTTTGAATGGCTTGAGCTCCCTTTGAAAAATAAAATCATTTTTAACAATTTGCCCGTTTATATTTATATGTGTTTCTAATAATTTTGTTTAGGTCTACTTGTTGATCTCTTTATTGAATGAACATAGACCCAGTGTGAAGCACAGAATGAACATAGACCCAGTGTAAAGCACAGAATGAACATAGACCCAGTGTAAAGCACAGAATGAACATAGACCCAGTGTAAAGCACAGAATGAACATAGACCCAGTGTAAAGCACAGAATGAACATAGACCCAGTGTAAAGCACAGAATGAACATAGACCCAGTGTGAAGCACAGAATAGGCCTATACCAATTCTGCGGTGTAAAGTTGATTTATTCCCGTACGGGAAGTGGGTCTCGAGTCTCGACTGCGTGTACGTACGAAGACATTGATTTATATAGGCTATAGCATATTAGGCTAAAATTAAAGTTAAAAAATGACAGCTCAGGCAGACGACGTTACTATAAAATCTCACTTAATTATTAAATTTGAAGACGATACGATAATATTAGCCTATAGGCTACTTTCTTAATGGCAGGCAATGGGATCACTAGAATCAAAAATATTGTTCACACACTTGCTCTCATATCAAAACAAGACCGACAGATTCAAGACTTTTAATGTGCAACATTTGGTTAGGCCCTATATAGGCTAAATGCTAAACGAAATTGTAAATTTTTTATTTGATTCTCGACAAACGCTCAAACATGACAAAAATCAGTAATAGGCTACATAAATATGTTTGATTTAGATTTCCATTTCTAGAAATTATAGTAGACTAATATTTTCTATTTTTCAATGTGTGCCAAATTGGGATATGGCATAGCCGCATAGGTCAGGGGTCGGCAACCTACGGCACGCGTGTCAGACTTCGCACGCTGTACGATATTCAATGGCACGCGGAAAACTCCTAAAAATACCCACTCTATTCTTATCTTATCTTATACATTACAGACGCTCCTTCTATAAAGAAGATTATTGCGTCCTACGCTCATCCGTGGTCCGAGTCTAGTCTTGCATTTTTATTAATGTTTTAAATGATGTTAGGTTATTAGTTTTCCTGGTTTGTTCAGGCAACCCATTCCATGCCCGAATGCCACTCGGGAAGAAAGAGTAGGCCTACTTATATGCATTTAATCTCGCATAAGGGACAAGGAAGGTGTTTTTTGTCTTTATGTTTATCTGAGCTTTGCAACAGGTTGTTATTGTGTTGTATTTCTAAATTAGAGTTTAATGCCTTATGTATTATTACTACTTTACTCTTTGCCCTTCTGTCCTCTAATGTTTCTAGGTTTAGGGATTTTACTAATGGTGTTACTCTTGTTAATTGGGAATATTCACTAGTTATGAACCTTGCAGCTCTTTTTTGAATTTGTTCTAATTTTTTAATGTTTTCTTTAGTTGATGGGTCCCATACAGTTCCTGCATATTCTAGTATAGGCCTAACTAATATGAGATAGCATTTTAGTTTTATATTCTTATTACATTTGTAAAAGTTCCTTTTTATGAATCCTAATGTTTTGCTTGATTTTTTAATTACTTCATCAATATGAGGGTTCCAAGATAACGTATTATTTATTATTACTCCCAGATACTTATCATTGTTAGTTTTAGTTAGTTCTTTACCATGAATGAAGTAGTTTGCTATTATTTGTTTCTTTTTCTTGGATACCCTTATTAGTTGGCATTTTTCTGGGTGAAAAGACATACTCCAGTTTGATTCCCATTTTTGTAGTTCATCTAGGTCTTTTTGTAAAAGTTCACTATCTTTTCCTGTCTTTATTATTCTATAAATTATGCAATCATCGGCAAATAATCTTACTTTTGTTCCTGTGTTGATGCAATTTGGCAGATCATTAATGTAAATTAGAAATAGTAGGGGCCCTAGAACAGTTCCTTTTCTATTCACTATTCAAGAATCTTCTATTAGAAATTGAGTGCTAAACCAGGGTGACTTTAAAATTTTAAGTTGTTGTCACTTTGAATGAAATAGAAATTCTACTTTTGGCACGCTATTACCAAAACGTTGCCGAACCCTAGCATATGTCATGCATAGGCCTATATAGCCTTTAAAACTATGGAGTATAAAAAAAAAGTTTAGGAAGTAGCCTATATAGGCTATCACTTTAGGACCATGTTAGTCCAAGAGGCTTTAGAGGCATAGGTCTAAGTCATAGGTTCTCAACCTTTTTCTGCTCACCACCCTCTTTTACATTTGTTTCCCGCTCACCGCTCCCCTTCCCAAACTTTTCTAGCACCCACTCCCCCCCACACCCCTCTGGAAGTTAAAGGGTCAATATAGTTTCCGCAATTTTGTTGGGCCGACTATTTTATTTATTATCTTTAAAAAAAAATGAAAAGGAATAGTAACAATTTAGAGATCAAAAAATTACCTAAAGAAGAGGTTTAAGAAAATCAATATTAATGTGAATCGTTTGCCTGGTGTGTTGCTAGTAGTTTGTCTAGCTTATATTTGTTTCAATTTTGGTTGCAAAAACCTTAGATCTCCACGCTTCACTATTTGCAGCTTATTTTTTTGACAACCAAATGGTAGGCCTACTAGCATGAAATCCATATTCCACACACAAAAAAGCGTGATAAGAATGCAATACAAAACTTTTGCTAAAACTCACAGACCTAGAGAAACTGATTGATTTTCTCCCAAAGAATCGCATTTGCTGTTCAAAAACTCGAGCACCGAATCCAAGTCTCACACATTAGGCCTATATTTAAACAGTCATCTTTTGCTAACTAACATCAAGCCTAACTGGTTTGATATTACTACAACCTTCTTATATGTGGATCTTTTTTTTTTAAGTGTAGAAATATTGGCGATTTAAAAATGCAGCAATTTAAATTTTAAACATTTGAAAAATGGGCATCCAAAGGTCAACATTTGCGGAAATAAATCTGGAAGGAAGCTGCTCAGGAAAGTCATCTGATATTATCAACTGCTAGGAATTCACTCTTTTACCTTCAGCTTTTGGTTTACACATGTAAACAGATTTTAACACACATGAAAGCTTATTTAAGCATACAAAGAGGTCACCTACACTTGACCACTCATTAATTGATACAGTCTAATTACAATTAATAAGCTTAGAGTTTGCATGCTCATCTTCTTTAATTAAACATACATATAATGAATTCTAAAACAAATTTATTTGTATTATTAATTTAGAAATATAAGAGACTTATTTAATAGCACTATATTATGTAATTTCTGCAATTATTAATGTTTAAAATATAAACTCCTTAAATAGACTATTAGATAAAATGCAGGAATGTTTATTTGCAACTGTTTAACGTAAATTATATTAATCCTCTAATAAGAGAATATTGTTATTGTTATGAATGCCATAATGTTGAATTTATATATGTGAAGAAATAATAATTAGTCAGTAATATTTGTTATGTAGCTTGTTTGGCATTACTATTGAATAAATGTGGAAACATTTTTTTTTCATTAAAGGGAGATAATTAACCCGTTTCATTTGAGCTAATATTTTTAATATGTTTTTTTTATACATATAAAAAATTAGTGGCATACAATTTATAACTTTGAAATGATCAAACTGTAAACAGTATTTGAAAATTATATAAATATTATTTCACTAAATAATTTATATGTATATTTTTAAACATTACATTAACTATACCCTGTCTGTATGATTAGGCCTACCACATTTCTTGTAAGTTTACAGACGTTAATACTAGATATAATATGATTTTTTTTACGTCCACTAGGCCCAAAACTCCTGCAGGGCGACAGGGATCCGTCGGTGGCAGGGATAGAACCCGCGACCCGTTCGTTGGTTTTTGGTTGACAGTCCGGTGAACCAACCGCCGGACCAGCCGGCTTCACACGTATTTATTCACCTTAACTAATGGAATATACTCAGTCCTTAGCCCATGATATAAGCAAATTAAATTATATCTCGGTAAAACTGAGATCATAATACCATTGATATTAGCAAATGTTAGGGATAGAACCCACGACGTGTCGGTTGACAGTCCGGTGAACTAACAACATGACCAGCCGGCCACACTGACCATACTTATCTAATACTGACCCCTACTTTTTTGAATGCTCATTGCGATTCCTATTTCTTATTAGTATAATAATATGTAGGCCTACTGTTGGGGGATATCAAATATTTAGCAGCACTTGCGTTTACATCACATTTCATCCTAAAACTAACCGATTCAAAAAGCTGAGGTGTTCAAATTATATCAGGTACATTTGTACCGCCCACTTGCCCTTCACCGCCCCCCAATCGCCCTCGGGAACGTCAGCGCCCCCCAAAGCCTCTCCCCGCCCCCCCCCCCCCGGCGATAACGCCCCCGTTGAGAACCTATGGTCTAAAGTCTAAGTGAATAGGAGCTTTTGCTAGATTCTGTGGCCATCGCATACACAGGCGACCAGCACAACGCCCAGCTGCCATTAATTTTCCATACCTGCCCTGCTATATCTAATGTCATATTTTAACTTTCAGAGCTGGGGGGGGGGGGAGGGCACTCTCCAGACCCGGACCAAAAATATAAAAGCATAGCGTAAACCTGTATTTATACTTGGGTGGGGCATTATTATATGACAATCCCAGCAAGCTTACCCCCAATGCTATGCATATAATTATGTGTAGGCCTGCACGAGTGCATAAAAACTTGTCCAATGCAGGACGCATAAACAGCATGTAGCCTTAATTAAATTAATTGTATGGTGATTTATTACCTAGATTCTGGCGGTCTCTCAAAAATGTTTTGGATGGCACACTGACCTTTTAACATTTACGATTTAAATTAACTAACATTAATTTTAACAACCCCTTTGGTAAGCTACTCTTAATGAACACTTTTAAAATCAAACTTGCTTTTTAGTTATCAAATGTGACCTATAATTTCAACGGGATGGATGCGTCTGCTGTTTCTTGTAGGCCTATAATATAATTGAATATCCCTATGCGGATTAATCTATTCCTCCTCCTACTAACCATAATGTAACAAATTATATATCCATATAAAATGTATGTTGTATGTATTTTAGAGAATAATTTTAAGCGACAGCTTGAGAGCTCACTTACCAACATATTACTATTTGTAGCCTTTCATTTACAGACAAACATCCTTCAAATATTTTTTACTATTCAATAAATACCAAAGGAAATAATAAAAAAATAAGAAGAATCAATGTAATAAAAAAAAATAACATAAGACATGATTAAAAAGAAACATCTGTATTTAATATATAAAAGTTGAAATCATACACAAAGTAGGCCACATATATTTACCGTATATATATATATAGGCCTAACAGTGTAATAAGATGAGTATATATATATATATAGGATAATTAATAATTCCGGACTCAGAGCCACCGTTTATGTGATGATTTTGTGTGTTTGGGTTAATTGTTTCAGACAAGCCTTATATATTATGTTGTATGCAGATTTGTGGATAATCCTTACCCATTACATAGGGCAAAATTGGGAACAGGGTCACAGTTCAAGTGTAACTAACTCGACTGTTGGCAACGTTGTCAGTACGGTGGTCCCATGTTTGCGCCGGGATTTAGGTTTAGCCTATCGTCAAACAATATTTATATTTGAATGTTGATGAGTTCAAACTCTAACAAGGACACTCTATGACAGATAACTAGACTTGGCACAAGACAATATCACACACATGCATGGGCGCCCGCAGAAAATTTTCTAGGGAGGGGCAAAATATTTTTAGTAATGTTTTTATGTAGTTTTAATTTACTGAGCGCATTTGTATGGTGAATGGACAGAACACTGTAGTAATTGTAGTACACTGTAGTAATGAAGGGCATACTGCAGCAACACATTTTTTATTAGCACAATATATGTATATAATAGACGTAAACCATACAAAAAACCTTACTTTAAACAAACAATATTACAACGTAAATTTAAAATAAAATGTATTCTTTAAACAAGAACTGGAGGTCTGTTATCGCTACCAAACATATCTACAATTTTGTCCATAAACTCTTTTTTGTTGCTGTTCACTTTGTCTCTGTGTACTAACAACATGCACAATCTTGGCAGACGTTCATCTGACATTGTAGATCTAAGCCATAGGTTTTCAACCTTTTTCGGCTCACCGCACCCTTTTAAAATCTTACCGCTCACCGCCCCCCAACCTAATTTTAATTAAACATATTTAGGCCTATAATTAATTCTAAAACAAATTTATTTGTATTATTAATTTAGAAATATAAGAGACTTATTTAATAGCACTATATCATGTAATTATTAATGTTTTAAATATAAACTTCTTAAATGGACAAAACAATTAATGCAGGAAATGTTTATTTACAACTGTTTAACGTAAATTATTTTAATCCTCTAATAATTACATCTTGTTATGAATACCACAATGTTGAATGTATATAAAGAAATAATAATAATCAGTAAAATTTGCTATATCACAAAACAGAACTTGTTCGGCATCACTATTGAATCAAACGTAGAAACATTTGTTAATTAAAGGGAGATAATTATTTCGTTTCATTTGAGCTAATATTTCTGTACTTTTTTCTTTTATAAAAAAGAATTAATGGCTTACATTTATAACATTAAAATGATCAAACTGTAAAAAGTATTTGAAAATTTTATAAATATTATATGACTAAATAAGTTATATGTATATTTTAAAGCATTACAATAACTACTCAGTTTGTCTGATTACTTTGTATATATACCATAAAACGCACACCATGTTTACGAAGACGCGTCATACAGCCTTTTAGCAGAGTTCGTTACATTATATAAGAACAAAGGGGACCGCAGCGATTGCAAAAAGACAGAGGAATCTCCCTCTTGAGCATAGTTGGTAAGATCTTTGCAAGAGGCACTATCAACGCTGCAGGTGCTGCTAGAGTCTATCCAGAGTCTCAGTTTGGTTTCAGAAGCGACTTATCCACTATAGACATGATCTCCTACATTCGACTGCTACAAGAGAGGTTCCGCGAGATGAATAAGCCATTATACATTGCTTTCGTTGATCTCACTAAAGCATTTGATATGGTCAGCAGAAGTGGATTCCTCAAACTCCTGGCAAAAATAGGATTCCCTCCAAAACTGCTCTCTTTCATTGCCTGTTTTCTTTTAGCAAACCAGGTGCACAGTGAAGTCCGCAGCGGTGTTAAACAAGACTGCGTACTTGCACCCACCTTGTTTGGAATATTCTTCTCGTGTCTACTGCACTATGCTTGTGGAGACTGCAACGAGGGTGTCTACCTTCACACAAGCAGATCTGGAAAGCTCTTCAATCTAAACAGGCTCAAAGCCAAAATCTCAAGCAGTGTTCTCCTAGATGGGGAGATAAATAGTAGAATAGCTAAAGCCATAGGCACTATGGCAAGATTTAACACACACAAAAAAACGAGTCTGGATGAGCTCACTGCTCACACGCTCCACTAAGTCACTAGTTTATCGAACATGCGTTCTGATTACCCTGCTGTACGGCTGTGAGACATGGAGCACATATTCCTGGGAGGAGAGAAAACTGAACACCTTTTACCTTAGGTGTCTCAGACTCATTTTAGATATAAGATTGCAGGACAGGGTTTCAAACGCAGAGGTCCTACGAAGAGCAGAGTGTCAAGACATCCGTATTACTCTTAGTAACAGACGTCTCAGCTGGCTATGTCATGTACGCCGAATGCCACAGGGTCGACTTCCACAGGACATTCTATATGGAACGTTAGCTTTGGGACAGAGACCTGCTGGATGTCCAAAACTGAGATTTGCGGATGTCTGCAAAAGAGATATGAAACAACTCCAAATTGACCCAAACAGTGGGGAGATCATGGCGCAGGATAGGCCCACTTAGAGGGCAAGAATCAAAGAAGGTTCCAGGCTTGCGGGAGAGGAGCGCGCCAGGAAAAAGACAGTGGAGAAAAATGTGGTCCACTCCGCTACATTCATCTGCAGCCAGTGTGACCGTGCCTGTACGTCCAGGATTGGCCTCTTTAGCCACATGAGGGCCTGCAAGGGAAATGAATCGCCTCTTGAGACGTAAAATGCCGACAAATGTGCTGAACGATCGCTCCACTGTACATGTTGTTGCTGGTAATGTTAGCAAAACTAGTAAGGCATACGGCAAGGTAACAAGTCGATGAAATTTTGGCTACTTTTGTATTCTCGCGTTTTCCGAAAATCAAACTAACTCAAGGCTTCACTATCAAAATTATCAATGTGGTATACCTGATTAATCCATTAAGATAATGAGATCGATATGAAAATGGAAGGAGTCACAGTTATTACAATTAATTATAAATGTTTTATATATTTATTTTTTTGTCTATCTTAGTCAAAAATTTTTTTTATCTATCAATCGGGGGGGGGGGGGCACTTTTCCAGGGGGGGGGCAAGCGCCCCCCCTTGCCCCCCCCCCCTTGCCCCCCCCTGCGGGCGCCCATGCACACATGGATTATATGAATCAATAAATACTGGCACAATTGTTACATTTTACAGTTTATTGACATAGGTTGATATGTATCAATTATACTAAATGACATGAGCGGATAATCAATGGAAATATATGTAGGCCTACGGTAATCCAAAAATGCATAGGTGTATGCAGACCCATAAGTTAACTTCCTTAGTACTTTATAGTTTAGAATATTATGCAGCACTAGTCTAAACTTCCTATTTTTAAGTACGGTATACTAAAAAAAAAACATGACTAATTAAGGTGACAATAGTTTACGATGACAGTCATTATATTATATAAGATAATAGGTTAACTATGGGCAGACAACTAATGGTGTAAGAGTTAATGACCTTTGCAGATAATAAGGTAATCAGAGGAACAAAGACATAATACATTCGATTTTATTTAAACACATGTTACATGGAACTTTATTTACAGAACTAATTTGTTGCACAAATTTGCGCAAAGATAGCCATGTGGTCATATCTTTGTACCTTTCATTAAGATGGTTATTTATTCTTCCCATGAGATCAGGGTTACATTTCCAAGGGATGCAATTTTGTGTAGTTATTGAGCCTGAAATAAAACACCAACAAGCAAAGAAAGAAAAAAACAGATAATTTATGCAAGTGATGTGATTTGAATTTATATTCGCTGAGACATATATATGACTAGATCAAATTGCAATGATTTGCATATAAAAGCCTACAGCCAAACCTGGTCTTTTGTTGACTTTGGATTTTTGTCAATTTTGGTTTTCATAGATTTATTTTTCAGCAAGAAGCTAGTCTCAGTGCCAGAAGATCAAGAATAGACCTGAGCCTGAATGGACATAACCTAAGGTCTTTATGAAAGGTTATTCCCCTTCCAAACAATAATAGTCTACAGAAAGCTGAATGACATGTTAAATTAAATGGTCATATTTTTTTACATTAGTGTTTAATATCAATTTCATTTTAACTCATTAAATTTATTTGATCATTAAACACTATATTTACAAAATGTATAAGTACTTTGGAGACATATTTTGAAGGGTCTAGAAAGAGTTAATTGGCCAAACATTGTTCATATTCATATGAGAATAATTACCTAGGTTTTAGTCTATTTTGTATTTAAGGAATCTTTTCAGATGGATTTTTGACAAAAACTAAGGTTTGACTATATCTCATTAGATAACAATGAGCTGCATGCAATTTAATTTAATATTTTATATTAACTATTCAAAACCATTAAGGCATAGAGTGGCTGGCCCAAACTATCTCTATTGTAAGCAAATTACCTACATTTAAAAACCCGTTAAATAGGGACACTATGGTCTATTGGCAGCATGCAGGATTGCTGTTCTAAAGGTCTGATATTCAGTGATAGTTATACTGATCTAGTCAAGTGTTAATAGGAACTTGTCATTAGCTGGGGAGAAATAAAAGCCATTGGGCAGTGTGCAGGCCAGACAATCCCTTTGCCACAAAAACTGGTGAAAGCTATTTCACTCTCCCTATGGAAGAAAATTGAAAGTCTCTTGTGGCGTAACATGCATGGTGTAATGTGTGTGGAGTGGGTCAAGTCATTTTACTTTCAAGGTCCTGTCCGAGGCATGTCTCCATGTAGCATGCTGAAGCACTACATGCTCTACGCCGTTCTCTTCCCTTTCCACTAGATCATTGAGGCGGAACAACCTAATATAACTGCACTTTCCCCTAATTGTAACAGTTGTACAAATACCAGACTATACGCCTGGTCACCCAGACACAGTAGAGCTTGGCAAGATAATTACTGTTTGGCCCTTACTTCCACTGATGTTCGATGGGCTGTGCAATGATCCTTGGAGGAGCAATGCAGGCCAACTCCCATGCGTCCGCCCACCGGTGTTCTCTTAATAGGAGCATGTCTGTGGTTTACACACTTTGCAAGTTTTGAGGCCCATAGATACAGAAGTGTCCCAGTGGACCAGCAGGGTCCATTATAGGCCTACTTTACTATACACACTCTACTGTACTAAAACGCCTAGCTTAGCTAAAATTAAAATGAGACAAAAATAGTTGTTTTTTTCATGATAGTTTATAAGCTATAAATAAAGTATAGTAAATTAACAAGTATTACTAACCAGGCTAGTGAACAGTAAATAAAAACCCACTGAGATGATTTAATTGTTTCTCACGTGTACAGACCCCCATCAGACACTTGAACCACTTGAACTTGTTTCTTTTACTGATATATTGTCTTTCTGTTTCGTAACAGCTTCTTCCTATGGAAACGTAACATACTAAAGTGGTAAAATAAATGATGCTGAATTCGTACGAGTCTGTAACATTGGCACTCGAGTCTCCGAAAAGGTTGCTCCATCAATTAGTGTATTATGTAAACATGCCCAAAAAGGCTAGAATTAAATTGTAGCCTTCTAAGCCTCATATTTTGTGTTTACCTGATAAACGACATTGACGACTGGTGGCTTATCAAATGGTTGCATCTATTAAAAACAACTTTTTATTGTGAAATATTTGATGTAAAACAAAACCTTTTTCTTTCAAATATTACTTAGAATTAGAACGATGTTTGCAAAAAAAGATAATGATACTAAATTTATCTTTTAAACAATGTTATTCTTTACAGATTTTTGATGGTCTGGTTAAAATTAAGTGCAGAAATTTAATAGTAACATTTTAAATGGACTGAAAGTAATTTAAGGTATTGATAATATAAGGTATTGATCTTTTTTTTGTGTATATCAAATAGAAATGAACAGTTTACAAACAACCAACACTAAGAAAAGTTAAAAAAAAAGAAAATATTTCATTTAAGAAAATGAAATAAAATGCTTAGTTTACCTTTTTATCCATAAAACTAGCATCAGAAAAAGAAAACCAAATTTATTTTGATGTTGACCTTTTTAATTATTGGGCAAGTTAATAAATTTTGGATCAGTGAAACAAGTATGAAGAATGGATAGTAAGGTCAATGCTATAATGCCTGATTTTTTTTACAAAAAAAATAAAATCACCAACACAAAATAAGTACCGATATTCCACTTCAAAAGGTGCTCAGTCACTTTTTTAAAACAAATTAATGAGTTATCTCCTCTGTCTACAAGAGCTTGTATTTATTTATTGATCTTTAGGTCAACCTTCTAAAAGTTCTAAGTGCATTTATTTCAGGAACAAAATATGAGAAGCCTTGCAATCTATGCTAAATAACGATGTAAAAAGTACATTTCTGTTGACTTAACACCTTTGAAAAGTGGTCTACATATAGTATAGCAAAAAGGACATTTTCTCCCTACAAGTAAGGGAGATTAAGCTAAAATCTACCCAATTCTGATCAGGTCATTACCAAAAAAAAAGGGGGGGGGGAGGAATATAAAAGGTACTTAGACAGGGTAATGTTATACAAGGTAGACACAGTGTCTAGAAAATTTAAGTAGCTGTAGAGCCTGTCTAACCTAGGCAAGACCACATTTTGAACTTTTGTTCAGTCTCAAGAAGGAAAATATTACCGTACTTATCTTGTTCAAAATTCAATCAATACGGATCTAAAACTAATGGATATTTCTTTCTTTTATGCAATTGTAAACTAGCAATTAAAATGTTTGTTGCATAAAGTTTCACACTGAACATCAGTTGGGAGAAAGTAAAGGCGGCTGGGCATTGTGCTGGCTTGAGAAATGTCAACTGTTTCATCCGTACAAAAAGATTTCTTTATTGTTGGACCACACAGTGTTAAGGTAAAATGTGAAACAATGTAATTTGTCATTGTTTGGGTTATTGTATAAGTACAATTACAAAATTTAACAAAAAAAATAAAGAAAGTTAAATGTAGGCCTACCTCTGTGCTAAGAAGCAGAAGGAATTTATAACCATTGATAAAAAGTCTAAAGTGACCCACAGGGTGAAGTATACTGCTACATCCTAGTTGAAAGCAAAGAACAGTTTGATACGTTTTCCAAGAACATAATCACTAACCTTAATGTCGTAAATAAATATACCGATTTCTAATTCTAACATTCTATCAGTACAAAAAAATCAGGTAAAACAAAGTTTAAAAAAAGTTTTTGTAACTAGTTGAAATTGTATTTTGTCAACTTGGTAACAGACGTTTCTTCTAAAAAGAAGATTGCCCACATTTTTTGCAGTAGGGCATGGACAGTGGCAGGGTTTGTACTTGGGACATCATGTTGACAGTCAATGACAGTGGCAGGGTTTGTACTTGGGACATCATGTTGACAGTCAATGACAGTCTGAAGTATTAGCACCAAGACCAGGTTGCCATTTCAGCATTAAATGGTCCATTAATAACATGGAAATATACAGACAGATGTTCTAAAATGTTATAGTTAGTTTCTTTTTGTTAGTATGTAGACTTACCATAAAAATTAAAGGAAAATGAACTTCATTTAACATCTTTGCATTGTAAGTGGTTACATAGTTAGCACCAATCAACCATGCATATGAATACAACCAAATTGAGTTGACTCCATTCAGGACAGTTTTTATATTCAGATGGTTAAACACACTTTTAGAAGAAAAATTTATGAAATCTTTATGCACACAACATTCACATATGAACAAGAGCTGTCAAAACCTGTGTACCCCACTCAAATATATGTTGACTGGTGACTCTTACATAAAAACTAATACAAGTTTTGTATTCTTTGAATATTTATATTGGACTGGAAAATGTGTAGGCAACATTCACATTGGGAGCGGGAGATGTGACGACAACATTTTGGAGTGGACAGGAAGGACATATAATGTCACTGTGAGTAATTCAGAGAAGCAAGAGGACTGGTGAAAGACAAATTTCAGGTCATTAGTGGCAGCTCCAACTGAATAAGGGGGCCAGCAATGAGATGACACAAATTGGACTAACATCTTAGCGTATTGTATTGTAACTTTGATGCTCTGGATATCCCGTCCATATTCATAGACATTATCTTTGATCAAAGAATGTAAAAACTATCTTGTTTTCTTATAGGACTTGCTCTTATCACTATCATAAAATCTTATGCTCATCATTTGTAAATATTTGGTGCTTAACATAAGAAAAGTAAGTGTAAGGGTCTGTAACTGTTTTAAGTTGGCAGCTGTTTCGTTTGAATTGATTCCGTGTTTGTATTTTTGTTGATTTTCGCCCGCCATTTTAAGCTATAAATAGGCCTATTGGCGGGTCCCTTTGGTTTTTGGGGAAGAAAGTCTTTCGCTTGATGCGAGGGTAGGTGGCTGTGTGCCCCTCTATTTGGCTGTGTGCCTACCTTTGTGGACAGTGTCTAGTGGTTGTACTGGGCATGGTGTGACTAAGCCAGGCGATGTATAATCTGGTTGGGTTTTTTAGTTGATTGATAAAATATGTTTTTTAGTGGGATGTAAATATGTTTTCTTAGACAGCAGAAATTTGATGGTTTGTTCTAGTCTTAGTAAGAGTCTATTTTTAGTTTAATTTAAGTTAGGGCTTCTGTTGGACTGATTCAGAGTTATGTGTTTTTTGTAATGGTTTTCTTGAAGTTAGATTTAGAGTATTTTTATGTGAATAAAGTTATAGTTTTATAGTGTCACTTTAGCTTTTGTTTATCTATCTCTGTTTCTTTTAAGTGTCGTGCTCTTGTGTTGTGTCATGCTGTTTTAGTTAGCCAGTAGTAGCTGTTTATTTTAGGATAGTTTAGTTCGCTAAAGCCTTAGACTTGACAGTCACCTTGGGTTTGGTTAGGCCAAGGTTGCACAGACCACGATCCCCCCTTTTACTCCCCTTCCTTACCCTTCTTCACCTTCTTCTCCTACTCCCACCCCTTACATAAGAAAGCAACTTGCCTTAAGTGTTAAACTTTTTAACAAAAGGGGCTTATCATAAGAAAAAAGTATTGGGACTTAAAAAAACAAATTTCTCATCTCTCCGATTAAACAAGTTCCTTATTAAGCTAGCACTTTTAGATTTTTGAGATTATTTAGTTGCTGTGATAAATATTTTGAAATGCTAATGGACCAATACTCACGTAATAGTCTTGTCAATCAATATGTGAGCTTCTAGACACACAGCATCGAAGGTGGCATTCTTACTGATAGAATCCAAACTGTCAATGTTGTCCAAATAGGCATGAGATTTGTGATCTTTGACTACTGTTAAAGGAAAAAAAAACTGAAAACAAAAAATATTTGCATACATTAACAAGTTGTTTTTTCTCTCCCTAGTTCACATAAAAAATAATGAAAATTGTCAAAGTCGTATCTTCCTCGTCTTCATTCTCAATGCTGTAAGTTACAAGGACTTAAACATTACAGGCATATTATGTCAGTGATGGGGTTGTGTCCTTTATGTCAGTGATGGGGTTGTGTCCTTTATGTCAGTGATGGGGTTGTGTCCTTTATGTCAGTGATGGGGTTGTGTCCTTTATGTCAGTGATGGGGTTGTGTCCTTTATGTCAGTGATGGGGTTGTGTCCTTTATGTCAGTGATGGGGTTGTGTCCTTTATGTCAGTGATGGGGTTGTGTCCTTTATGTCAGTGATGGGGTTGTGTCCTTTATGTCAGTGATGGGGTTGTGTCCTTTATGTCAGTGATGGGGTTGTGTCCTTTATGTCAGTGATGGGGTTGTGTCCTTTATGTCAGTGATGGGGTTGTGTCCTTTATGTCAGTGATTGGGTTGTGTCCTTTATGTCAGTGATGGGGTTGTGTCCTTTATGTCAGTGATGGGGTTGTGTCCTTTATGTCAGTGATGGGGTTGTGTCCTTTATGTCAGTGATGGGGTTGTGTCCTTTATGTCAGTGATGGGGTTGTGTCCTTTATGTCAGTGATGGGGTTGTGTCCTTTATGTCAGTGATGGGGTTGTGTCCTTTATGTCAGTGATGGGGTTGTGTCCTTTATGTCAGTGATGGGGTTATGTGCTTTATGTCAGTGATGGGGTTGTGTCCTTTATGTCAGTGATGGGGTTGTGTCCTTTATGTCAGTGATGGGGTTGTGTCCTTTATGTCAGTGATGGGGTTGTGTCCTGGTTAGAAGCTCTTACAGAGTTCCATAGAGTAATCTGTAAATTAAGGTCACTTGGGTACAGAGCTTACTTCTGATAGAGATTCCTGTTTGTAGATGTCATTGTATGTGTTTGGATGCCTAAATTTTCCCATAAAAAAACACCACGTCTAAGGTGAAGTAAAGTACCAGTTAAATACTCATTTCAAAACAATTTGGTCGATAGGGCTAGTGAAGCATAGGAATGATCACATGGCCAGCACTAATCCAAGCCGCCTTTACGTTCCCCCGAATAGTGCCCAGTAGTGGTGCTTATATGAGTTGGGTAGACTCCAGATAAGTGATGGGACGATTAATCGAAATCGTATCGGAATCGTATCGAATATCGGGATTTTTCCAGAGTATAATTATTATAATTATATAATTATATTATAATTAATAATTCAGACCCGATTCCGATACCAAAACGATTCTAAAATATACAGGGTGTAAAATAAATAGCTGTAACATAGGATTGCACTGTGTGGGGATTTGTAAAATGTTCCTAACTCCCTAATATTTCTTCACTCTTTCCTGACCATTTTCCAAGCCATTCAATTCAAGCTAATTCCAACTCTATGTAGTAACAGTATAAATTATCTTCCAAATGAATGTATCCTAACTTTTGGATAGTGGTAGTAACTGTGAAAAAACATTTTACAAGTCAGAAGAACGATCTTTTGTAGTTTTAAAATTTAGAATTAACTGATTGCTCTGATTACTGCCGTATTCCACGCACAAGTGTAAAGAACCAACTTAGATCTAATAGCACCCGAACAGAGAAACCAAAACCGCTTATAGAAAGGAGCTATGGCATATAAAAATGTGAGTTCCAAGGACCGGATGGAGTGAGTCTCTATTAGCAATTATCTTGTAAGCGATTTTGATCTCTCTGTTCAGGTGCCATTAGATCTAATGCTATTAAAATGCAATATGATTGTATTTGTTTAGTTTTTGTAACTCAATCTGGTCATCACCATTTTTATTTATTAATTTCTATTCATTTTATTTCAAAGCCCAAATTAATCATGGCGAGTGGCGGCAAAAGTTTAATACATATATGTTATAATGGCCATGAATCGGAATCGTATCAGGAATCAGGATAATTGGGTAGAATCGAAATCGTATTGGAATCGTTAAAAATTTTGGTATTGTCCCATCACTACTCGGGGTCCAGATCCAATAAAATACAGGCGAGCTCACCAGGACTCAGCGGCAACCTGACACACTGCGGTCTACGCCACAGTGTCCCGCAGTCGAATACAGGGACATGCATCAGGCTGTCTGCCAGTGGTCCAACTGACCTTTTTTTAAAATTTATTTTATTAATATAAAAAGCTTTTCACAATGTTTGGCCTATCTAGCTGGAATGAATTCCTTACACGGCCCAATGAGTAAAAGTGTTGCACACCTTTTATATGGTCTATAATAATAAATGAGGTTTTTAACTTCAAGATATTTAACAAGGTGTAATTTATAACAAGGACAATTACTAATCCATTAAAGATTATAACAACCCTTAAAAACAATGTGTTTCATATAAATCCATCATGCGCATTTTATGTGTGTGTATTTTTGTAATTGATCTTTGGTGTGGGAAAGGTCTTTATCAAACTTGGTGCATTTAAGACCTAATGGACTTTTATAGATATATTTTAAATATATTCCTTTAGGGAAATGATGTACTTCCTTTAGAGGCAAACACTCCATGAATGATAAATTACCACACACAAAAAGGTGAGGTTGGTTAAGATAAATGACCACACAAAAAAAGGCGAGGTTGGTTAAGATAAAGGCTTTTAACATTTTGGACCAAAATGTGTAGTGTAAAAAAATAACTACAGAAAAAAAAAATTTTTGCAATTGGTGTGGGAGCATTGTGCTTAAAAAGTCAAAGAATGTGTTGTCATTGGCAATACATCGATGAAACAAGTTTTAGCTCAATAGGATGATGGGCAGTGGGTTAACTAGTCTTCCAAAAAAGATTTAGCCAGCCATTCAGAAAGTTGTAAAATTTTGTAAAGTTAATTGAAAGGAGTTAAAAAGTAAAGTATCCCTTTCAGACTTTCAGACCATGGGGCAAGTGTTACAGCGTCCACAAGGGGATTGTGTGGCCCGTAGAATGCCCAGTTGCCTTTACTTTATCCTAAATAATGTCAGGCAACCTTCAGAGTTGGGTCAACTCAGAGACACCCCTGGATCAGGGGGAAAAAATCCTAGTCTTCGCTATGACTTCTGTATGTCAATCTGAGCGCGCTGCCACTAGACCATCCGGACTCCACAAAGTTTTATTATTGACATCAGAAAATACCAGAGAGATAAAACATAAGTACAACACGACATGCTTACATTTGAGACATTGACGACATGCTTACATTTGAGACATTGACTACATGCTTACATTTGAGACATTGACAACATGCTTACATTTGAGACATTGACGACATGCTTACATTTGAGACATTGACGACATGCTTACATTTGAGACATTGATAACATGCTTACATTTGAGACATTGACGACATGCTTACATTTGAGACATTGACAACATGCTTACATTTGAGACATTGATGACATGCTTACATTTGAGACATTGATGACATGCTTACATTTGAGACATTGACGACATGCTTACATTTGAGACATTGACGACATGCTTACATTTGAGACATTGACAACATGCTTACATTTGAGACATTGACCTTGGGATGTCTGGCCATCTGTTTGTATATAACATGAAATGGGAGCAGTGCGGAGAACTTGACAAATACTTTAGTGTCTTTATGATGGCTAATGAAACTAAGGAACTCATTCCAGGTCAGTATCTTTGATTTTATGATTAATAATTTTTCATCGCTTGAGAGACTGTCAACTGTGCCACAAGGATCAGTCTGTCAATAAACAAAAAAAAAATTTTATACAAATAAAATTGGAGCTGGGTACATTCAGGATCACCTTACAAACCTCGGAACAAGTCCTAGTCTTAACCAGGATTTGAACCCAGGACCTTTGGAACGTTGGAATGCTACCTGAATGTGCTGCCTCTCGGCCACCATTACCCCAAAATATAGAAATAATATAGAAAGAATTCACCAGTAGTAATTATAATAATAAAGCTATCAATGAGTGTTTAGCTTTATCTTAAATCAGCCTCGCTGATTCAGCTCTATCTAGATCAAGCATGTCAAACATATGTTTATGGACAACAACCAATCTCTTTGAGATACATAAAAATGTATTTATGTTCCAATAAATACATCTTCACAGATATCATTTCCTTAATTTGTTTGCTTAGTGCTGTGTACTCATAAAACAATAATAATAATAATGATGCTTATATGGTGCATATCCCGTTGATAACAGTTCTATGCGCTGAAACGACAACAACAGACGAAAATGAAAATATGTAAACGAAAATATTGCTAACTAAATAGGTGAGTCTTCAGTCGGCTTCTGAAGGTGTCAAAGCAGTAAATTATCAATGAGAGTCAAAAGCGTTTTGAATTCTTTCAATTAATGTTAATGATTTTTCAAGTTTTGCCTGACTTTCATTTATTATCATAGTATACCGTTGGATGTGCAGTTTCTTTGTTTGTTCCTAAAGTAGATTTTTTTTAGAATATCAGCTCTTTAATCATTTCCGAAGAAAAAACATGATAGGAGTAAAGGCGTTGTTTATGACAGACGTATCGGGCATTCAAATACTTTTTTAAATATATGTTTTCTTCACACTGCTTAGTCCATTTGAATGAAATTCACAAACTTTCCCATACTTCGATCAGAGTTTAGAAACTTTTACAAAACTTTCCCACGCTTGTAAAAAAAAAAATTCAGTTTTTCAAAAATGTTCACAACTATCATGAACTTTGTTAGTTGAGCAATTACCTCTTTAGTTTGACATCAATGTTTTTCTTTATTTGTTAACTTACATAAAGAAACCAAGAGCCAGCATCCAGAGTTTGAAGTTCTTGCACAGTATAGCTTCCAACAAAATCACTTGCATTGGCACCAAATTTTTGCTTGAAGTCAGTTGTCCGAGTCAAGGTGTTATCATTCATTATCACAGGGAAATTGTCTTCACTGAAATAAGTCATGCTCAGATAAGATACTTTAATTAAGCCCATTATCATTTTTTTTAAATTCACTTTTGAACATGAAAAGGTAAAAAAAATCATCCAGACGATAACAAGTTTGTTGTACATCACAACTTATCCCAACAGCTTCAACAATAATATTCTGTCATCTCTCTCAAATCCCAACAGCTTCAACAATAATATTCTGTCATCTCTCTCAAATCCCAACAGCTTCAACAATAATATTCTGTCATCTCTCTCAAATCCCAACAGCTTCAACAATAATATTCTGTCATCTCTCTCAAATCCCAACAGCTTCAACAATAATATTCTGTCATTCTCTCAAATCCCAACAGCTTCAACAATAATATTCTGTCATCTCTCTCAAATCCCAACAGCTTCAACAATAATATTCTGTCATCTCTCTCAAATCCCAACAGCTTCAACAATAATATTCTGTCATCTCTCTCAAATCCCAACAGCTTCAACAATAATATTCTGTCATCTCTCTCAAATCCCAACAGCTTCAACAATAATATTCTGCCATCTCTCTCAAATCCCAACAGCTTCAACAATAATATTCTGTCATCTCTCTCAAATCCCAACAGCTTCAACAATAATATTCTGTCATCTCTCTCAAATCCCAACAGCTTCAACAATAATATTCTGTCATCTCTCTCAAATCCCAACAGCTTCAACAATAATATTCCGTCATCTCTCTCAAATCCCAATAGCTTCAACAATAATATTCTGTCATTCTCTCAAATCCCAACAGCTTCAACAATAATATTCTGTCATCTCTCTCAAATCCCAACAGCTTCAACAATAATATTCCGTCATCTCTCTCAAATCCCAACAGCTTCAACAATAATATTCCGTCATCTCTCTCAAATCCCAACAGCTTCAACAATAATATTCCGTCATCTCTCTCAAACAGCTCAAAGCTCTTCCTAACAGAGTCCAGCTGGTCCTGCAGTTTGTACTTCACACTGTCAACTATACTACAGTGTTCTAACTCTGACATCCTGCAGGGTGGACATAAGAATTTTCTTGTAGTACAGCTCTGACCATATTTGTGACCTATATTTACATAAAACACTAAATCCCAGTCAATTCTTCACTGGCATAGATCCTTATTGTTTAATTCCATTGAAAGCTTTAAAAAAAACAAGATGCCAAAGTCATGACTAAAACAAAGAAAAAATTATCTAAAAATCTAGACCAGTGGTCAGCAACCTTTTGATATTAGGGTACCAAAAATAGAATTTCTAATTCATTCAGCGTGCCAAGAGTCTAAAAATCAATGTGCGCTTCCAATCAATGTCTTGAGAAGTGATTTGAACTGTCTTTTTTTGCGGGCCATTAAAAATCGCTTTGCAAGCCAAGTCTGGTTAGGTTGCCGACCCCTGATCTAGACAGTGAGACTTTATAATAACATTATATATACTTGCCTGAACTGAATAGTTATAAATAAACCATCAGCTCCTAAATCAACTGCTTTTTGAAAGGCTAGCAAAGTATTTTCTGGGGCGACCTGAATGAAAGCAAATGATTTCTCATGTTGTTATTTGTATAAAATAATACATTCAAACTATTTACTCAATTCAGATAGAAGGTGCGTGTGTGTGTCGGGGAGTGGGAGAAATAATTAATCCTATAATTGACTAATAGAATCATTTTCATGCATGCTGCTACATGCCCTAAAATTGAGCAAAAGTATAATGCGCCTGTAAAAAAATAGAAAATAATTCAAGTACAATTGCTTAACCCTTTCAGCACCATCTCAATTTTTTGCAATGATTGCACAGGCTTCTGCTATTCTTTTACCATTAATCCTTTTTGTTCCGTCCTACTAGGGGATGCAATGTGTTGCGCAACAATTACAGCTCCGCATAATAAATTGATTTTTAATAAGAATAAGTTACAGGTATCCTCTGTCAAAGAAAAATTTGGCACAAGTATGTGATGAAAGGTTTAATCCTCAATTTTGTGTTTAAACAAACAGGGTTCATACTCTTTAATCATTTTAAAATTCCCAAACTTAAAAAAAAAATTCACAAACCAATTTTCACTGGCATGTGTGAAATTTCTTAATAATTTTTCGCTGTTGAAGTAAAAAAAATAATTGTATATGCTTTTTAAGTATTTTTTGAAAAAACATTTGATGGGAGCTTTATTAGCAGCATCTCATTTGGATTACATAGCTACTCACTAAAAAATATATTATATTAAAATAGGTATTTTTCATGCTTTTTTGTCCAGTTTCAGTGAATTTTAGAAACTTTCCCAAACCTTGGTCAGTTTTCCAAAACTTTCCCCAAACACAATGAACACTGACATGGATATCTTTGTATTAGAGAAATATACATGTCTGCTACTGGAAGGGTTGTGAATGTCAATTAACAAAAAGTGTTGTAGATTTCAATTTGCTGATGATATCTTTTTCTTTTGCTTAGGATGTGTAAATATGTTCTTATTCTTTGGTGGAATTTTGCTGTTAGTGTTTTTATAAACCTGTCATCTAGCTTTCCCCCCAGAATGCCTCCCTGTCCCCCATCACTACTTGTACACCCAAGTATCCTGGTATGTGATTTAAAGCAGGGGTCAGTAACCTTTTGCTAATAGTGTGTGCCAAACTAGGATTTCTAAAACATTTGGCATGCCAAAAGCCTGAAAGTCAACCTACTCTATTATATATTTTTAATTTGTATAAGAAAATTTATTTAGCGCCTTAGCAAGACCAAAGGCAAAAGTATAGGAGATTTATAGAGAAAATCGTTATATTTAATATAAAAAAAATAACATGTTTGTGATTATCATCCTTTTTATCTGCATTTATACAAAAGATTTAATGCTAAACTTTCACAAATTTCATGGTTGATTATTGTCTATCTAGATCTAATTTTATCATTTAATTTGTTGAAGTATAGATTTAAGTTTGATTTAACACCTGCTAGGAGTAAAACAAAACTTTTGAACAAAAAAATGACTGCATATTTGGAAAGTGCAGAGATGTGGCTCTATAGAAGAATGCAACGAGTGGCATGGACAGAGAAAATATCTAAATATCTAAATATCTAATGTGGAGGTGCTCACAGAGAAACAATTGTAAAGTTCATGAAAAGTAGGTCACATAATTAGAAAAAAAACATAGAAAACATCAAAATAACTGGAAAGCTAGAGGGAAAGAAAGACAGAGAAGGAAGATACTAGATGATCTAACAGAATGGCATGGCATGGCAAAAACAATGGCAAAAACAACAGAAATGCTAGAGTTTGCCAGAATAATATTCGGAGGAAAGACATGATCTCCAACAGCCACATGGCACCTTTTAAACATTAATAATTACAACAATGCTAGTAAATAAGTCTCTTTTATTTATTAAACTAATAAAATAAAAAAATTTGTTTATAATTACTTATATTTATGTTTAATTAAAGTAGATGAACATAAAAACTCTTTTAAATTTATTTAGTCCGTATGAATTAATGAACGCCTTGTCTTGAATGTTTTTCATTAATTGCTAAATTTCAGATACATATTTAGTCATTCTGAGTTGTCAAGTCAAGTGTTAGTGACTCTGCGTATGCATAAAACAGCTTTCATATATTCACACATGTAAGTTGAACCAAAAGCTGAAAGTAGAGTGAATGCCTAGCAGTTAAGAATAGCAGATGGCCTTCTTAAGCAGCTTCCGTCCAGATTTGTTCGCTAATTGCCACATTTTGATGCCCATTATTTTTTTTTAGATGTTTAAAAACCAACTTGCTGCATTTTTAAATCAACAATATTGGTCCACTTAAAATAGAGACATATCTAAGAAGGCTGCAATATAATCAAGCCAGTCAGGCTTAATGTAGTATGAAAACAGGAATATGAAACTTTTGCTTAGAAAACTCCGCTATAAGTGTTTTTTGAATGTTCTTCTGAAAAAGCACATCTATCTAACATAATATATACCTTAAATTAGGGAAGTAGGTGTAGATAAATGTTTTGAAATCGATTTCATAGCAGGATATGTCCAATTTCAATGCAAATCCATTTCAGTGGTCTAACAGTTCAATTGCTGTCTGACCCCCGACCTTAAATGCAATCTCAACTCATTGAAATGTGCCGCTATGCCATTCAGAAACATCAGCTTTAACAGTCAGTTCTCCTCATTCAATACCAGAAAAAGTTTTTTAAAACCAGAAACATCTAATGGAAGTCTCCTATTGAAAATTTTTCCAGACTTGGCACGCACGCACGCATTAGGTTGCCGACCCCTGGTTTACAGAACATTTGAAAAACTTTTGTTTCTACAATACCTGCAGGGCATGGTAATAAAACCTGTCCAACAGTGTCAATAATTTCAGTTACAATTATTGTTTTTTATATTGCTTCTTGTGAAAACTTGCTAAAGATTATTCCTGTTATATGGCAATTTGTTTCATGAAAATATTATTCATATTTGTTTTGTTTTTTAGCAATTTGATAAAATGTGCCGTTTAAAATATTACATTTAAATTGGGAATGTGTCCCAGTACAAAATCTATTTATAAACCAGCTTCTGGGTTTTCCTAAACATTTAATTAAGTGATAAAAAAATAAATGTAAACTGTTAGATGAAAATCACATCGCTGGCGCCACCAATGGCTATAATCCCTGGCTTTTTTCCGCTGCTTGACATCACATTGATGGAATGGAAGAAGACTGGAATCAAGTACAGAATTGCTAATGTAAACAACCATATTGTCATCAAAACGGTCTTCTCAACTGAAAATGAAAAAACAAGAAATGTACTTTTAGTAAATGTCATTGCTACGCAATAAGAGTTTAATTAATTTTTTGTAGTCTCTGGCTAAAGAAAAACAAAATATTTTCCATACCCTGCTTTTATCTTTTGTTATCACCCCAATGAAATTAGATTTTGTGCTGCCAACACAATGCTGAGCCTCCAACTAATGAAAAGGCTGTGTGGAATAAGAAACACTCAACAGACTACCGTAAATACACACATATAGGTCGCACCCTTAGTTTAGGATTTTTTTTTTTTATGTTGTCAATGACCCGCGTATATGTCGCACCCTTACTTTTAGAAAGTTACACTGCCCTTTTAAATATACAATTTCTAACAAATCCATACCTTTTAAACATAAAGGTTACTAAATATTCACCTTAATTTGGAAACTTTCTTTAAAAAATCATGCATAACGCAAACATAAATAAAGGCAGAATTTCATTTATTTTTATTGGCCGATCAACAAATCCATTTAGCCATATGGGACAATTTTTTAAAGGCATCTGTTTCTTCATCCAAGTCTCTGTCCATACTCAAGTGCCTATCCCTGGAGTGGGTCCACACAAAAAGAAGTATTTTAAAGGCATCTGTTTCTTCATCCAAGTCTCTGTCCATACTCAAGTGCCTATCCCTGGAGTGGGTCCACACAAAAAGAAGTATTTTAAAGGCATCTGTTTCTTCATCCAAGTCTCTGTCCATACTCAAGTGCCTATCCCTGGAGTGGGTCCACACAAAAAGAAGTATTTTAAAGGCATCTGTTTCTTCATCCAAGTCTCTGTCCATACTCAAGTGCCTATCCCTGGAGTGGGTCCACACAAAAAGAAGTATTTTAAAGGCATCTGTTTCTTCATCCAAGTCTCTGTCCATACTCAAGTGCCTATCCCTGGAGTGGGTCCACACAAAAAGAAGTATTTTAAAGGCATCTGTTTCTTCATCCAAGTCTCTGTCCATACTCAAGTGCCTATCCCTGGAGTGGGTCCACACAAAAAGAAGTATTTTAAAGGCATCTGTTTCTTCATCCAAGTCTCTGTCCATACTCAAGTGCCTATCCCTGGAGTGGGTCCACACAAAAAGAAGTATTTTAAAGGCATCTGTTTCTTCATCCAAGTCTCTGTCCATACTCAAGTGCCTATCCCTGGAGTGGGTCCACACAAAAAGAAGTATTTTAAAGGCATCTGTTTCTTCATCCAAGTCTCTGTCCATACTCAAGTGCCTATCCCTGGAGTGGGTCCACACAAAAAGAAGTATTTTAAAGGCATCTGTTTCTTCATCCAAGTTTCTGTCCATTCTCAAGTGCCTATCCCTGGAGTGGGTCCACACAAAAAGAAGTATTTTAAAGGCATCTGTTTCTTCATCCAAGTCTCTGTCCATACTCAAGTGCCTATCCCTGGAGTGGGTCCACACAAAAAGAAGTATTTTAAAGGCATCTGTTTCTTCATCCAAGTCTCTGTCCATACTCAAGTGCCTATCCCTGGAGTGGGTCCACACAAAAAGAAGTATTTTTAAGTGTGCTCTATCGACTCGGTGGCGCCTGAATTATGGAACACGAACAAAGGAGTTAGACTAAGAGATGTTAAAATACTTTTTTCAATTAGATTTTTATACTCTAACCCAGCCCCAAGACATGCTATACTAGTGCCCTAATTACCATTACCATTGTTTGTGAATGCTGGCCGTTTATCTCGTTCTATTTTTGACAGGCAATTAGTTTGATTTTTTTTTCAAATCTTACATAAAACTAACAAAAAATTAAAGTTTAGAGCAGAATTTGTCTAAATGTGCTGAAATTTTTCTATTGGCCGATCCTAGTTGTGGAAACATTGCCTAGACATGGCGCGGGTTTCTCTGGATGCTTAGTAGGCTATTCGGCAATACTAAATCGGTTCAAAATTTACAAAGAAAAGGTTGTGGGGGTCTGAAAACATAAAATATTTGTCCATTTCAATTATATAAATATATTATATTTACACCTAAGAAAGTTTTCTTAATGTAAAACGTAGGCCTAAGCAATAGCCCAGTAATTCTACATCAACCACAACAACTGATACAGTTGCAAATTAATGACAGAGTAGTGATGTTTTTTTCCCTAACTTTTTCAAAACTATGTCGAGTGTATAGGTCACACCCCTAACTTTTATAGAAATTGTAAGTTTAAAAAATGCGACCTATACAAGAGTATGTACGGTAAAATGGACCATTGTTGAATAAATGTATTTTGCAATTTTTGTTGTTGCTTTTAGTCAATGGACATTTTTTACATTTTTTTCTTTCTGTGCATCTGTGCGCTGGTCCAGCGGTTAGTTCACCGGACTGTCAACCAAAAAACCAACTGACGGGTCGCGGGTTCTATCCCCGCCACCGACGGATCCCTGTTGCCCTGCAGGAGTTATGGGCCTAGTGGACGTAATAATCTTCTATCTAGAAGGAACGTCTGTAACCTTATAAGACAAACTCCAAACCTTTATCTGAATTTCCTGTAAGGAAAACAAGAGAGAGTTGCCCTACCATAGGCCCATCATGTGGATGGATGACATTAACATAACATTTTGAAACCGAAATAGTTTAACCATAATATGTTGAAGAAAAACCATAATGAGATGTGCATAAAGTGAGCAAATCAAATGTTTACAAACCTTTAGAACTAAGTTTGAACCAGTATCTGTAAAATAACCAGGAGAAACTTGTAAGAATTGTCAAACAAACAATGTGAATGAATGGTCCAAAAATCTGCAAAATAATTTCAGACATTCATAAGCACCAGAACTGAAACTAACTCATCTGAAGTGATTTTAGGCCAAGAATAGTTTTTCAAGCCCTTGAAAACAAAAGGTCTAGGCATAAGTCTTAGACTTCAGCTTGAGGTATAACTCTGTACATTTATAGGGTCTGAACTTTGGATGTTTATGCAGATGGGGAATGATTGTGCAATTAGGGAACCACATCAGAACTTATGATCTTCATGGATTTTATGGAAAATACCTCAGAATAAAAAAATTAAGTGGAAGGTTGATTTATTGGGTTGGTTAAAAATTTTCATTCATTCCAAATTATTAGTCTAGTTTTTTTCTAGGTACATTTTTGTGCTCACATCATATATCATATTTTTAAAGACTTAATGTCTATTTGAAGGACACTCTGAACATTTTATACTTTTTGCAGAGTGAATATGCACAATGCAGGACAAAAGGAATGTATGTAGTCAAAGTACTAAGAACAGGTTACTTTGACTATGCTTACTTTGTATTCTCTCAAATTCAACACAACCCATCTCCACCTCATCCTACCCAACCCAACTTTGGATAGAGACTGAAAGGCTGATGCAGTTACCTTGAAGGACAAATAGGTCAAGGCCCAAAACTGTGAGAAATAGATGTCTATGACAAAGGTGATGGCCACACAGTATAAAAGTATGAGAAGCAGAAGAATCCAATGCACCAGGTTCAGATGCACCTTCAGACCCAACACCATATGGAGCAGACATAGAACCTACAGGACAAAGCAGATACATACATTTTAATAGTCTTTAATCTCTTCAATGTTTTTGTAGGGAAAACAAAAATCTGAAACTTTAGAAGAAGCAAAACAAAATCATGGCCTGTAACTTGTATTTCAGAATCAGGTTACATTACGCATAATTACATGGGAGTGGAGGAGGGGGAAGGGGGGGGGAGGAGGGAGAGAAAGCAGCTAAAGGTTAAAAAAAAAGACTGTTTCAATTCAGGGATGATAGAATGAGTGTCAGTTCAAACATAAAAATACGTTAGAAATTTCTCAATCACAGGAGCGCTCATTTTCAGTGACAACACCCATTAACAAGTTAAGTCCAGTATTGTACATTGATATAAAATACATATTATATATTAATATACATTGTGGCCTGGGTGGCAGTGTGCTGGTTTAGCATGACCAAAGTCCCGGGAATGATACCAGGTCTGTGGGGTGTCCCTGAGTCTACACATCTCTGATGGGTACTTGACATTAGTTGGGGCAAAGTAGAGAAAGCTGGACATACTGCTGACCACACAATCCCCTAGAATTTCATAGGCCACAGAATGCTGCAACCAAATTGGTCTGACAGGAGTACTTGACTACATATTAAATGTACTCACCATTAGTGTGTGATCTCTATATGATGGAACATGCACACAAACTTCAGAAATGCCCCCCCCCCCCCCATTTCTCTACTGGTCAAACATATGGCCCCAAGAAATGTCCCTAAAAGACAAACTATATGGTGTACTGGTGCATCTCACAGCCACTTTGCAGTCCATCACAAAAATTGGACTGCTCCATCAATATGCTATTGACAACAAAGAAGAAACAGCTGGGATAATGTGAAACTTTATAAAGCTTCCACCATGTATAAGCAACATGTTTGCAAACCATAGACTGTATTGTACATTTCTGCCATAGCTACACTTATTAATATTATACAAATATAATTTCTTTATACATAAAATAATTTAGTCCAAAGCTTAAGAATTTCAAAAAATCAAATCTTACCATAATAAAGTTGACATATACATTGGCAAATATCATCACACCAAATGTGACTTTAAACCAAGGACTTGGATAGCCAAATAGTTTAAAAAGAACCCTAGGTAAAAATAAAGTTTAAAAAATAATTCTTAAAACATAATGCATAATAACAATGGTGGTAGTTGGGGGGAGCAACAAAGGGGAACAAATCTTTATCACACTAAAAAATCATTAAAACAAAGGGGAATAAATCTTTATCACACTAAAAAATCATTAAAACAAAGGGGAATAAATCTTTATCACACTAAAAAATCATTAAAACAAAGGGGAATAAATCTTTATCACACTAAAAAATCATTAAAACAAAGGGGAATAAATCTTTATCACACTAAAAAATCATTAAAACAAAGGGGAATAAATCTTTATCACACTAAAAAATCATTTAAAAAAAGGGGAATAAATCTTTATCACACTAAAAAATCATTAAAACAAAGGGGAATAAATCTTTATCACACTAAAAAATCATTAAAACAAAGGGGAATAAATCTTTATCACACTAAAAAATCATTACAACAAAGGGGAATAAATCTTTATCACACTAAAAAATCATTAAAACAAAGGGGAATAAATCTTTATCACACTAAAAAATCATTAAAACAAAGGGGAATAAATATTTATCACACTAAAAAATCATTAACCCAAAGGGGAATAAATCTTTATCACAATAATAAAGCATTAAAATAAGTTTGTGGCAAATCTTTAACAAAATAATTCTGCATCAACAGAGGAAAATATTTCTGACTTATGGGCTGTTGGTTGTTCCTATAATCAGTTGTCTGTTTACTTTAAGGACATATCAATAGACATTTACATGTTTATTTAGTCCACAGATATATTAATATTAGACTAGCCCACCTTTTCTATAATTATGCTAAATACTTTATAAAATTCATTTACCTACATTTTTGGGGTAGACAGCAATAGCACTGTGGCAATATCAAAACAAGTTCACATATTTGACATATACCTTAAATATTGACTTTAACATGAGAAAAATACATTACTTTTATTTATATTCAAACTGGTGTCAAACAGAAAGTTATTTTTTTCAAAACAGTCTTCACTAAACTCACCAAATATTTATTAATAAAAGTTACAACATTAATTTGTTAAATACATTTTATGAAACTATGATACATACTTTGCAATCAAGTAGCAATTATTTCTGACCATCAGCCAGAGGTACACATAAAAAAGTGTAAACAAAAATGAAGACCATATCAACCAGAATGCCACAATGTTTGTCTGAAACAGAAAAAGCTAATTGTACAAAGCAATGCTAAGACATCACAAGTAATTAATGAACAAATAAATTGAACTTTACAAACTGAGTATTAATCCCTTACAATTGATCAAGTAATTAAAAAGTAATAAGTGATAATACAACGATTTTAAAATTCACAAACTTTTCACAAATTTCACACAATTATTCCCAAACCGATTTTCACCGTCATTTGAACAATTTCTTGATGTTAACTGAAAGTGTATATCATTAGTCCAAATTTAACACAAAGGGTTTAAGGCAGGGGTCGGAAACCTTTTGATAACAGTGTGCCAAAGTAGGATTTCTAATTCATTCAGCGTGCCAACAGCCTAAAAGTCATCCTGCTCTAGCACTCAATTTCTTGTAGAAGAGACTTAAATAGACTTTTGGGAAGTCTTCTGCGCGCCATTGGAAATTGTTCTGAGTGCTAAGTATTGCACGAGTGCTGTAGATTGCAACCGCTGGTTTAAGGTGTTTTAAGTACTTATTTTAGTATTTAAAAAAAACATGATGGGAGTTTTATTATCTACTTAAATGTTTGTTTTGTCCATTTTAGTGAAATTGACAAACTTTACCAAACCTGAAAAATCAAATCAGTTTTTCCCAAACTTTCACCAATGGTATGAACCCTGTGATATACAACTTACAATTGAATAAGTAATTGAAAAGTAATATGTAATGATAAGACCTTACAATAGAATAAATAATAACTGATGATAAAACCTATAAATGAGCAAATGAAATTATACAATTGTATTTTGTAATGTGTAATAATGATAACACAATACCTTTTTCTTGGGTGTCACTTTCTGCTGATGGCTGGAATAGTGACATTTAAGTAGCACAGAAATCAAAGCAGTAAAATATTTCAAAAAGCCATGTTTTAATTTGTCTCTTTGTAAATGTGCATCCATTGAATTATCAGACAGTCTCTTTTTAGATCAAGTCCTGTGAAGAGACATGTTTTAGGCTGAATTAAGCATATATGGTAATTTTCAGCCACTCAAGGCTCTATAAATTAAAAGTTTTGATTTTTTTTTATTATCTTATTCTAAAATCATTTAGAAATTTACAAAACTTTTCCAAAACTACCAGAATGTCACAACCCAATTATTGCAATGGTATTTAGGTTTAACTTTTTTTCATTTCTTGGAAAACAACATTTAGTTGATGATCCTACCTTTGTTTTGAGGTCAAATGTCAATAAAGTCTTAAACATTAACATCAATCACATGGGGAGAGCTCACTCAGCTAGTGGTTGCCCCTGCTTTTTTAGTTTAGCATATATGCAAAAAAACAAAATGTAAAGGCCATACTAAAACCAAGACCTATTTTTGTAATGATTGGGTCAACTGCAATTTTTTTTGTCAATTATTAAATATTTTATTTTTTAATTTAATTATACAAATATTAATGTACAGGAAGCCTACATTTTACTAGCTTCCCTAGATTAAATAAAGATAAATTTGATAAAAATAAACTTTCTGTTTATAATAACCGTTTCAGTGTCTGTCACAACTGATTGGTAAACAATTCAAAAGTGCACTTTTGCTTGTTAAAATGTATAAACTTTAAATTCTAGCAATTAATAATGTTAAATTTATAAACGATAAACCAAATTAATTGAACTTCAGTCTTACTTAAGTGATACATTTTTATAAGTTAAAGTACCTGTAAAATTAGGTAAAAATAGCCACAGAGCTTAAAATGCAAAAACTGGTGCATATATATATATATATATGACAGAAGTGTTGTTAATAAATGTAGGCCTAATATTTAGGAAGAATTAGCTAAAATAAATAACTTGAATTTTTTAAATAACTTGAACTATTGTAAGGCTAAGTCACCCAATAGGCCTACTTTAATTTGATCATACTATTCATACATATCATACCGCATCCTGCTCATATTCATAAACTCCTAACTTAATCTCATAAATAAAAATAATAAAAAAACACTGCTGAGTTTAAATTAGCCTAATATTTAATATTATTAACAACTGGATCAACTGCCTTAACTCATAAACTGGGACTAACTTTATTACTAAGTTGTTTAAGTAACTAAATCTACGTAGTCATAGTGTCATAGTAGAATCACAAGTCATAATAAATAGTCATTTATTTTCATAGTAGGCCTTATAACTATACATGTACTATCATATATATCATAGTATAAGTTTAGTCAGTAGGTAGGCCCTATGTGGCACTATCATACTATATGACTATATGCCTATACTCTATAACAGGGGTCGGGAACCTTTTTTGTCTTATAGAGCCATGGATACCACATATTTTGAAAAGTAATTCTATGAGAGCCATACATTATGTTTAAAACTACAAATTCAAGTAAATGTGTGCATTTTGTGTAATTTCAGCACTAAAAGTACAATAATTATGTCTCTGAATTCTTCTGATGATGAGCTGCAGTAGACTTTAGCTCATTTGTAGAATGAAATATTGATATGCAATTAATATGTAGATCAAAAAGTCTTAAAAAAACATTTTTTTAAATAATCGAACATTTGTCTGCGAGCCAGATGCAGCCATCAAAAGAGCCACCCGGCCCCTGCTCTATAATAATAGTAATAGTATAATATAGTAAAGTAAAAAGATGGCTATGCATTATGCATATAGTGCTGGCCACACAATCACCTAGTATGCTGTGGCCACAGAAACTGGTGAACGCTGCTTCACTGGACCTATCAATCAATTTGGTCCGATGGGTAGGCTACTTTACTTTTATAGTAAATAGTAAACATAGTATAATAGTACAGTAGGCGTATACTATAATAAACTTAATTAATATCATATAGTTAGTCATATAGTATATAATATAAGTAGTAGTAGTATAGTAGGCCTACTTAATTATAATAATAATAGTAGAGAGTACTAGAGACTATATAGAGAGTAGAGTGTGAGTATAAGTACGCATAGGCCTATTTAGTATATTATATTTCTTTAGTATGTATGGTCTAGTCTTGATATTAATAACACGATGACATGATGATAATGATAGTGAATAGTGTAGTATAACTAAGTATAGGATAGGCCTAGATCTAGTAAATAATAGTAGTAAGCCCTAGCCTAGCTAGTATAAGCTAGAGTAGCTAGAGTCTATGTAAAAGTATGTCATGTTCTTCTCTAAGCAAAATTGTTTGTATTCGATATTATGCATACACAATAATAGGTAATTTGTCAATAATTTAATTTAATTACCTTATAAAATAAGAGTGGCAATTCTCAACAATATTGCCTGTTGTGTGGCTGGTTGGTTAAATTAACTTGCAAAATGCAAAATCTTATGAAAATGAAAACTATTGAAAACTGAAATTATCTAAGAACGGAATTACTTTTATTCGTCTTATTATTAAAAAATCAATCAACAACATTATTGTAATAATAACAATAATTATGATAATACTTATTATTATTATACAATAAACGGAAGAAATTATAATAATGTAGAAGCAATAAGAATAAGCTTAATTGTGTTGTTGTTGTTATACGTGTGCACAAAAGACTTAAGATATATTGTACCGGTATAAAATGATATCTTATACATTACAGACGCTCCTTCTATAAAAAGATTATTGCGTCCTACGCTCATCCGTGGTCCGAGTCTAGTCTTGCATTTTGATTAATGTTTTAAATGATGTTAAGTTACTGGTTTTACTGGTTTTCCTGGTTTGTTCAGGCAACCGATTCCATGCCCGAATGCCACCCGGGAAGAAAGAGTAGGCCTACTTATATGCCTAAGGGTCCAATAAGGGATAAGGAAAGGTATTTTGTCTTTATGTTTATCTGAGCTTTGCAACAGGTTGTTATTGGCTTGTATTTCTAAATTAGAGTTTAATGCCTTATGTATTATTATTAATTTACTGTTTGCCCTTCTGTCCTCTGATATGGGTAAGGGGGGGGGGGGGGATTCCACTCCCCTTACAAGCTATGGAACAAATGACATATATGTAGGCTACACCAGCCTCTTCCATTCCCTCTGTCTCTCAGCCCTTCTCATTGCGTCGCACAGCTTAACTCTCGTCCACTTCCTGATGCTGTCCTAACATGGTTTCCTTTGTCGTCCTCTTTTTCTCCCCCGTCTGGTGGTGCCCCGCAAAATAGTTTTGGCAAGCCCGTTGGTTCTAGTTATAGTTATATACATTCCAGCCTTCTTTTCTTGACTGTGGTCATCAGTCGTTGTATTGTCCAATTTCCTGGAGTATCCTTTTACGTATCTGCTCATTGGAGATGTGGTCTTCTTTATAGCAAATGCCGAGAAGGTTTCTAAAGCAGCTCATCTCCATGGCATTCATCTCCCTTTCTAGTTCAGCTGTTATTATCACTAGTATATAAGAAAATGGAAAGGACCAGTGAGTGCATCAGTCTGATTTTGGTGTTGAGGGCTAAGTTCTTGTCTTTCCATATTGTCTTGAGCCTCTTTAGTGATGCTGTAGTCTGGGCGAGCCTGGACATTACTTCTGGCTTGGAGCCCTCTTCGGATACAATAGCACCCAGGTATTTGGAGCTGTCTACTGTTTCCAAACTCTGGTCCCCAATCTTGATTTCTTCAAAATCTTCTTGGAAAGAATCATGTCGGATTCTGTTTTGCCCATAAAGGGACAGTCAGCATAGGTGGCAGAACGATCAAATCTTTGATTTGCTGATGATATAGAGATGGACTGTCCGGAAGTGAGGTAGAACTAGACAATCTGGGTAATGCGACTAAACAAAACTTCATCGTCCTAAGTCAAATAAGTGCCGAAAAGACAAAATTAATTACTATTAAACCACGCAAATCAAGTTTCCTATTTCTTACAAAATGTACTTCATTTATAAATTAAAAATTAAATTAAATTTTTTATTATTTTGTCAAAGAGGTATGGAATTACCAGATTGCGTAAAAATATATGTTAAATTATTATTTTCCAATAATATATTTTTTTTAAATTAATGTTATTATTTTTTTTACACTAGCTTTATGTTAAAATTAGTAAATGAGAGGAGTTAATGAAATATTTTCTTGTTTTTCATTCAATACTATAATAATATGGTGGGTTTTAAGCATTTTTAAATACAATGTAGGGCCTAGTAGGGGGTGTAATTTCCCCACTGTCTGTTTTTTTTTTATACATCTACATAGCTTGTTGCATTAGTGAGATTTAGTATACAAATTATATATTTAGAGTTTAGAGTAGAGTGACTATGCTGTCCGCGGGAGGGATTAAGTGTTATATGGGACTATCTCGCGGGAAGGGAGGGATTAAGTGTCGCGGGACCAAGTGTCATGGGATTATCTGTCGTGGGATTAAGTGTCAGGGAGTAACTGTCACGGGATCAAATGTCGCGGGATGAAATGTCACCAAACCGTTACTCTTGTCAGTTGTGAATATTCGTTGGTAATGAACCTTGTCGCTCTTTTTTTAATTTGTTTTTTTTTTCTAAATTAGTCTTTTTTTTTTTTTAGTTGATGGGTCCCATACAGAAGATGAATATTCAATTACATTTCCAGCTAATGTGAGATATACCATTTTAGTTGTATGTTCTTATTACATTTCTGAAAGTTACCTTTTATGAAGCCTAATGTTTTGCTAGATTTTTTTTTAATTACTTCAATTATTTGTTTCTTTTTCTTTAACAGTGAGCACTTTTCCGGGTGGAAAGACATAGGCCTACTCCAGTTAGAGTCCCATTTTTGTAATTCTGCTAGGTTATTTTGTAAAATTTCACTATCTTTTCATTTATGCAATCCTCTGCAAATAACATTACTTTTATTCCTATATTGTTGCCATTGTTGAAATCATTAATAAAAATTAGAAATAATCCTTGTGGAACTCCTGAGTTTACTGTTATTGGTGCTGATTCTAGAGTCATAGTTATTACAGTTTGCTCTCTGCTTATCAGAAAGTCTGGTTTCCACGCATCCTTTTGATGTTCGTACTTGAGCCGCAAAAACATAACATAAGATATGAAACATATTGTGTAGAAAGTGAGAGAGAGGTGGAGGGAGGGAGGGAGGGAGGGAAAGAGAGAAATATAGAGGTTCAGGTTCTATTATTTGCCTAGGCAAAACACCACACCACACCCCTCATATCTAGAGAGAGAGAGAGAGAGAGAGAGAGAGAGAGAGAGAGAGAGAGAGAGAGAGAGAGAGGTTCAGGTTCTATTATTTGTGTATGGGATGTGGTAAGGGGTTCTGCTGTTGCCCAGACAAAAAAAACACCCCCCTTCTATCCTCACGAGCCGCGGTCTCGTTTTTTTAATTAAACTAAATTACACAATGATTTATTAAGTAGATCTAAATCAACAACAGCACAAAATAATCAATCGAGAACATCAACACCACAGGCACAAGAAAATGGAAAAAAAGGTAGGCCTACCATTTTAAATCAATTAAAAAGCTTAAACCATCAAATCTTCAAAATTAAATTTTTATTCTCGCCATAAATATTTCAAATGTAGGCATAAAGCATACAAAAATGTGTCATTATAAGATGAAATCATGAAAAACGACAATGAAATAAGTACAGTATTTTTTTTTCAGTTACGTAAACTGTATATTTTTTAAATAAATTTGTACATGCATTCAATAAAATACTTAAGCATTCTTCCATTAGGCATTCAGATAATTCTTCATTAGAATATATCAGGAGTCGTTAACTTGTGTTACTCGTGCCAGACATGGAACGAAGAGCGATTTTCAATGGCACGCGCAATATTCTACAAGAAATTGAATTTTAATGCAGGTTGACTTTTATGCTGTTGGCACGCAAAATAAATTTAAAATCAAACTATTATCAAAAGGTTGCTGATTCTATGGTTACTACTTGTAAACTTAATTTTGCAACAAACATTATTTGCATCTGACAGCATCAAACTTTCTTTTTTTCCTGGCCAATCCCGATGGCTCATAAATCAGTAAAGTAAAGTAACTTCGAACCAAATTGATCATATGGCCGGTGAAGCAGCGTTCAGCAGTTTCTGTGGACGCGGCATAGGCCTACTAGGTGATTGAGTGACCAGCACAATGTACAGACGCCTTTACTTTACCCGAACAAAGCTACCCACCAGAGCTGGGTAGACTCATTGGAAAAAAACCTAGCCTTCACAAGGATTCTAACCCAGGACCTTCGGTACGCCAGTCGAACGCGCTGCCGCTCGGCCCCTAGTCTGTTGTTTTATTTGTCTATTATCAATTTAAAATGTTTTATTATAACAAATGAAATCAACAAATATTTCAAGAATACTTTTCTCACATTCGTCGCAGATTTCACCAACTCTTCAATTAGATCTACTATTCATATCTTTTTATTTTTATGAATCATTTTAGAACTTGGGGTCATTTTAATCCAGATTTTTTTTCAGGGTGCGTCCGTTTATACCGGTATCAGGATACAGGTTTTCAATGTGGCATTAAAATGGTGAAGCTCTGGACACACTTCCACTTCTGGGCCTTTAGCATTACACGTCACAAATTTCAAAGTGTTGTATGGATGTGCCAGCTTGTCTCCCATCTTACCTTGACACATATTTGCTAATAAAAACAAATAAATAAAATATATTAATATATAGGTAGGCCCACAACTTTTTCCGATTAGTGGGTTCATAATCGCATTAAATGGGCAGATGGGGCTCGTAGTAGCTCATCATATATTATTAGAAAGACATAAAGACACTATATCAGTGGCGTAGCTAGGGATTTGGGGGCCCGGGGGGGGGGGGGCTTGGCCTCTTTAGGGGCCCCTGCATTTTGACATTCGACATTATGACATGAGAAAACACATTTTCGGACACTCCCTTTAGGGGCCCCCCTCAAGTAGGGGCCCAGGAGGGGCCTTCGAATTTGGACTCCCTCCCCTCCCCTAGCTACGCCACTGCACTATACCATCGTCCTTCGAGGACGCACTGATGCCATATGGATCTACTCGCATTAAAATTCAAAACAATAGGTAATTTATGATTAACTGGCTTTTAGTTTTGTTTTAATAAGAAAAATTTAGTAAGTTTCGTAAAAAAATAAAACTAAATTACTTTGTGTAGTGTCTACTCTAGTGGCGGCCTTGGAAAATATTGAAAATAGGCGCATTATTATTATTTTTTTGTAATGTCCCACTTTTAAAAATTCTGAAATGTCTGTAACATTTATGAAGGATAATCTAACTATGATTAGATTTTTTTCCTTTCGTATAAGCGTGTACCTTTAACTAAAACCTATGATCCTAAATAGATCCCGAAAATTGCTTTGCAACTCCACCTGTCTTAATTACTTCATTGGCTTATTACAAAATTATAAAACAAATGTTGATCGCACTAGTCAATTGATTAGAGCTATTTCTCCCCGTCTCTAGACCGTACACAAATTAACTACATTATCTTTAGGTGAACAGTTATCGGTCTGTTTCTCGTGATTAAGAGAATGAAAAGGTGCCAAAGGTGAGAAATAATAATAAGAACCACAGAGAAAAAGATAAAATCGAGAAAAAGAAAAAAAAATCCAGAATGAGAGAGGAATTTGACAGTTACAGTACGGTAGGCCTCTAACAAAAAATTAGAAAGTTAAAGGAAGAAAGCCTCCACCCCAGCCTCTTTTCTAAAACAAAAGAATAAAAAAACAGAACTAAACAAGATGCAAAGAAAAATAACATGAAATACATGAAATACATGAAATACATGAAATACATGAAATACATGAAATACATGAAATACATGAAATACATGAAATACATGAAATACATGAAATACATGAAATACATGAAATACGTGAAATACATGAAATACATGAAATACGTGAAATACATGAAATACATGAAATACATGAAATACATGAAATACATGAAATACGTGAAATACGTGAAATACGTGAAATACATGAAATACGTGAAATACATTAAATACATGAAATACACGAAATACATGAAATACATGAAATACGTGAAATACGTGAAATACATGAAATACATGAAATACATGAAATACATGAAATACGTGAAATACGTGAAATACGTGAAATACATGAAATACGTGAAATACATTAAATACATGAAATACACGAAATACATGAAATACGTGAAATACATGAAATACATGAAATACACGAAATACATGAAATACATGAAATACATGAAATACATGAAATACATGAAATACATGAAATACATGAAATACATGAAATACGTGAAATACATGAAATACATGAAATACGTGAAATACATGAAATACATGAAATACATGAAATACATGAAATACGTGAAATACGTGAAATACGTGAAATACATGAAATACGTGAAATACATTAAATACATGAAATACACGAAATACATGAAATACATGAAATACGTGAAATACGTGAAATACATGAAATACATGAAATACACGAAATACATGAAATACGTGAAATACGTGAAATACGTGAAATACATGAAATACGTGAAATACATTAAATACATGAAATACACGAAATACATGAAATACATGAAATACGTGAAATACGTGAAATACGTGAAATACATGAAAAACATGAAATACATGAAATACATGAAATACATGAAATACATGAAATACGTGAAATACGTGAAATACGTGAAATACGTGAAATACGTGAAATACGTGAAACATGAAATACATGAAATACATGAAATACGTGAAATACGTGAAATACGTGAAATACGTGAAATACGTGAAATACATGAAATACATGAAATACATGAAATAAATGAAATACGTGAAATACGTGAAATGCGTGAAATACGTGAAATACATGAAATACGTGAAATACGTGAAATACGTGAAATACATGAAATACATGAAATACGTGAAATACATGAAATACATGAAATACGTGAAATACATGAAATACATGAAATACGTGAAATACATGAAATACATGAAATACATGAAATACATAAAATACATGAAATACATGAAATACATGAAATACGTGTTAAAAAAGTAGAAAGAGATCACGGGGATATACAGAAGTCAGAAGGAAAGAACAGCAGGCCTAAAGAAAACATTGTTCAAGAGAGAAATATCTTACCATCTAAAATGACCATGACCTTGTGATCATATTTCACCCTCTCGATGATGCTCTTCTGCAAGGTCGTGGCCTTATTGTCTGCCTCAATGCGGGCAATGATTTCTGTTCCATTCCAGTTGAGTTCTGGGACCACCGAGTACCTGTAGTCAACATGCCAAACTATACTTTGGTAATTTAAATGAGTTGTCTTTTCTTCTTTTAATCTTTTCGTGTAGACACAAACGTTTTAATTTATAAAAACATCTTTATTTACTTTAGGTTACATCAGATTATTTTTACTAATATTATTTGACTACTTTCTTCAGAAGTGTTTGTTACAAAAATATATAGACTATGTACTTCTGCAGAGAGTAAACAAACAATAATATGAACATATGGTCTCATAGGGTTAGGCTACAATTACAGTGTTCGTACACGTACATAATAATATAGCTTACAGAGAAATAGTCGATGAGATTGCCTGTCTTTATTATTGCAGAGGCGTTTCACCGTGAGCAGTATGTTATGGGCAGCTGGTTTCTTTCTCATATTAACCCCCCACAGCCGACCCTTTGTTGACACAGACACCTGGCTTTAAAGACATAGTCTACTATCACCTCCATTGGTCAATGGACAGACATGAATAAGGGCCGCGGCTAATACACTGGGCTGTCAATTAACTAGTTTCTAACTATATTATCCTGGTCCCAACCCTGCCGTCGACCAATCCCTGCCACCCCCGCATTAGGTTTTCACGATGATGCAACAATCTTCCTTCAAGAAGAAACGTCTGTAAGAAAAGACTTTCCGTATCCCTTATGCGATAACAAATGCATACAAGTACTCTTTCTTCCCGAGTGGCATCCGGGCATGGAATGGGTTGCCTGAAGAAACCAGGAAAATCAGTAACTTAACGTCATTTAAAACTCTAATAGAAATGCAAGACTAAACTCAAACCATTGATGTGCGTACAACGCCATAATGGTCTTTATAGAAGGAGCGTCTGTAATCAGTAGCGTAGCCAGGTAGGGGGGGGGGGGGCAGGGGGTACGACCATTTTCGAAAAAAAGGTCTTTTCGGGAAAAAAAAATATTTCATTAATAATTTTAACAAGCCTCGAAGCACAATTTATGCTGTTTGTTTTTTTCTTTAAATTGCATTTCAAAATTTTAATTTATTATAATCATTTTGAATCATTTAGCGTGCCAACAGCGTGAAAGTCAATATATAATAATATATAATATTATAATAAATCTTTAATGTTTGATCTCAGAATAACTGAGATTTACTCTAATATATTTTTTAACCCGAAGTGGAAAATAGTGAATATCATTGCAATTAAGAGAATGAGATACATTGGCTAGATAATTATAATACTTGGTAGTTATTTTAATGTTTAAAAATGTACATGTACATTCCTTAGTCATTAAAAATGTATAGAATTTTCAACTATCTTGTGTAATTTGATCAGTTTATAGTTATAATAATTGTAAGCCATTAATTTTTTTTAAAGGAAACAAAAAAGTAACGTATTAGAAAATAGAAATATTAATGTAAAGAAAATGGGTTCATTATCTCCCTTTAAGTAAATTCTCTAAATTTGATGCTAGTGATACCAAACGAGTTTATTGTTTTAATATAACTAGTGTACTTCTGAAAATGCTCATCTATCTTAATTTGCCTTAAATTAGGGAAAGAGTTAAATGTTTTGAAATTGATTTCACGGAAAGATATGCCCAGTTTCAATGCAAATCCATTCCAGTGGCCCAACACTTCAAGTGCTTTTGGACCCAGTCTTGTAAATGGAAGTTTAACTCACTAAAATATGTCGCCAAGTCATACAGAAACATTGGCTCCAACAGTCAGTTCTCCTCATTCAATAACAGATCTTTTCCCATTAAGATACATCTTAATTGCTTCCAGACAAGAAAATAATCTATCCAAGACTTTATCTATAGGGCGTTTGCAATCCCGTGACAAAAAGCACGTGATTTGTGTTTACTTTGAGTAATGGTGTACAATTAAATATGGCCGCTGTATTAATAAAGTTTCATATAGGCTCGAGCTTTTTTTAAATGATGTGTTGTGTTTTAAGTCTTATTAAGATTTAAGCTGTATTATGTATGTTAAATAAAATAGGCTATTTTTTATTATCATAGACATAGATCATAGACGATGTGAGCCTATTAGTGACTTGACTAGATAGTCTAAGATAGCCTATTCACCAACACTATCACTTGACATCGTAGCCTAGCCTACGAAACATTAAAAGTGTAGACCTATAAAGTGAAATTGAAAGTGTAAATAGGTCTAGCCGGCCCTAGCCTAATCACATTAATCAATTAATCTACAGTACTACTATTTACCTCGTTATTTTTGAGTAGGATAGCCAATATTCAGATGTGAATTTTGCATGATAAAGAAGTAATTTACTTTCACCACGTTATGTTTGTACCTCAAGTGGGTTCTATATTTACACAAATACGTCACTAAATGTACACAAAAAAACTTAAGCTCCGCCTACTAAGAACGCTCTATACTCCGTATGACTTTCTTCTAGAAGAGACTTGAGAAACTATACAATTAACTATCTTAACAATAGATTCAATAACAGATTGCAAGTCCAATGATGGGAGCTTTGCATACAGAGATTCCTGAACTAAAACAGTCGACGTCCAGTGTGATTCCCATGTAGTTCGTCATGCCGAACCCACTAATTTTGCTGACATACGTTGTTTTCACTTGCGTTAAACAATATTCTTGGCGGATTTTCGCGTGCTACTGAAAATCGTTCTGCGTGCCAAGTCTGGCACGCGTGTCTTAAGTTGCCGACCCCTGCTATAGAGCATTCGCGCTGATTCTATAAATACTTTTCAATACTAGATGTTCATCCCGAAAATGAGTAGTAGATGCAATCAATTTTGCAGAAATTCCAATTACTTGATATTTTAGCTGCTAGAAAAAGAATCGTGAATGGTTAAATAAAAACTGCACTATTATACAGTGTGTGTATCCATAGGCACAGGGTTTTCTTATAACACTTGATACGTACAAATTCTTAGTTATTCGATTAATCTTGAAAAATTGCTAAAAGGGGGGCCCTTTTCCAAAAATTTCGCTCCCCCTAGCGTCAAAACCTGGCTACGCCACTGTCTGTAATGTATAAGCTATGATAAGACAGTGTGTAAAGGGTAAACAGGCGCCATTTTGGACGTTTTAAAGAATTTAAAAGTAGGGGAAAGCAGTGGCGTAGCCAGGTTTTGACACTAGGGGGAGCGAACTTTTAGGAAAAAAGGCCTCACTTTTAGAAATTTTTCCAGATTAATAGAAGAACTAAGAATTCGAACGTATCAAGTGTTATGAGAAAATCCTGTGCCTCATGATACACATACTGTATAATGATGCAGCATTTTTTTTAACCATTCTCGATTTTTACTAGCAACTATTAGTGATGGAAATTTCAGCAAAATTGATTGCATCTACTTCTCATTTTCGGGATGAGTATCTAGTGTTGAAAATTTTTTATAGCATCAATTCGAATGCTTCTATAGGACTGCACTCTTATTCGTTTTAATTTTGAAAGACGAGATAAATCGCCAAAATAGACATTTTTAAAGACATCTAAAACAAAAAAAAGAGTTTCAACATTGTTATTTACTGTATCTATGTGTCAATTACAAAATATGATACGTTATATGAACGCTCTATTCTTTTCTATTTTTTTCTCTCAGCTATTAAAACACCACGCCCGATGGTTATATTCTTAGCAAACGGAATTTCTTTAAAACAAGTTATTTCTCTTCTTTTCTTCTTTCTTTTAAATTCTGTGGGTATCTTATTTTTTTTGCAAGTTCATGTAACCATGTTTTTGATCACTACACGTATACGGCCGAGAAGGAGAATAACAGCGCGCTTTAAGTCACATTATTACTTTTCAGTGAGTACACAAGACTTGAACCCCACCGTTTTTTGAGAATGCGAGCGAGCGTACTCTTTTTGGGGCTCGGAGAACTAACTCTAATGTGTCCACGCACCACTGATACATCACCGTAAAAGTTAGACACAAACTGTTGGCCGTTCCTGTCCACTCTAAGTTCCTGCTTATGACCTGGTATTCACTAGAATAAGGGTCGGCAACCTAAGGAACGCGTGCCAAACTTAGTACGCAAAGCGATTTTCAATAGCACGCGAGACCCCTCAAGAGGTGTTTTATTATTGATGAAAACAAAAACAACTATATTTTTCAGTAATATTTATATTAAGTGAAATCAATTCCACATTTAACTATATGTACTTCCCTTTACAAAGGCATATATTAAGATAGATTGTTGGGCTTTTTCAGAAGAATTTAACTTTTGTCCCGATTAGTCAAACGGCTTAGGAGCCTATAACGAACAAACATATATATAAACAAACAAACAAGCTCACGGTACTTATATAGTATGTTGATGATGATTTTCCATAAAGGGAGATAATTTGCTACTTTTATTTCCGCTAATATTTCTAATATTATGTTTTTGAATTTTTATTTTTTAAAAAGACTAAATGGTCTACATATTATAACTTTATAATGTCCAAACTGTCAAAAAGTAGTAGAAAATTTTATAAATATTATATAATATATGCACATTTTCTGAACATTACATTATCTACCCAGTTTGCATGATTACTTTGTATCATTTCCGAAAATGTCATTCCTAAGAGGACTATTAGAACATAAACTAACAACATCTCAGTGAAACTGATAACAAAATAATGAGTATTATAGTCGTTATTATCATTTGATAGATATGTAACTGGACATACTTGACAACTATATGATAACCTTTACAAAATAGTTACCATAACTGTGAATGTTTGGTAATATAATTTGGTATAAATGCTAATAAAAAGATGATAATCACATACACATTCTTTTTTAAAATTAAATATAAAACGATATTACGATTTTCTCTATAGAGTTCCTTTGCATTTGGCCTCTGTCTAGCTACGGATTTAAATTACCTACTTGTCTTATAAGAAAACTAGTATAATAGAGCAGGTTGACTTTTAGTCTGTTGGCACGCTGAATGATTTAGAAATCATAGCTTGGCACACCATTAGCAAAAGGTTGCCGACCCCTGCTAGAGTGTGACCTTCACTTCGTATCAAATTAAATTAAACTAAAATTAACTAGATCTAACAAGGTTCATTAATCATATTGTCCAAATTAAATTGTTGATATGCAATTTAAGAAAAAAATATTAGAAACAGTATAATAATTGTGCTACATGGCTTGTTAAAATTATTAAATTATTTTTTCCCGAAAAGGCCCTTTTTTTTCGAAAATGGTCGTAGGGGGAGCGGTCGCTCCCCTTGCTCCCCCCCCACCCCACCCGGCTACGCTACTGGGGGAAAGCACACTAGTCTCGCACTCTCCAAAAGTCGTGGAGCAAAGAATTTTACTTCCGCTGAGTGTGTACTGTGTAGCAGACATCAAAGTTCAGAAAAAAAAAAAGAAAATGTTCGAAAATATTAATTTTTAGTTTTATTTAATACAGTTACAACTACGCTAATATTCCCCCCCCCCCCCCCCCCAACGGAAGTAAAGTCATTTTCCATGATAACCAGTGCTAAATAACTTTCACGCGCTATATAGTCATTCTAAAAGATTGCTCTAGAGCAGGGAGCGGCAACCTACGGAACGCGTGCCAGCCTTGGCACGCCGAGCCATTTTGAATGGCACGCGAAAGACTCTGAAAAAGACAATTTGAGTCTCTTCTACAAGAAAAGAGTGGGTTGACTTTTAGGGCTGTAGGCACACTGAGTAAATTAGAAATCCTACTTTGGCACACTATTATCAAAAGGTTGCCGATCCCTGCTCTAGAGTCTAGACTCTAAACAATATAAATACATGCATAAATGGTATAAAGTGTTTACTTGTTTTCCACTATGATGGCACAATCTTTATACCAGGAACGTGTCCTTTCCTCCTTTGATACAAAAGGCAGATCTAAGAAAATATACACAAACGAAAGAAAGATAAACAAAAAAATATGAGCAATTACAATAAAAATTATGTGTTAAATTGTGATTCTATTTGTATTTGGGTAAAGTAAGTATCCATGACACATTTCTGTGGTCACGACATTCAAGGGGCTGTGTGGCCTGCACAATACCCTGCACAATGCCCAGCCGCCTTACTTATCCTCAACTATTGTCATTATATCAGAGCTGGGTAGACTCAGGGACACTTTCCGAACCCGGGAAGAAATCCTAGCCTTTACCAAGGTTCGGGCCCGAGACCGTCGTTTCGCAACTCCAGCGCGCTCCCGGCCCCATATGTGGATTTGGATGATTATTATTAACTATATAATGCGAAATTAAAATAAAATATCTTTGTGACTTATTGATCTACTTAGATTTCTATTGTAGTTCCAATGCATTTTAAGAATTGAAAATGGAATTTCAACACATTACTCAATCTGCGTGCCGGCATCACGAATCATTCTAGAAAGTTTCTAACTAAAATGGCAACATAATACTGTAGTAGTAATTCAAATATCCAACCTGTAAAACCTTTGACAATATCATGGACAATGTGGCCAGTCATAGGATTCCCAGCATCCCACGTAGTTGTTATCCAAACTATTTGGCCAGCAAAGATGTCGTCTGGAAAGCTTAGAATTGGTTTTTCAGGTTTTTCTACAGACGTAATTGAAAAAGACACGTAGGCTACACCGTATTTTACTAACAGTTATAAATAATATAATATATAGTCAATAAAAGGTATATAGCAGTAGTCTATAAGATGATAATAAATGCTTTTTAAATCTCCAATTTTTGGATGAAGATATTATAACAAGGCACCAATGAAGCATAAATGATTTCATGACAAAAAAAACAACAACAACTGTTTTCCTAAGTATACACACAGTAATGATTCAATAAGTATTTTTATGTTAGTGTTAGTATATTCCGTCCATATTTTTTTCTCATGACTTAAAAGTTACACAAATGTTCCTCTTTAAATGATGAGAGGCGAGTTTTAACTAGATTGTGCTCCCTCTTTCATACTCCCTTTGTTAAACTGGAGAAAATCTTATGTAACTAATTACAATCATGTCACCATCTCCTTCCAATTGTTCTCCACTTTCTTCTCAATCTTCTCATGTACTAAACAAGTTATTTTTTTTCTATTAACCCTTCCTGTACCGACCTTCTTTCTATCTATGATCTTCAGTCCCGCTATAAACGCTCCCGGGACTGTAGGGTTAATAGTTCGATACCTTTGGAAACCATAGACAGGGATTGAGACAATTTTTCTCCTACCCAGTTCAACAAGGAGATGTATCGATGCAATACAGATATAAACTTTCTATTTCCAATTTTAGTATCACGTTGCTGGGGTATTTTTGAAATATAGTTGGCCATAAGTTAAGTAAAGTATCCTTCGGACCAAATGATCAAAGGGGCCGATGAAGCAGCGTTCACCAGTTTCTGTGGCCACGACATAGGCTACTAGGTGATTGTGTGGCCAGAACAATGAATGCACAGCCGCCTTTACTTTACCCCAACAAAGGTCAGGTACTCATCAGAGCTGGGTAGACTCAGAGACACTCGCCAGATCCGGGAAACATCCTAGCTTTCACCAGGATTCGAACCCAGGACCTTCGGTATTGCGATTGCACTGCCGGACGGTCACCGTGACAAGATAGTTTGCCATGGTTAGTCATATTTTACTTTAAATTTCTTTGTGACGTTCAACATATTTTTTTACAACTTGTACTAATGTTTGTCAGATTGAATATGAACTTGAAGACAATACACTAAATGCCCCCATAGTTTGCCACGGTTAGTCATATTTTACTTCAAATTTCTTTGTGATGTTCAACATATTTTTTTACAACTTGTACTAATGTTTGTCAGATTGAATATGAACGTGAAGACAATACACTAAATGCCCCCATAGTTTGCCACGGTTAGTCATATTTTACTTCAAATTTCTTTGTGACGTTCAACATATTTTTTACACCTTGTACTAATGTTTGTCAGATTGAATATGAACTTGAAGACAATACACTAAATGGCCCCATAGTTTGCCACGGTTAGTCATATTTTACTTCAAATTTCTTTGTGACGTTCAACATATTTTTTTTACAACTTGTACTAATGTTTGTCAGATTGAATATGAACTTAAAGACAATACACTAAATGCCCCCATAGTTTGCGAAGGTTAGTAATATTTTACTTCAAATTTCTTTGTGACGTTCAACATATTTTTTTACAACTTGTACTAATGTTTGTCAGATTGAATATGAACTTGAAGACGAGACACTAAATGCCCCAATAGTTTGCCACGGTTAGTCATATTTTACTTCAAATTTCTTTGTGACGTTCAACATATTTTTTTTACAACTTGTACTAATGTTTGTCAGATTGAATATGAACTTGAAGACAAGACAGACACTAAATGCACCATTGTACCATCAATGTCAATCTGTGGTCTTACTTTTGACATCCACGTTAAAGGTCTTGCTGAAGAAGGTCCTGTTGACGTTGACCTCACAGAGGTATCGACCTTTGTCCTCACACATGGCGAACTTGGTCTCAAGTATTAGGTGGACCATCTCGTCATCTCTGTGAAGCGTGAAGTCTGACATTCTGGAATCTATGGGGATGAACGGCCACTCGTCCCTTTTCTCCACGCCACCTGGTGCAGGTAAATTAAATACTATTATCATTTGGCGCCAGTAGGAAAAAAGCCAACACACTCGGACCACAGACCCATCTTTTAAACAATACTCCCCTCCCCCTCTGGAAATTGTGTTTGCTTAACGCTAAGCCTTGCTAAACATTTTCTGAACAGCTATATGCCTACAGTAAAAATTTGCTTATTTAAACAAAGTGATCAAGACTCAATTGGTAGCGCACTCGCGAAGTATCGGCAACCACTGGAACGCCAAATGTGGATGAAGAAGAAGTTTTGGTGTGATACTGAAAATATATTGGAGAAACGAAGCGAGTTGATGTCTAGAGGCTTTTGGTGATAGTATTAGTCTATAGATATGCTTTTAAGTTATGTTGAACAAATTATGAATGCTGGAATTTCTCTTTCAATTCTAGAATAATTAGCGAGATAGTCTTACTATTTGTAAACTTTCTGTTCTGGATCAAATGCGCTTCGATGATCTATATGTTTTAGCTCTTTTACTATCAATAACAATTATAAATTCCGTTTTGGACATTTTCAATCGGAAAATGCGCATTGATAACTTTAAACTTAGATTGAAGTGGAGAGCTCACCCAGAAACTCTAAAGAGAGATTGTGGTCTCCCTCATAACGTGATATGGCCATATATGTCCAGCCCCACGCCTCCTTAGCCATACAGCCGACTTTCAGACCTTGGCTTACACTCATGCTGATTTCAGCCACCACGTCATTAGTGATCAGTTTAACTGAGGAGTGAAAACTAAAATATACAAAGCAAAATAAACTGTTCCTTTGATTGAAGAGGTGACTCGGGTAATTTAGAGATATAACTATACAAGCTATTAGATAACATTTCTAAATATGCCAATAATTTTTGCAATTGATTTGAATTTGGACTTGAATGCACGATTGTTTTTGTGTTTCTTTTCAAGAACTAACCACCCGCCATAATCATTATACTCACTGATCTATAAATCAGTGATTATGCTACGTCATCTTTGTTATTATAATTTACATATTCAAAATTGAACATTTAAATAGATCTATTTAGAAAAAAATAAAAGATTTTCAAATGCGCTTTACCTCATTAATTTACCTATTATGTGGTTTGTTAAAATAAATAATAATATAGAACAATTATAAATTCTGATTTGAAAGTGCGAATATTGTCCCCTTGTCTTTATGTGGTTTTGGAAGCTCATTCCACTAATGCATTGCCACAACACTATTTTCATGCTTTTTTAAACATTTGCATTTTACTCCCTAGTTAGAAACTCTGATTATATCAACCACCATAATGATGTTCTTTATTTTTTGTTATCCTTTTATATATATCCTAACTTACACATAGTAAGTTTGACACTTATAAGAACATATTTAAACATATTATAATTTCATACAATAATCGAGAAACTTAGTTTCTTATGGCGTAAGGCAATATTCTTAGTGAATACAAGAACATACTTTTAGGGGGTCTTGGTGTGCGTGGTGGGGGGAGCGTAGTCAAGGCAGGTGGCGCTGCGGCGACTTTCGTGGCGATGGCTGTCGGCAGCACTTCCGGCAGTGGCAAGTCTTTAAGGATCAGATCGTAGTCCATGCCCATTGCGCCTACCAAGCCCCCATCGTTAGTTCCACCAAAAGATGGCCCGTCTGGGGAGTCGGCGATACTGCCACTGTCAACAGCTGAAAATAATATTGTTATGAAACGGAGATTCATAATGATTACCTCTTTAAAATTCTAGTATTAATAATTGCGAATCGCGAATCTAACGTTGGGAGAATAAATATTACTAAACATTTACACCGGAAGAGACGCTATTTTAAGAATCTTCTAGAAGCATTTTAATTCGATTTGTAAAGTCTCGTTAATAATCGATAAGAATGATACAACGTCATTTACCTTAAGTAATCGTGTTGTTTACAAAATATGTTTAAACAATTACGATACGCCCAAACTGTTAAACTATAAAAGGAACAACCGCGTTCAATCTATCCCCTTTTCGGCCTATTGCCTTTTCCAATACAGTTAGGCGTGTGTCGCTGTCTGTTAATAAAGTCACTTCGTGCATGTGCTCTGAACTTGCCTTGTTTGCTCAACAACCTCAGCCTAATAATTCTAATGATCAGGTTTGAGATGTGTTTCCTTAAATATTTCAATTTATTATTTGGACAAGGATTCCATACATACACCTATTGAAATGCATGTTAAATGGATCTAAGCCATATTCTTGTTTTATACCAATTATGGAACTGTAGCCTATTGTACAAATATGTGAATATCAGGAATTGAAGAACAATTCAGTACTTTCAGTATTAAAGTTTAAAAGTATTTACAACTGAAATCTTATCCATTTATTTCCTTGTGGACTATTTTGAATGTGTAGTTTTAAGAACTATAATTACTGATAATAATCCTATTATATACAAGACAAGTAAAATATACAACCAACTTGAGCTGATATAAATATATTTACCATGAAACAAGATGAATTACACTTATACACTATTGTTGCATAACAGATGTCAAAAGGATATACAACCTTGGGCATACTCATACTCTAGACTATAACAACCATAATAACAACAACAACAGTAATTCAACTCATACTAAGTTCATGAGATAAACATCAACTACTTACTAATTCTGTCATAAGATGAACTGTTAATAAATATATTGAACATTGAAACAACAGCACAATTGAGCTGGAATTCATATTTATTAAGGGGGGCTCGGAGTCAAAATACAAGAAATATATTCTTAACACAGATTAGTATGTCATCTAAAATAAATATAATGGACAATATAATGAACTGACTTGATCAGGTATAAATAAATACATTATAACTCGGCGGACATGAAAGTGTTGGATGACCACTAGTGTTTGCTGAAACAACATCTCATAGCTGATTAGGTAAGCCCATTACTTACTTCGTTGATGGTCAGTGGTGTTGAATACACGAACAAGAATTACGAGAACGAAATGTCTGTTGGTTTCTGTTCGAAGGAATTGTGTCACGTAATAATATACATGTACAAGTAAAGACCTATCTACTTGCAAATAGAACTACATTTTAAAGACATTTAAAGCCCATACAGATACTCCCATAAAAACTATTAATACTAGCTATTATAAAACATTGCTACACTAGCAAGAACATTGTAAGGCAATACGATCAACTGTACTATCATTAATAGCACACTAAAATACCAATTCAACATCTACAAGTATAAATCTCAACAATAAAATCACGTTTACCATACTACAACCGCCATACTAACTAGTATAACAGACTATAACACACTACAAAACTAACAAATTTAACACACTATAATAATATCAAGGATATGTTACGAAACGTAAGACTCATACATTGCATTGTTATTAAACAGATACTAATCATTTAACCGAATTGCCGTAAAAACGATAGGAGGTCGGTTTTACCTAATTTAATTAGATCGCTGGTTTTTCCAAGTTCAATAACCAAGGTCGTCGGTTTTACCCAAGTAATGAGTTTTTTTTTTTCCAAAAGCCTTTTTTTCGGACAAGATGGCTGACAGTTTTTTAGTGTGGTAGTATTCGGATATTACATTACACGATAGTAATTTTGTTATATATTGTAATGTACTATCTTGTATTCGCTTAGAGTATCGTATCGGCCCATATCATGAACCCACGCGAATCAGTAGAAAGTTGCATCAGTTCTTTTGGCGTCTCTTGAAAAGGACGGACGTGTTTTAAATATGCTCTGAAAAAAAATTCCTACCAATTTATACTATAACGAATTAACTAATATTTTACCATTAGTTATCAATGCTATTCATAACCTATTGAATATTTCTTATACGTTTATGGAATATGTGCTGTTCTTAACACCTTGTTTAAATACTACAATTAGTTTTGAATTCAAACGATGATTCTGTGATTAAACCAATAACTTGTTTGTTTTTACAAATCGATTTATATCAGTTTCTTCACGTTCCAGTATTGTGTGTGTTTTATTTATACTACCATAGTAATTGCCAACACTACACAATAGCAACACGATACTTATTATGTATATTGAGCCAATATAAATATACACCTGAAGAAATCAAATAGAACTCTAATCCATGTTATAAATATTACCAGGGGATACTTTGAATCAGGACCTTATCTTCTTATCTTCTTATTCATAATACTGTGGAGACCCCGATAGAACCGAGGAAAGAGTCCACAATTTAAATACACACAAAATGAAAAGCATCACAAACAACAATTATAAACAGGTGACAGAGTGTCACTTTAGGTTTTTAGACCTGCCCTTCAGTGACGATTTAAAAGCCTGAACTGTAGGGGCAGTGTTGGACCAACCTAGACTACACTAAACTAATATCAAAATGAACTAATAATGAATCATACCAATTGAAGCAGTAATTGTAATAACTACAAGACAACCTAATAAATAAATATTTCATCAACTGAATGGGGGCTCTAGCCAAATAAATAATACAGTCTACAATTCGGTACTCATTATTCTACAGTCATCTACTACATAATAATTATCTACGAACGTTAATAAAAGCTGGCTTGTCATTTAACATTGTTATTGAATTAATACTTGAAAGGCATATCAATCGACTTGACCAGTGAAATAATAACAGTATCTATTCCGGTATATATGTGCCGTAAAAAAATGGTGTCTCGTTCCGGTATTTAAATATTGCCTGTCGTAACAGATATCACACTTCAACACCTGCAAGTATTAAGAATAATACACTACAGCAACTACAAGTATAATACACTACAGCAACTACAGGTATAATACACTACACCAACTACAAGTATAGGACACTACAAATGTACAGGTATAACAAACTACAATTCCGATCTATAATAATTATTGTCTCAATAATATCGGACTAGCCTTCCGGCTCTTAAGTCCCGGGTTAAACGATGTTAAGGGTGGATCAATTGGGAAGTGGCACACGAAGATCCTGTCAGAGTCTAGCCACCCCGTGGCACGCCGATAGGGCGTTTCACGTAACATTAGGTACAAATTCCAGACAATAGGTCTGGACATCCAGGCATCTGGGCGGGGTTGAGAAGGGCTATTCCACACATTGCTTCCTCCCCACCGAGTCTCGAAGCCTATCGGCAGTGCAATGGTCCTCTGAAGCAGGGCTGCCCCCCCCCCATGCATTAGCCCACCCGTGTTCTTTTAAGGGGAGCGTATCGGCAGTTTACACACTTCGCCAGACTTTGAGGCCCACTACAATTGACACTACAATACCTACCAGCAAATTGCTCCAAGTCTTTGGTTCGAATCACGGTCGTAGTTCTAGGGGTGGTTGTTCGGAAGGAACGTGTCAAAGGTCTCATCCCACTTTTAGTACCACCCGGCAGGAATGGTCTGTCCATATCTTGAGAAGTTGTTCCTCTGACAGAGCTTCTGGAACTCGTAGCTGAAGCTGTAAACCGTGTTGCTGCCGTTGTTGAATTATGTCGTCTGTTTTGTGACCTATCCATGGCGCTTTGCAGTTCTTAATAATTGAAATATAAAAAAAAACGAAGTGGAAGAGGTTCGGCTCTTGGTGATGTTAGTTAATTGTTCTATTATTTTCTATGGACCACTTTGAACGTTTTCAATGTAGCAATAGGCTAAAGCCTATTTTTACCAGCGTCAATTATGAATTTAGACTATATCTATATACTCGCTTGATCTATTTTTAGATCTTAACACTTTTTTTTCCATGCGCACACTATATTTAATGACTCCTAAACTTATAAACTTACTTAAAGACTTCCACTGTACAGTGGCGTATTTAGGCATGTTCCACATGTTCCATTGGAACAGGGGCCCCCACGCAAAAGGAGCTCCCACACAAAAGGGGCCTCTACACATCACAAAAAGATTATTTTTTTTGTGACATCCCCATTCTTTTGGTGAAAATGTGAAATAAAATTAATTTATTCCCCTGTAATTTTAAGCGCTCCAGTCCACCCAAGCTAAGCGCAACATACAATTTATGATTTTACATAATGTAACATGAATTAACGGCACTTTTCTGAAGTATGTGGAAGGCAGGGCGAGGCCACGAGAACCCCCACATAAATTTGGGAACAGGGCCCCCACAATACTAAATACGGCCCTGCCACTCTATACAACTTTCGATTTTAAACTTATTTTTCCATTGAGAAAATCTTTTCTATTTACTAGACCGGAAGTCTAGAGGATTTGGTGCGATCGGAAATTCCGAAAAGAAGATATTATTATTATTATAGTTTTTGGCAATACTAACAAGTACAACGCGCAACAATACTAACAAGTTCAACACGCAAAAAAGACAACAACAAAAAAGACAACAAAATCTAACTGGCAGAAATTGGTGGATATTGGGTTTCGACTTACGAAAGGATATATAAAAAATCATTGGTCAGATGAAATAAACTTTGAAAAGAAGAAAGTTATTAGTATAATATAAATTAAATTGAAATCTCTTTGCTCATAATTTACAAATAATATTAGTGTTCACCATATAATAGTAAACTGATTCTATATCTAATTAGTAATTAAATAATATAATAATATTATATGCCACCACTGATCTATAAATATAAATATAGATCAGTGATACGGCACTCTCAGAATCTTAGCTATGATATATCCAGGGGCGAAGCCAGAAATTTTTTCCAGGTGGGGCTGAACTTTCGCGTGACAAATATTTACCAACTACCAGGGGGGGCTAAACTTTCGCGTGACAAAGATTTACAAAATTTTTAGCGAATTTAGTGCATATTTTTAAAAAATCAGTTGAAAAAAAATATTTTTTTTAAATTCCAGGGGGGGGGGCTTAGCCCCCCTCAGCCCCCCCTGTGGCTTCGCCCCTGGATATATCTATATTATTATATATAAAGTTGGATGTCTGTGTCAATTTCGATAACCATTTTGCCATATAACAAGGGTCGAACAAGGGCCAGATTAAGACCCCAAGAGGCTCTAAGCACTAAAAAGAATGTGTTTGCTTCCTTATATATAATTAAAAATATAAACAATGACTAACCATAAAATAATTAAAAAATGTGTTGCAATTTGACACAATTTACAATTGGATGGGAACAATTATAGTCTATGTGTTTTCATTTTGTTTTTTATACTCTCAGTTTTTAAAGGATAAATTGCAAATTATTTGAGAAGATTTTGTTGTAATTTAATGATGGACTTTTTTGTGGATTATAGTACAAAACACTTTGGCAGCAATGCACCACATGGGTCATTGACCGTAGTCGATTTTTCTGTGGTGGCTCTTTGTTAAGCATGTACTTATTTTATAGTTTATCCAGCACATCTTCAAAAACCGAGAAAGTTTTGCTTGTGGAGATTGCGTGTTTCTGACGTATTTGGAGATGTTTGAGGAATTATTAAAATCAAAATAATGTAAACAAACAAAACAAATCTGTATGGAGAATGTGAACTTACCATTTTGATCTGATGACGCTGTAGGTTGAGCAGACGTAATAAAAATGAAAGGCGGCCTTAAAGCATCAATGTTGACCAATGTACCTGGAGACTTCGTTGTGGCCGGTCCAGCTGGCGGTCTTTGTGCTGCTCCCCATGTTCCGTCCCAGGCTGGCATGTTGTGGGTCCTGGAAAATGTCTCGGGTTTGGCCGTTGTTCGGGGCACGGCTCGGCCCATCAAAAACGTCGACCTTCCCTGCGTCAGTATGCCCCGTGACAAGTTCTCAACGTAATGATCGTTCTGGTGTGATGATGTCATGGTTGTCGCTTCAAAGCCCACCGGATGGAGAAGTCTGGAAGTACCGGTGCTTTCTAACCGATCGTTGAATGTAGTCATAGGTTCAGACGTGAACTCTGGAATTCTATATCTGCCGCTTGTACCGGGGAGCTCGCCCTGAGTGCTAAACACTTCGTCACGATTTGTAGCCGGCAGGTATGGGTTTGAATCCGAATCCGTGATCTCCAAGCGTTGGTCTGGGGACAAAGACAGGTGAGACTTCTGTGGGCTCAAAGGCTTGAATGTTGATCTGGGCGTCCGGCCTGCATGCAATGATGCAGGTTCGAACTGAGTGCTCCTAGCCTCTTCGTTTTGCTTCGTGAAAAAGGTCGATTCAGATGATAAACTTCCATCAGTGTTGAGGCGACTCCGTGTCAGGTGGGAGTTTGAGTCCGAATCGGGGATCTCGAAGCGTTGGTCTGGTGACAAAGACAGACGGGACTGCTGTGGGCTCAATGGCTTGGATGTTGATATGGGCGTCCCGCCGGCATGCGACGTCGAATGCGTGAGAGATGATGTATGGTCAAACTGAGTGCTTCTAGCCTCGTCGTTTCGCCTCGTGAAAAAGGTCGTTTCCGATGATAAACTTCCATCAGTGTTGAGGCGACTCCGTGTCAGGTGGGAGTTTGAGTCCGAATCGGGGATCTCGAAGCGTTGGTCTGGTGACAAAGACAGACGAAACTGCTGTGGGCTCAATGGCTTGGATGTTGATATGGGCGTCCCGCCGGCATGCGACGTCGAATGCGTGAGAGATGATGTATGGTCGAACTGAGTGCTCATAGCCTCGTCGTTTCGCCTCGTGAAAAAGGTCGTTTCCGATGATAAACTTCCATCAGTGTTGAGGCGACCACGTGTCAGATAGGGATTTAAGCCCGAATCGGTGATCTCGAAGCGTTGGTCTGGGGACAAAGACAGATGGGACCGCTGTGGGCTCAAAGGCTTGGATGTTGATTTGGGCGTCCCGCCGGCATGCGACGTCGAATGCGTGAGAGACGATGTAGGGTCAGACTGCGTGTTCAAAGCTTCATCGTTTCGCCTCGTGGAAAATGTCGATTTTTGTGATAAACTTCCGGCAGTGTTGAGGCGACTCCGTGCCTCTTGCCAGTTCGAATTACTATCCCCACTGTAGCTTCGTGTTGGATGGGGGACTAGGTCGTTTAGGGTATCGCCGCCCTCCGAAATCTGTGACGACTGCCCTGATGGATTAAACAGGCTACGCGTCACCTGCGTAAGCGTTCTTCTTGGGTCAGTATAACCCCGCGTTATCTGCGTGAAGGACTCACTGTGGTCAGCCTGGCCCCTTGCGGCCGACCCTCTTAGAACAGAATTACTATTTGTGAAACGTGTGAGAGGACCTACAATATTATTTGCTCTGAAGCCGGACTGGACGTCGTTAAGTGCGAAAGTATCTGAAGCTAAGGAAAAGTGTCCCCTGTCCTTGGAAAACTCGTTATTTTTTAACGTCCTGTTCGGTAGCGGGAAAAATTTCCCGTTAACGAGTTGAAAAATGTGATGTTTTTCTTTGGAGGTAATCCAGTTAATGTAGTTATGGAGTTCTTTGTCTGGTAGAGTAGTGTCCCTTTGTCCTAAAAAAAAAAAAAGAATAAGATAGTTTTACTATGGACCATGGGCATTATTGTGTGTTATTGTTCTTTATGTTGTAGATCAGTGTTGTAGATAGTGAAGAACAAATAGTTGACAGGTCACTAGACAGGCAACATGGTATATCTACGCTGTGTGTTTGTAAGAGATTTAAATTCAATTTTAGAAATAAACAATTTCAACCTTCAATTATTAATTGCCACGTTTAAATGGATACTTAGACTATACTTAACCATACATGTGTATATAGCTCTTGAAAGTATTTCTATTACTAAAGTTTAGCTAACCATATTATTTTGCCTCTATTTTTTCGATTTTGAATTGAAATTGCTTTGTAAAAGACTTAATCATAGCAGCGCTCTGTTTCTATTGTAGGCTTCTTTACACATGCACCAACTATCGACGAGTTACCCGGCAAGTAGGACCTATTGGCAGTGCCCTCACGGGAAGGGGGGGCAGAGGGGCATATGCCCGGGGGCGAGACTTTTAGGGGCGGCAAATACCGTCTAAATATAGCACTGAACAAAGGAGTTTCAGTATGCAAGGGGGGCGTCGCTTAAACTTTTACCCTGGGGCGCTACATAGGCTTGAGTGGGCTCTGCCTATTGGCACTTTAAAAAGAAAACATATTCAAATCAGAAAAATATTACTTGGTTTTCAATTGTTCATTACATGTCGTTATGGAATAAAAAAAACAACTGGTAATATTTTATGACAACCTTATAATAAAATAAGTCTGACAATATTTTAAGAAAATTGTATAATAAAATAAAGCTGAAAATAGTTTACGACTCTCATCCAAATGATTTATATTATAAATGATAGAAATACTGACCCTTGTCCATGTGCAAGTGAACAACCACCCCAGCAATGATGCCAGCCACCACTAGGACTGAGACTACCAGTACAACCAGGGCCACAGTGTTCGTTTTTCTGGTGTCTATGGATCTGACAGATACGCTGTGGAGTTTATCATATTATGAAAACAAAAATTCATCGAAATTGTATTTCGTTGATGCAGATAAATCTAATACACTGTACATGCACAGATATGTCATAGATAGCGCGTTACTTCTAATAAGATTAGGGTGTAGGTGTGATGTTAATGGCTACTTCACAAAAGAGGAATGTGTGGTCAAATCAATGCCCATCTTTGTTTTGTTTTTTTGTTGTAGTTTTTTTTCCCAAGATGCATTGTACAATATGGACTACCTAGGCGCCCAGAAGATTATCCTACAAATCACATCAGTGTTGGGCTCGTACAGTGCCTGGTCTTCAGTTGCCCACAGAACTGTCTTTTGGAAATGGTCAAGAGAAAAGGGTACATTCAGTAGCGTAATTAGGGATTAATGGCGACTTGGGCGCCTATTTAAAATTTTAGTTTTCATTTATCAGTAAGCTAACATGTGCATAAGAGCTTATAAAGTATCAGTTTGGCGCCTTTCTAAAATTTGGCACATGGGGAGGTTGCCCCATCTGCCCTCCTCTCGTTACGATTCTGGGTACATTTGCATTTTGTTTAACCTTCCTGAATTAAAAAAAGGCATTGTGTTTATTAACCCTTCCCGTACCGACCTACTTCTATCTACGCTGCCTTCAGTTCCGCTATATACGCGCCCGGGACTGTAAGGGTTAACTTTATTGTGTACATTTGAGTATAAAACAATAGTCACAATAGTAAATAAAAAAGTTTATTTGTCTTGTACCTCCTTAGGCTGCGTTGTAACAGATGAAAAAGATCTTAATGATCTGCTTGGAGACCAATGCAAACACAATGGAGAGCTAATAACTAGAATAAAATTGTTATAATAAATACACCCACTAGCTGGAGCCGGCACTTTTGGTTGTGGTGTAACCGCTCTGTGACGACAGCGTGGTCGCCTGTGAGTTGGATGATTTGCCCGATTGGCTGGTCTCGACTTCCTCTTCTTCCGCTGCCGGCGCCGCGGCCGTCAGGATGTGCTCTGGAACTGGAAGTTCCACGGGCGGCTTGAAAGGATCCGTCTCTCTTTTCCATGAGTGTATTAACTCAACGAGCTACGGATTAAAGGATTTATAGAGAATTGTGAAGATTGTACAGCAGTTGACAAACATTAGTGGTAGGCTATTGTTATTAAAATACATTAGGCTAAGATTGATGTTTATGATATATCCCCGTTAATGACATCTTTAAAACAATTGTCGTATCCATATATTATAATGTACAAGCTGAATATTTTTCACATACTTTATTCCATAAAGTGTTTTAAATTTAGTAATTTTACTAAAAAAAACTTATTACGGTACTATTTCTACTTTTGAATTTACACTTTATATTTTTATATTCTTGAATATAGGTAAGTAATAGATCTACCACGCTTGCGCAGTCAAACAAAGAGAAAAATTTGCTTGGAATGGGTTGTGATCATTAGTTAACGCCGAATGCTACTTCTGGGATCATCTAAGGAAGCACGGTGGGGGACATATATTATTGCACTCGTTCATTAGCTCGCTGTATGAAACTGAACACGAGGCAGGCCAAAAAAAAGATAAGAAGAATTACTTATAAGCTAATTTAAGACGTTCGTGACCTCCCCCTTTCATAAAATTATGATAGTCATAATGTTCTCTCTGCTGAACATTTTCCTCCTTAAAAACCTGATTTGAAATGCAAAAAGAAAGGAGGGATTACTTCCTTAATATCCATATTTAAACCCACCAAAACACAAGATTGGCCCTATTCTGAATATATATATATAGGCTTATATAAAGAGAAAAATGTATGAACCAGACGAGTTAGACGTTAACGAGCATGTTTTGTTGAAGCAGTCTACAAAACAAGTCAATTTATGTCAGGTGTTTATTTTCATGGGCGTAGATTTTCTATCACCCCCCAGCCAAAAAAAAAAACAGAAAAAAAAAACTTCGTGTTCTTCCCCCTCCACTTCTGAAAACAAAAGGTTAATAATAAAAACTTTTTTTTTTATTATAGTGATGCTATGATATAATATGGAAAAGTAGATTTAAACAGCTGCTGTCCTGTAACAGCTGTGTGATGATATGAAATGATATGGAAAAGTAGATTTAAACAGCTATTGTCATGTAACAGCTCTGTGGCGATATGAATTGAGATTGAAAAGTAGATTTAAACAGCTGTTGTCATGTAACAGCAGTAGATTCAAACAGCTGTTGTCATGTGACAGCAGTAGATTTAAACAGCTGTTGTCATGTGACAGCTCTGTGACGATATGAAATGATATGGAAGAGTAGATTTAAACAGCAGTTGTCATGTAACAGAAGTAGATTTAAACAGCTGTTGTCATGTGACAGCAGTAGATTCAAACAGCTGTTGTCATGTGACAGCAGTAGATTTAAACAGCTGTTGTCATGTGACAGCTCTGTGACGATATGAAATGATATGGAAGAGTAGATTTAAACAGCTGTCGCTTGCTTGCCTCCATTTCAACTTCTTGCGCAAGGAGAAGGACAATGTTCTAATGCAAAATTGTTATGATTCAGAAGTGCTGTAGCCTAAAAAAAATATATTTATTAACAGTAAACTCAACTTTGTTCTATAAAACGAGCTACGACAGTATATTAACCCATTTGCACTAACCGGAAAAAAAACAAGTATATTATTAAATATTAACATCTTTGTTAACTTGGGAAAAATTCTTCACAGTGTTCGTGTGTGTGCATATCGAATAATTAAAAATACCCACGTCGTAGATTACTTGGCAATGACATAGCTGCATAATAGAGAGGAAAGAAACACTCAAGTGTTGAGACGACTTGAGTCGTCGGCTTTTGACGAGATGGTAAATAAAAAATCTTCAGTTTGATGATATGGCCGTTGTACTTTTTGCGAACACGGGGCTTAAGACATGTGAATTTAATGTTGCGCACAATAACTTGGCCTTTTGGTGAACAATTACAGCCATTTTCATATATGATTATCGTAGTTTTATTTACTAAGTTTTTTGTTTCGTATGCTAGGCTAATGGGCTAATGGCTAAGTAGGGCAGCTACGATGCCAAGTGATAGTGTTGGTGAATAGGCTATCTAGTCAAGTCACTAATAGGCTCACATCGTGATGATCGTCTATGATCTATGTCTATGATAATAATAAAATAGCCTATTTTATTTAACAGACATAATACAGCTTAAATCTTAATAAGACTTAAATCACAAAACATCATTTAAAAAAAGCTCGAGCCTATATGAAACTTTATTAATACATCGGCCATTATACTTGTACACCACTACACAAAGTAAACAAAAATCACGTGCATTTTGTCACGTGATTGAAAAACGCTCTATAGTTTAGTTAGACTGACGTGCATGCACTGAGCTATATATATAAAAACATGGAGTGCTCAATCAGTTAAAATAAACAATTCAAATTCGGGAAAATGCAGCCTTTAATACATAGATAAATGGTGCGTATGTTAATGGCCGATTTTAGACACTGACACGCATAAAATTAAATATATGCATTATGATTTTCCTTTAAACACTTTCCGAAAAAAAGCGGACATGAAAATGAGCTGAACAAAATGGCTGTTAATACTTCTCAATTGAATGCGTTAAATGCTAAAATATAAAAAAAATATCTAAATAAGTATTGTATTTTATAAAGTAAAGTATCCCGTTGGAACACTCTGATCCATAGGGCCGGCGAAGCAGCGTTCACCAGAATCTGTGGCCACGTTATACTAGGGCATTGTGTGACCAGCACAATGCCAAGCCGCCTATACTGTACCCCAACTAAAGTCAGATACCCAGCAGATCTGGGTAGACTCGGGGACACCCTCCAGACCAAGGAACAAATCCTAGCCTTCACCAGGATTCAAACTAAGGTGAAGGTCACCTTGCCCCATATTTTTATTCTATGAACTTAGACATTTAAATTTGTTAGTTCATTACTCAGGTTATACTTAAACACGTAATAAATGCCATAAAGGTGTAATAATAATGGCAGGTGTCAGTGTCTCACAAATACCTTTTATAGCTTATATATTTTTGATAATGTATGTCAGTGACTAGTAAAATCAGCCATTAACACGTACAACTTATCGATATATATAAATGTCTACTTTTTCCCGACGAATTTAAATGATTGAGCACTCCATGTTGTGATGACTCGTTAAATCAGGATTCAAATAGAGTGGTGTTTTTATTAGAAGTCTTTGATTCTGTTTCGCAATTCCTTATATAATGCGATTACCATTATAAGGATTATTCTTTCAACGCCTCTCATTCAACAATGATAGTGACTCCAGAATTTCAGTAGTTGAATTAAACAATTTTATTTAAATTGTAGACTCAATGTAAATACATGTAAATTCTATAAATAAAAATATGGGCGAGAAAAACTGGAGTTCTATAAAATACAAACACTTGTCAATTACCGAACTGCTCTCTTCAAGAGTTTATTACATTAGGAACGGGACCCTGCGATGCAAAGTAAAAAGGCAAGAATCACGTTTTACATGGAGTGTCAATTTTTTACGTATTTAATTCAGCTTCGACTCATAATTAACTACGATTGATTTTTTTAAATTTAACTTACACGGGATGGAATCTAAAAAAATGACTTAAAGGTCATACCTTCCCCCGCTCCTTTAAAATATAACACACTCAATGAAGGGTCAATGTACTGTACTATCATTTATTTATAACTCCAATTCGTAACAATGTATACATAGCTCAGTATGTGCATGTGTAAATTACCAATAGATACATTAAATAAATACATTACAAATTTACGATGGTACTTAATAGAACAGAATAGAACAGAAAATGAGAAAAACAAACATAACTAAGTTTCAAAAGCTGTTGTCCAGATAAAAGTCCAAGCGACATTGTTATATCCCGACTCAACGAAAAAGCCGCATTGACACTCTTATCCTATCTTTCTCTCGTACATTTATTTTTGGTAGTTGTCTCCTTTCATGTGACATTTATAGTGTTGTGTAAATTTGTAGGTGGCGTTCAATGTCACACCGAATGGTGTTAACCACCAAAAAAACTAAAATTATGGGCTTTTAAAGGTGTTTTTGTTACAATTCGACCTTCTTTCAGGGGTATAATTAATAAATTTTTGTTCATCACAAGAACATTGCTCGGTAAATATTTCAGTTCTCCGTTTTGACGTATGTCCCGCCTGCCTATTTTTCGTTTCATCTTCTCTGGACCTTGCTCTGTAACCTTGACATTGGTTGTTGTGAGAGTTTACGTATACAAGGAAGTCAGATGCTATAGTTGTGAATGAGCGGATGTAAAGATGGCTCCTTTAAGCATAAACGTTTTTAGATTTACCGTTGGTAGAATGTAATTTGGGAAAGGTTGCAATTAGAGCCTTACTTAACGTCAGTAACTCCTGTTTTTTTTAGAGTTTTTGTCGGCTATTTTGATACATTCTTATAAAAAAGTATATGAATATTAAGCCACGACCTTCCAACAAGCTTTAATGGACGCCACTGTGAATAGAAAAGTATTTCTTTGAAACTAGTGGCCACGGCATACTAGGGAATTGTGTGGCCAGCACTATGGCAATGTATAAAAGGTAAAAGGGATTATGTAATTAATAGAAAACAAGGCATATTATAGTTAATACTTTATTTTTTGGACGACTCATTATGATAACCAACTATTTTATTTCATTTTTTTTAAATCTAGATACGATTGGTCAAGTATCGGCAACCCTAAGACGCGCAAAAGACCAACAGAGAGGCAATTCAAGTCTCTTCTGCGAGAAATTGATTGATGGCACATGTTGACTTTAAGACTGTTGGCACGCTGAATGTATTAGAAATCCAACTTAGGCACCCTATTGTTAAAAGAATTCCAACCCCTGCAACAGGTAATACATCTTCAGAGGCGTTAACCAAAACATCATTACAAAAATCTTATTTCATAATTTAACGTCATTGTTAAAATTCTCTCATCTAAGTCCTTGTCAGATTTCTGTCATTCATAAAGCCTTAAAAAAAAAGAGAAGCTTAAAATAAGTGTAGCAAGATGTTTTTCCTAAAGCTAATGGATAAAAGAAAATTTTTCTTATGGAAATTTTGTTAAAATAATATATCATGTCCAGACTTAAACTGGATTTTTTTTAAAGCGGTAACGGCGCAGATTTTCATGATCTTATTTTTCTAGAAAAAACTGTTGGACTTATTTTTAACGGCAGGTTTAATGACTGTTTTTTTTACCTGCGCACGAATTTCAGACTCATATTTAACTAGAGAGAAGGGCGCATAGCGGGCGCCTGGGGTGGGGGTCTAAATTGATGCCCCTTTAAAATGTTAGTTTTATTTATTAGTACGTTTAATGCGTTCTGAGGGTCCTAGGTGTTATAGTGCAGCCTTATGCAGCCCGATGACGAAAAATGTTGCGCCTGTCTGAAATAAAACATAAATATAGTACATGTACGTTGTTTTTGTTGTTTGTTTTTTTAATAAAGGCCCCACAATAGAACATACAGGAGTACCAGGCTAGCTTACCAATGGGGGTGACTAAGGTTAAACCACAGTCTTGCGGTTAAGTAGAGTAGCCCGTATGATTGCGGTTGGACACCACATTTTCTTGCGCCTAGGTCACGATTGGGGCTTGATTTAAGTTCGGTTTATCTTATCATTTACATCACTGTTACAGGTGCCCTTTCAGTGCAGAAGATTGTCGCGTCAAAAATTGTATAAAGGATGCATATCAATTTAAACCACTCATCGCAGATATATTATTTCATAAGGAAAGGAAGAGTGGCTAAATATAGTTAAAACATAGTTTTTGCAAGTAGCGACAAAATAGAGATTACGGTAATATCTGAATCAAATACTGGACAATGCTGACAACTTTTGTTTTTAATTATCCATAAACAAAGACTGGAAAAAAGGGGAAGTAAGAAAGTGACTGGTGAAAAAAAGCATGTATGTGTTTAATTATATAAAAATATGTTTGACAGAAGTGCTAAAGAAACTGACATACACATCTAAATAATGTTGCAGATATTTAAATTAGACTCATTTTCTTCTGAACGTATCTTATAAGATCTATAATTATTTTACAGTTTTAGTTGAGTGTGGCATTTCGATAAAGTTTTTAAAATGGTGATAATTCACATGTCACCTTTATAGTTTTTTCTAACTTCTTCATGTAACCTGATAAATATTCGAATGTCACTCGGGAAAAAAGAAGAGAGAGTTTATTCGGATTTTTCCTTGTACATTCGGAATAAGAAAAGAAATCTTAAAAAAAAATTCGATGTATCTCTGAGATATGGATTAGATTAGAGAGCTGTATTTCTACGTTTGCATTTAATGCTTTCCTAATATGTTTTCTAAATTGAGTGATGTATACTATTGGCAGAGCCCACACAAGCCCATGTAGCGCCCCAGGACAAACGTTTCAGTGACGCCCCCCCCCCCTGCATACTGTAACTGCTTTGTTTATACTATATTTAGATTATATTTGCCGCCCTTAAATGTGTCGCCCCCGGGCATGTGCGCCCTCTGCCCCCCCCCCCCCCCCCCCCATGTGAGGGCACTCACTATTGGTAACTATTGGTTATTGGTGTTTGGTCTACCGTTTTACACTTAGGCCTAAAGCTATAGATGTAGCTAGGTGTGAAGATTTACTTAAACATTAAAAGTACAACTCACTGTGTTTATGTATTCGTCCGTTTCCCTACCCACCTTCATCAAACTTAAAGTATCCGGAAGAAAGTCATTTCGCTTGTGTATACAAATAACTCTTTTAATTATCATAAATTTTCATCGACTCGCAAGTTGTTGACATAGTTACTTGAAAACTAAGACGTGACTAAAACGAAAATTACATCTAGATGGCTAAGAACTATTCATACGTTCGCCGTTTTAACCTTTTACCTTAGACCTTTTGTCTAGTACAGGGGTCAGCAACCTAAGGGACGCGTGCCAAACTTGGAACGCAGGGCGATTTTCAGTGTCACGCGAGAGACCTCCAAGGGGTGTTTTTATTGATAAAACACAGCAACAACATTCTCCGGTTCCGAATGAGGAAAACTGTTTGCTGAAGCATATGTTTTTTGAATGACATTATACATAGCGATATATTTCAAAGCGTTGAACTTGTATTTACAAGGACCACTTGAATGGATTTGCATTGAAACTGGACATATCTTGCCGTGAAATAAATTTCAAAACCTTTAACTACATGTACATTTCTATATTAAGACATAAAAATATATTAAGATAATTTTATATAGTTGTGCTTTTTCAAATGTAGCCTACATCGAAGCACTCAAAGTGGAGTTTTCTACTCAAAGGCAAGACTTTCAAATTGATGGACTCATTCCAAATCAAGTCTAACTGGTTTGATATTTCTACAACCTTCTTAGATGTAGATCTTTTTTAAGTGGAGGGATATTGGCAATTTTAAAATGTAGCAAGTTGAATTTTGAAAATTTTAAAACACATCCAAAGGAGCACATTTGCAGAAAAAATCTTGAAGGTAGCTGCTTAGAAAACCTTCTGCTTTTCTCAACTGCTAGTGTCATGTATTTTGTTTTTCCAAGAATTGGAACACGCAACGTTTATTCCCCTCTCTCTCTCTTTTCTTACTACACACAATATTAGGACGTTTAGTAGGAAAACAAAAGGTTCTAGGTAATGTTGGGATTCTGTGTTGATCTCAAATTCTCAGGGTCTGGGAACGACTCATTATTTAATAGGGGAAGTTCCTATCGTTTTGTTATGAGTTTTGTAATGTTACCATGATTTTCACCCCTACTGGTAGTGGGTCTGTCCCTTGCACCACTCGGATAGTATTTAATGATTTGTTTTGTCTGAAAGACAGAGAGTTTCAAAATATGTTCCTTTGAGAACGTTTGTGTTTGCACTATTTTATTCTAACTGTACATAATAGATATATTGTATATATTGAACATACCACCTGAAATAAACTATCAACAACAGTTACACTGAAGCTTCCTTGTCAAGTTACTATTCTATTATGTTGTATACATTACTACAAGATTTATCTACTACCCTAATGTACAAGAAAGGAAATGTTGGAATACAAATACTGAATTTGTGCCCAGGACTATAAGAAGAGTTCGTGTAATACTGAAACATAAATACTAATAATTAAAGTCTCCTCTAGGACTAACGAGAATTATCAGCAAGATCTACACAGCTCTGGCCACAAGGGGATTGTGGACGTAACAAAATTTGGGGGCTCGTCCGGGATATTTGAGTTCTACTTTTCCTGACCTAGGATTAACAAAATTTGTTGGTCTCGATCGGTATATTTGAGTTCTACTTTTCCTGATCTAGGATTGGAAAAAAGTTGTTGATCTCGTCTGGAAAATTTGAGTTATATTTTTCCTGACCTATAAATATTTTGTGACATTAGTAGTACTGAGAGCGGCATATTTGTGTTTCGTTTTCTAGGACTGTGAAACTATTCTTTTTAAAAAAAAAGAGGAGAGAACTGGTTTGCGTATTTATGCCTGGGGAAGTGTGAAGATTCCACGAAGTGTTTAATATTATATTGTGCAAATTTCTGGACAAATCGTAAGTTGGAACTTTATATTTTATTATACAATATATACTACTCTACTATCACAAATATTTCGAACGCTATACTATGGCGTTGAATATATCAAGTGAGGAACTTAATGCCATGTCATTTGTTGAACTAAAAGAATTAGCTGAGTCCTTTGGGATTGAGGCAGGACAGGCAAGACCTAATCGTAATCGTTTGACCAAAGAAATTATGACATGTTTGAACGGGCAGAATGCCATGAACACTGTTAATGTAGTTGAAGTGGGACAGAACGATATCAATGAAGGTTATGTAGCTCCCAGTGGGGGCGAGGTAATTGCCCACGGAGACGAGGTAAGAAATATGTCATCTAGATCATCAAACAATGATGAAGATGAAGGGTTGAGTGAAAACCTAAAATTCCAATTAGCTATGAAGAGAATGGAATTGGAAAGAATTAGGATAGAAAATGAAAGAATTAGTATTGAAAGCAGAGAAAGGATAGAGATGGCACGCATGAACAGACCTGACCATCGTAGGGACAGCAATGGTATGGATATTAGCGCAATGAAGCAACACTTGCCTATATTCAGAGAAGAAGATGTTCAAGATTTCTTTTTGCTTTTTGAGAGGATAGCTGTAGATTATCAGTTCCCTGATGATAAGATGGCTTTATTGTTAAGGTCAACTCTCAACAAAGGAAAAGCATTGGACGTAGTGTTGAGTTTAACACCCGAGGAAATAAATGACTATGAAGTAATCAAAGATAGGGTGCTAAAAAGTTATTCCCTGACACCAGAAAAATATAGAAAGCTATTTAGAGACAGAAAGAAGGCATATGATCAAACTCATGTAGACTTTTTGAGACAAAAGGAGAAAATGTTAGAACAGTGGCTAAGGTCACAGAATGTTAGTGAGTTTGATAAACTCAAGAACCTAATATTGTTTGAGGAATTCAATGATTGTATTCGAGTGGATATTAAAACCCACATCTCAGACCGAGGGGTTGAAGATGTGCATGAAGCTGCTAGATTGGCAGATAACTATGCCATAATTCACGCCAGCATAAAGCCATATTATGCTGACAAACCCAAAGTGCACAAACCAGAGCCCAAGGAGGCTAGTAAACCAAAATAGACAAGTGAAAACAATAATAAGAACAGTGGTGTAAATAATAATAGTAACTTAGTTCATTTCAGGAAGCAGACAGATGTAAATAAAGCAAAGGTGGTATGTTTCAATTGCAAGAAAGAGGGCCACATGAAGAAAGATTGTTGGATCCTTACCAAGAAGTAAGGTGCTATTCTACACTGTGCCAGAGTGCAGAAAGACAGCAAGCAGACAGAAGAAGTGTGCAACACAGGGTCAAGAAACTCAAAAGAAATGCGGCCGGCATCGCCCATAGTTGTGGAGTCGATGGTTTTTGAGAACAGTCTATCTAAGGTAAAAGAGAATAGCTGTACTCAATCTATTATGCTTTCAGAAGGCCGTGAGGAACAGATGGTTCCTGAAGTCCCGGAAGAGGACGACCTATCCGATTTTCGACCCTTTGTCTACGAGGGGACAGTGTCGACAGAAGTCGATGTACTCAGCAAGAAGAAAATACAGATATTACGTGACACGGGTTCTGCTGTCAGCGTGATCCTGGAGGGCAGTGTGCCGTTAACAGATGCCACCAGTACCGGTGAGTCTGTTGTGCTGAGAGGTGCTAGTATGGAGGCTGTGGAAGCTCCACTGCACAAAATAAAACTCGAGTCGGATATTTTTACAGGTAACATCGTAGTGGGAGTGTGGCGCGCACTACCCGTCAAAGGCGTTTCCATGATATTAGGAAATGACATTATGGGCGGCAGAGTCACTGTCGAGCCCATGGTTAAAGTGTTGGAGACAAAGATGGCGGAGGACAAAAACCTACGTCCTGCCAATGAACGCCCAACATGTGCACTGACAAGAGCAATGCAGAAAAAGAAGTCGGTAAAGACTCCTGCTACGCCGTGTAGTGCAACGAAAGATGTGTTTGTCTGTTCTGAAGACACACATGCGAATGAAACAGTGATAACAGAAACACCTGACATCGATTTAAGTGCTACGTTCTTTGCTGAACTAACAACTGGTGATGCAACAGAGAACGATAACATTTTGTCACCAAAGCAGAAATTGGTGAAAGAACAATTTAATGACGAAGTAATAATGCAACTCAGAATGAAAGCTGTTGATGAAAAGACTGCAGATGCAATGGCGGAATGTTTCTACATGAAAGATGAAGTGTTGATGAGAAAGTCGAAACCGCTCAACTCAGGTACAAACGAGTGGGACAGTATTCACCAGATTGTAATACCTAAGTGCTATCGTCAAGATATACTGCGTTTGGCGCATGATCTTCCTTTCGCTGGTCACATGGGAGTCCGAAAAACGCACCACCGTATCCTCCCTTACTTCTACTGGCCAGGACTGAGAAGAGATGTCGAACAATACTGCAAGACTTGCCACGTATGCCAAATGGTAGGACGTCCTAACCAACGAATTCCTGTCGCTCCACTCCAGCCGATACCAGCGTTCGACGAACCATTCAGTCATACACTCATTGATTGCGTGGGCCCGTTGCCGAAAACAAAAGCCGGTTTTCAATACCTGCTCACAGTCATGTGTTCATCCACTCGCTTCCCGGAAGCTATTCCGTTGCGGAACATAACAACAGTAAAGGTGGTAGACGCCCTGACAAATTTTTTCACACGTTATGGCCTACCGAAGACAGTACAGTCCGACCAGGGGACTAACTTTACTTCGAACATTTTCAAACAAGTCATGGAACAATTAGGGATAAGTCATAGGCTATCAAGTGCCTATCATCCTGAGAGCCAGGGAGCTCTGGAAAGGTTTCATCAGACATTAAAATCGATGCTTAAAAAGTACTGTTATGAAAACGAGAAAGACTGGGATAAGGGTGTGCCTTATGTACTGTTCGCTGCAAGGGAGGCCACTCAGGAATCCCTGGGGTTTAGCCCATTCGAACTTGTGTATGGACACTCAGTCAGAGGTCCGTTGAAACTTCTACATGAAACTTGGCTAACGGACAGTGAACCGATTGGACTTTTGTCATATGTAGATAAATTTAAAAATAGGCTTTATCATGCTTTTAACCATGTGAAGATTCATTTTCCACAGATGCAGGAGCGTATGAGACAGAACTATGACCGTAAAGCTACAGCTAGAACTTTTGCACCAGGTGACAAAGTTCTTGTGTTTCTACCTTTGCAAAATCAGCCTTTAAGTGCAAAGTTTAGTGGACCCTATGAGATAGAGTCAAAGCTTGGCGAGGTCAATTATTTGATAAAGACTCCTGACCGGAGACAAAAACAGAGGGTATGCCATATTAATTTACTTGAGCCCTATGTTTCCAGGGAAAAGAGTAAACCACGGGAGGTCCCCATGATTTCATTAGCTAGAGTCCCGACGGATTTATCTAGGATAGAATTTAAGTTTGCAGAAAGTAAACTTAATAATACAGATGCCCTTAAGAGTTTAGATACAAGGCTAGAACATCTTCCGGTAGAAGATAAGGAGAAGATTATTGAGCATGAAAATAAGTCAATGTTTACAAATGTTCAAAGTAGGACACATGTCATAGAGCACGATGTAGTGTTAACCGAGGGTGCCAGGTCTATTAAACAGCATCCATTTGACCCCATCAGACCTGAGCATATTAAATTAAATGTAAAGTATATGTTAGAAGATGACATAGGAGAAAAATGTGATAGCAAATGGTCTACACCCTGTGTGGTGGTACCAAAAGCCGACCACACACTGCAGTTTTATAGAGACTTTGGGAAATTAAGTGATTTGACAAAGACCGACTGGTATCCCATTCCCCGTATCATCGACAAGATAGAGACAAGGTCATAGCTGATACTCTATCTCGGGTGCTACATGATTGACTGAATAAACCAATACTTCTTTTTCAGATCATCTCATTTATTCATTAAGAATGTGTCATGATAACCTATCATTCGTTTGAATTTTGATTATGGAATACCTATAGAATACTTGTATCATACAGAAGTCAAGTCTTTTGAAAGTATTAATAATTTTTATAATCATGTATAATATTGATGTTCTGATATATTTTAAATTCATTTGATTATGGAAGAGAAATTCCATTTAAATGTTGATGCATGATGCAATAAATATATACATATGCACGTATTTACTTGATATGGGTGGATAAAAGTAATTGTCATCACATGCAATTAAGTGGGAAACTTTAAGCTAATTGATTTATTATCTTGTATTATTTTAGTTAATGAATGGAACTAAATAATAATATGTACAATTTTTATCTTAGAAAGAGATGTAATATCAATTGGTATAAATTAATAGATAATATTGGAAATCTATTGCTAAATTGTTATATCATGGTAATAGAATGGGAAAAACTAGTGGATATTCACTATGTTGTATAGGTTATATATATTCCATATATCCAGGAACGGAGGGAAACAAAGGTACCTAAAGGTGTACACTCATTCAACCCTGAACAAACTTTTATATTAAACTTTCAAATTTGCCAAAAACGCATAATAGTGGATTACATTTTAAAATTGAGATTACTGTAGTAATCGTAACTAGAGCGTATTTTCTCCTCATATTTGAGAAAAGGGGAAGTATCATCATCTTAGGTATGAACCCTGTTAATGTCAAGTTGACACTGTAATTTAAAGGGAAAGTAACCTATAGTTTGATTCGAGTTACGTATTACTTATATTTTGGTTTGTATATTAGAAGTAAACTGTTGAAAATTGACAGAGTTTGAGCAATGTTATATTTGTTTAAATATATTAAGACTTTTTGCAAATTTTTGGTGGAAATCCACACAACTGTACATAGTTAAAATAAGAATGACTAGAATATTTTTTGAATTATTTGTACTTGTTGAGACATTAGTTAATATTAATATTAACGGGGAAATATTTGTCCATCACGTTATAATCACAATTACCATTGGGTAGTGACACTTTTTATAAATATAATTTAGTTGTGCCAGTGAGCCATGTTTGCTTAAATTGTCTTATAATCTTCCATTGATTGATGGTTGTTAAAACGATAGTGTTCAGTACGAAAAATGTACCATGTTGAGTATTACTTGGGTAATTATGGTACATTATTTCTTTCATTGGGTGGGGGCGTGTCATGTATTTTGTTTTTCCAAGAATTGGAACACGCAATGTTTATTCCCCTCTCTCTCTCTTTTCTTACTACACACAATATTAGGACGTTTAGTAGGAAAACAAAAGGTTCTAGGTAATGTTGGGATTCTGTGTTGATCTCAAATTCTCAGGGTCTGGGAACGACTCATTATTTAATAGGGGAAGTTCCTATCGTTTTGTTATGAGTTTTGTAATGTTACCATGATTTTCACCCCTACTGGTAGTGGGTCTGTCCCTTGCACCACTCGGATAGTATTTAATGATTTGTTTTGTCTGAAAGACAGAGAGTTTCAAAATATGTTCCTTTGAGAACGTTTGTGTTTGCACTATTTTATTCTAACTGTACATAATAGATATATTGTATATATTGAACATACCACCTGAAATAAACTATCAACAACAGTTACACTGAAGCTTCCTTGTCATGTTACTATTCCATTATGTTGTAGACATTACTACAAGATTTATCTACTACCCTAATGTACAAGAAAGGAAATGTTGGAATACAAATACTGAATTTGTGCCCAGGACTATAAGAAGAGTTCGTGTAATACTGAAACATAAATACTAATAATTAAAGTCTCCCCTAGGACTAACGAGAATTATCAGCAAGATCTACACAGCTCTGGCCACAAGGGGATTGTGGACGTAACACTAGGCATTCGCTCTTTTACTTTCAGCATTTGGTTCAATTTACTTTTGTGAACAGATTTTATCGCACATGAAAACTGTTTTATGCATACAAAGAGGTCTCTTGACTACACTTGACCGCTCATTAATTTATACAGACTAATTACATTTAAAAGATTCTTTATGTTTATCTTCTTTAATTAAACATACATATAAGTGATTCTAAAACAATCTTATTTTTATTATTAATTGAATAAATATTAGAGATTTATTTAATAGCACTATATCATGTAATTGCTGTAATTATTAATGTTTAAAATATGGGCTAAATTCCCTAACGCCTTAAATGGACAAACACTTAACAAATGTAGGAAATGTTAATTTACAACTTATTTTAATCCTCTAATTTAATCTTGTAATGACAATAATGTTGGATAAATAGATAATAATTAGTCAGTAATATAGTTGTTATATTACAATACATAGCTTGTTTTGCATTACTATTGAATCAAATGTGGAACGGTTTTTTTTATTAAAGGGAGATTATTAATCCTTTTATTTGCGTTAATATTTCTTTTGCTTGTTTTTTTTTTGGCTTACAATTTTTAACTTTGAAATGATCAAACTGTAAAAAATAATTGAAAATTATATAAATATTATATGACTAAAGAATGTGTATGTATATTTTCAAACATTACATTATTTACCCAGTTTGTAAGATTACTACGTTTCTATTCCGCTTTACGATAATAGTTCATCACTCAAAAAAACAACAAAAACAAACAAAAATTATACCAAACAGGAAATATTAGAATTCTCAGTTTAAAGCTGATATGAAAATATAATTAATAATGGCAGGCTTAGATCCTCATCTTGACTAACAAATGATAATGTTTTGAGTTTAGAAAATAATTACCATAAATGCGAAACCTTAGTGGTAATATATTGTATTTGATATAAATGCAAAAAAAAAAGGATGATAATCACAAACACGTTAATTTTGAATAAAAATAAAAAACGCTTTAACGATTTTCTCTATAAATAATATCCTTTGCTTTTGGCCTTGGTCTAGCTACGGAGTAAAATTAATTGTCCTATATTTTAATAATTTTAAAAAAGTATAATAGAGCAGGTTGACTTTTAGACTGTTGGCAGTAAGGTGGCTCGCTGAATGATTTAGAAATTCTAGTTTGTCACACTGTTAGCAAAAGATTGCCGAAACCCTGGTCTAGTAAAACGCTGCTTCAGATGATTGTTGTCAGCTGGGAACATACAAGGTGTGGTACAGTCATAAATAGAGCTACATATTTTATGTTGTTCATATAATTTACAATGATCCATCCTGTACTTTAAGTGCACTATTAATTGTAAAAATTGAGACAGTGAGAAGGGGAGAAAAGATAGAAAGAGAGAGGAGGGGGGGGATAAGGAAGACATTGTGTCAAAAGTTGTCATATCTATGACAGAGTGACCTCCATGTTGACCTACAAAGCAGGTAGATTGTTGACAAACATGAGGATGTGATTTAATCAAAAAGGCTCCTTCAATTACCTACACCACATCGCCACGTCCTAGTAGGTCTACATTAGTGCTACTCAACATGTATTTATCCACGGAACTCTCAAACTGAAAATAGTTTTTTCGGCGGACCACAAGAATGAAAAAATTACAAAGTACAAAATATTGAAAATACTTTTTTTAACCATTAGATCTAGTAATATTTTTTTTTTATTTGTGGTATAATCAAAGACTATAATAAGATGGACCTCTTGCTCAATTTTAGAGCTTATATGTTCTTTTTTTTCCGTGCCCAACCATTAAGACTGTCTTGAATGACTTCTACGCTCTTAAGATTGCATTAAAGGTTTCCGCTGTAGCCTATACAACTTTCGATTTTAATCTTAATTTTCCATTTAGAAACTCAAAGCTAATTACTAAACCGGAAGTCTAGAGGACTTAGTGCGATCGGACATTACGAAACTCATTGTTTCAAGCTATCAAATAGCAGAAATATCAAAGCAAGTGGTCCATCTTATTATAGTCTTTGGTATAATCAAAAACACAAAGATCTTATTTCTAGGTCTAACATCAGCAATTTAATTTCTATTCTATGTTTCTTGCAGTGTTTAAAAAAATACCAATTAAGTTTTCGTGTCAAGCATCGAGTCAATCATTGGAAAAATCAAGTTTTTTTTTTTTTATAAAACCGATTGATGGCCAAGTTTGTTATAATAATACTGCAGATCATATGTATAGTGCATCTCTCTATACCATTGCATTTAGCATGCTCAATGCGGTCTCATTCCAAAGTTCAGTTGCAGGGGTGGGAATGGACTAAAAAATACTAGCTAAAGAAAAAGGTCTTTAAATTCTTCTAAAAGGACTCTTTTGTCTCAGAATTCCCCAGGCAAGTTGTTCCTTAGTGCAGGCACAGCAGATTTAAAGAAGCGAACTCCTAGGGACTTCTTTTTGTGGCCAACAACACTGGGATCTCTGAGTAAAGACTGTGATGAGGAGCACAGAACTTTGTTGATACATACTTTGTAATGAACTCTCAAAGATAAGAAGGAGCAATGCGTAAGCGAACGTAAGCGAAAGTAGCGCATGAACAATCCACTTAGTTACAAGGAGCCAGTAGAGATCTTTAAGAACAAGGGCGATGTGTTCCGACATTTTCTTCAGCGATACAATGCGGACTGCGGTGTTCTCTACCCTTTAGGGTCTCTAAACTTTTGAGGTACACCCCATAAACAACTGTTACAGTAATCAGGCATTGACTGATTGAGAGAGGCAGCTTGAGGGCGTAGCTGACCAAGAGAACTTGAATATAAGGAACAGACCATGACGACAGATGACATTAATAACCATCCTACTGTCGATAAAAAAAAGCCAAGGTCTCTCGGGGCCTTTCTCAACAAGGTGATCTCAAACTCAAAGGCACCAAAGTTGATTGATTCAAAAGGAATGTTCCGAAGAGTGGCACGTGAACCACACATAACCACCTCTGTCTTGTCACCATTTAATTCAAGTCTGTTGGCTGCCATCCATGATTTCACAGTAAGACAACAGTTCTCCACAGCTAAAACTTCGGGAGCACAAGCAGAAGGAATGGGGTGGAAGCTTTTATACACCTGGGTCTTTTGTAAATAGTTGACAATAGATATACCATGGCTTTCAATAATTCTGCACAGTTGGCTAGTGTACACGGAGAACAGAATGGGCCTCAGAATTGAGCCATTTGGTACGCCACGGGTAAGAGGAGAGTACTTTGAATAGGACTGATTGAATGATACCAGAGAATCCCATCTCATTTTGAAGCCTCAATGGGAGAAGTTCATGGACAATCACATCAAAGCAGAGTTAACGTCGAACATACACCAAGCGTGTCCGATCACCATAATTAGCACCGCAAAGAACATAATTCAGGACACGGAGGAGTGCCGTTTTACAGCTTTACCCATGTCGATAATCTGACTCCCAGCGGGCACAGTTCGTCGTTACCACGTGATCTTATGATAGAAAATTGGTGATTTCTTCACTTGGTTACAAAGTTACGAGAATAACGTTCGCTCTTGACATATGTTTGGGTAATGGGGAAATTTGGATCTGTGCGTCGGTCAAAACTTTTCTCTTATTCAAATAGTAGCCAATATATAAAAAAAAAAGAATTATTTCATTGATCAATTACTCAATAAAAAAACATTCTGTACACATAAAGTAGAGACAATGATATTTTTGAACCTTATTAAATTGAATATATATGTATAGCTAGTATTATTATGGGTTCGACTTTCGTTTCGTACACTGAAACAAAGTGAATTATGTCTATTGTAATATGTGATTGAAAGTTTATTTAACTAGATAAAACTTATCAAGAAGGTTGGATTGAAGTCGCTGACACGGATCTTTCTCAAGTAGTTTAGATACGCAGGTTGGAAAAAGGGCGAAAACTCTTCCTTTGGTAACAAATAATTGCAAAAGCACCAAACAACAAGAACTTTGCGTTTTCCATACAGGTTATCCATCCTCAATCTACTATGCAATATCGATCCTAAATGCGCTACCACTTTACCACCCAAACCCAATTGTATAGACACTTAAACTAATCTTTCATTGAATATGTTGGTAAAGTAGCGTTTAAGGTCAGTTTAACAGTTTCGATGGACCAGCATGAAAAGAAAAATGTATCGGCTCACCCGTCATTATTAAAAAAAAATTAAAAAAAATCACCTACCTGTATAAGAAGGATTGACTCAAGGCTTGTCAATACTCAAAATAACAAATCCTGATTTCTTATTGAAAAGGACAAGAGGCGAGGGATCGAGCTCCCATTAAAAGCACTTTGCCATGGCACTAGATCTATAATATCGTCATTATTAATAGCGTAAATTGGATGTAAGTTTAAGTGTCAAGACTCATTTATTGTAAAAGTCTACAACTTACCGCCGCAAACTGCTTTGATCTCATCAACAGAAGGAAATGACGATATCTTTCGCGGTCGAAAAAGTCCACCCAGCGCCTTCGCCTTTCGTCGTTGCTGGTTTCGGAAATGGCGTCACACTCGTGGGACTCTTGGATTCCGCTCGGAGCCATCTCAAACATAGCCATATCGTTGGGGGATAGCTCGCACGGAACCGACTTTCTAGGGGCCATCCCGAAGAGAGCTATCTGGCTTGGCTCCATTTCACTCAAAACTATTTCGCGTGGCTCCATTTCGTTCGAAACACTTTCGAGTGGCTCCATTTCGTTCATAACTATTTCGTGTGGCTCCATTTCGTTCAAAACTATTTCGTGTGGCTGTATATCGTTCGAAACTATTTCGAATGACTCCATCGTGTTTAGAACAATATCGTTAGGAGCCAGTTCTCCTGAAGCCGTTTCTTCGAGAACTATCGCGTTTGGAGATATCTCAGTCGGAGCCAACTCAGTGTTAATGTTCTCAATAGGCTCCATTTTTTCTGGATTTTTTTTCATTTTTACACATGCAACGAATTTGATTTATGATGATGATTGGGTTAATCACGAGAGTCTTTTTCGCCACTAATGTAATTATAAATTCTTATAAATCAACATCTATCCGGCACAGTTAGGAGCTAATATGTCAACCAACAGGAAGAATTGCGAAACACATCCACCATCTTGAAATCTCCCCATTGTCCTCCAAGCTTGGTGTGAAGGTTAAAACCAGCTGCGGTATCGTCTGCTGACAGAAAGACACATGTATTTCTTTAAAAAAACAACTAAAAGACCAAAGTCTATGTCTGAAAAGTAATAGACAGAAAAATAAAAGGATTAATTTAAAGTAGAACTTTATCATTTTTGCTTTTTTTAAACTGATTAGTTTGGAGGTTGTCAGTTTTTGATGCATCCTCCCCCAACTGAGGGATACAATTTTAGGTCACACGAAGTAAAGTACTTTGAAAATGAAACAAAATCTATATTTCTTTATAAATGTACTGCAATTAGCCGAGCAATTTTATTGACTGAGTAAAGTATGGTCCTGGGCGCAAGTGAAGCAGCGTTCACAAATTTACGAAGCCACTGCTTACTAGTGCAGTGTGTGGCCAGCACAAACTAATGGCAGGTATACATCAGAGCTGGGTAGACACATGGACACATTCCCGACCCGGAGACAAATCCTAGCCTTCAATGATATTCGAACCCGGGACCTTCAGTACGGCAATGTATGTGGTTGTCACGAAATTGTAAAAAAAAAAAATTCATTTAGACCTTTAGGGTGGAGGAAAAAGAACAATCCATACACACAAACAACAATGTTGTGGCTATAGGGGAAGGTTTGTATTTAATTATGGATGACATGCTAAAATGTTTCATTCCATTGGATCCGACGATTTCCATAACTAAGAGTCAGTCGCAGATAAATTGACACCAAAATTATTTGATAAAGCTATGGCCAAAGTGGCCATTACTTGGCCAGAAAGTTAAGAAATTTAGGCCTACAACCTTGGTGCTCTAAGCCCATACTCTACACACAAAAAAAGATTAAGCTTATTACTTGAAAGATATTCTCTTTTTTCTCTTTCATGAAACAAAATAATATTTCTTTTTCTATTAATTATTCGATTGCTTTAAAACTACATTATTCCTATAAATAAATTCTTGTTTTGTTTTCTTTATCTGCTTATAAGTTTTCTTTTTAATTCTGTTTGTTTGTTAGTCCCTTTATTATTTGTGTGACTATTTTGATGTTAATAAAGAAGGAAAAAAATACTTACCTTTTAATGTAGTCTGGAACAAACTTGTTAGACTATCACCGCTCTAGTGAATTGAATAAAACTACATCACAGAGAAATACGATACGAATCAAGGCTTAATTTGAAAAAGAAGTTAAAAAATTTATTTCATTTAAACAATCAGCACATTATTTATAATATTTTTAAAAAAAAAACATCAGCACTTGGGAAAGCGTTCCTCTGTTAATTTTATTTTTTATTATATTTTTTTTTATTTAGCCCCGCATCCAGGAAAAAGTGTGTAGTTTTATCTAAACAAAATTCTCATTTTAAATAAAAATTGCAATCAATTTCAAGAATTTTACTGGATAAGGGGAAGCGAGTCGCGCGATCACGTTCTACGGATTGTGTGTGTGTGTTTTTTGTCAAGACGAGTTGTCGGACATAGAACAGGTTTTGATGAGTCTTCTGCTTTAGCAAAAGTAAAAAAGGCACTCTAAAGGGGGAAATGGGAGGGGTGAAGATGGAAGAGGAAAGTATGCTATAACTGCTGTACTTATAGTTTATGTTGCCTAATTTAAATTGTACTCCTAACCCTTCCCCCCTCTTTTTTTTTTTCCAAAATAAAAAATATAAAGTTTTGTCAGTATAGGTTTAGTTAAGTCTTTTATTAGAATAGGGTGTACAAAAAGACTGGCACCTACCAATATTGTAGGGGAGAGATGGGTAATTCGTACCGCTGGGTAATTCGTACCTATGCCGTTTTACCTAGTTTGACTGGTTGTAATTAACATTTAAGCCCGTTAACACATGCCAGCACATTAGTTTTGACTGCCATAGAACAATGGTGGACATGGACAAGAAAATAAAACGGTAGGCTGACTTTATATTTTTTTTACACTACTTGATGTTATTTTTTACCAGAGCTTCTAGTCGTACTACGTAGGTCTGGTTAAACACAGCGTATTTATATTTATTTAGTGTGTTGACTATCCAGTCTGCTTCATTAATAAATACATTTAGGTCTCTTTTCTATTGCCGATAAAAACACAGAAGCAATAAACAATGTTAAGTCGGAGTCGGCTAAATCGTACCTCGCTATAGAGCATAGGTTCTCAACCTTTTACGGCTCACCCCCCCCCCCCCTTATACAATTTTTTTCCGCTCACCGCCCCCCCCCCCAACTTTCATTTAGCACCCACTCCCACCCCTTCGGCCCATCTGGACTATAGATTCCCCAATTTTATGTAGGCCGAATAGACTTTTTGTGTTGCAAATTATCTTTAAAAAAAAATGAAAAGGAAACATATTGTAAGAATTAATAGAAAAAAAAAATTGCCTTAACAAAAGGTTGAAATAAATCAATATTAATGTGAATCGTTTGCCTGTTGTGTTGCTAGCAATTTGTCTATTTTTGTTTCAATTTTGGTTGCAAAGCCTTAGCTCTAATTATCAGTAATATTTGTTATATTACAAAACAGAACTTGTTCGGCATCACTATTGAAAAAAATGTGGAAACATTTTTTTGTTAAAGGGAGATGATTAGCCCGTTTTATTTAAACTAATATTTCTGTTTTTTTTTTCTTTTATAAAAAATAAATGGCTTACAAATTATAACTTTGAAATGGTCAAACTAAAAAAAGTTTTTGAAAAGTATATAAATATTATATGACTAAAGAATTTATCTGTATACTTTCAAGCATTACAATAACTACCTAGTTTGTATGATTACAACTTATCTATACCACTCAACAATATTCGAAATTAGTTGCGGAAGGATTAAAACACATTAAGGACATCTTGGTTAAACTGAGATCAAAATATCATTAATATTAGCAGATATTAGGGCGACAGTGATCGGTCAGCAGGGTTGACAGTACTGTGAACCAACCACAGGACCAGCTGGCCGCACACTATATTTGCCAAATACTGACCCTCACTTCACCGAAAAGTCCATGCGATTCCTATTTCTTATTAATATAATAATATGTAGGCATACTGTTGGGGGGGATATCAGATATTTAGCAGCACTTGCGTTTACACTACATTTCATCCTCCAAAAACTAATCGATTCAAATAGCTGAGGTGTTAAAATATATCAGGTACGTTTGTACCGCCCACTTGCCCTTCACCGCCCCCCAATCGCCCCCGGGAATGTCAGCGCCCCCCTAAAGCTTCTCACCGCCCCCCGGGGGGCGATATCGCCCCCGTTGAGAACCTATGCTATAGAGGGTAATACGTACCGGTACTAATTACTTTACAATTAGTGCAGAAGTACCGAGAATACACCAGAAAAAAAGACAAAAGGTCTGGAGGCCAAAAAAAAAAGTTTTGCACTGGTACCGGGTACTGGTACGGTGAGAATACATGATATAATATTTAATCTGTAGAGCATTGGTACATCCTGCATACTCTGAATAGACCTTCTAAAGTGGGTCACTGAATAATTATACTTGTGAATTAATTATTAAATAAAAATAAGATATATAGAGAGAAACTTCAACTTATAAATGTCAACCTTACAAACAATATTTTTTCTTCATTTCTTTTGGTACTTATTACCCTCCTTAGTGGTACGAATTGAATGCTGGTAAGGGCAATTCGTACCACCTTGTCTATTTTATATTTTATTAATTGTGCTCTTTGTTTTCATAATAAAACGTTCAGATTATGTATTTTCATTCTTTTGTCACCAATAATTAATAATTGTTTTAACATAAAAATAAACCTTTTTCTACTGTTAGTTTTATTATTGTTAATTTTTTCCCTTAGGGGGTACGAATTACCCACCTCTCCCCTACTTATAAATACATTAAGTCACGGTAAAAAAAATATATATGAAAACAAAGGCATACTTATTATTAAAAACACACAGGCCATGCACGACACATTCATGTGTGGGAAAAGGGGGGGGGGGGGTAGAAAAATATTTTTTGTTGGTTTGTTTTTGTGTAAATATGTGCCTTCCGATTTCGTCTATTTTTAGTTATGGACAAAATTAAATAAGAACTCGATAGCAAAAGATACAAAGGCGTGGATGGAGAAAAGAAATAAGGCGGAAGTGTTAGGTAGCACTAGCACCCGTAATTCTGCTATGCTTTATAATATTTTCTAGCATCTTTTCTTTGTTCGTTAAAGGACTATACATACTTTTATTTAGGGTTAACATATATATTTTTCAGAAATTACTGGACGTTTTCTGAAATTACCGGACATTTTCTGAAATTACTGGACGTTTTCAGAAATTTTCGGACATTTTCAGAAATTACTGGACATTTTCAGAAATTACTGGACATTTTCAGAAATTACCGGACATTTTCAGAAATTATTGGACATTTTCTGAAATTACCGGACATTTTCTGAAATTACTGGACGTTTTCAGAAATTTCCGGACATTTTCAGAAATTACTGGACATTTTCCGAAATTACTGGACATTTTGAGAAATTACCGGACATTTTCAGAAATTACTGGACATTTTCTGAAATTACCGGACATTTTCTTCAATTACTGGACGTTTTCAGAAATTTCCGGACATTTCAGAAATTGCTGGACATTTTCAGAAATTACTGGACATTTTCAGAAATTACTGGACATTTTCTGAAATTACTGGACATTTTCAGAAATTACTGGACATTTTCAGAAATTACTGGACATTTTCAGAAATTACTGGACATTTTCAGAAATTACTGGACATTTTCAGAAATTACTGGACATTTTCAGAAATTACTGGACATTTTCAGAAATTACTGGAAATTTTTAGAAATTACTGGACATTTTCAGAAATTACTGGAAATTTTTAGAAATTACTGGACATTTTCAGAAATTACTGGACACGCGGGCATTGAGCTTGACAGTTGACTTATGACTTTACAGCCGTTCATTCTAGATAGAAGATTATTACGTCCACTGGGCCAAAAACTCCTGCAGGGCGGCAGGGATCGAACGGTGACTGGACTAGACTAGAACCCGGTGAACTAACCGCAGGAGCAGTAAAAATACACATAGGCTACTTTTATCATTTATAAATATAACCAAGAAGTCAATATGATTAACTTTTGTTAACGAATGTGCAAACGATCTTATATCAGTGCCGGAATAAAAGGCCTAAATTCAAAGAAGGATAGAGAGAGTGAGAGAGTGAGAGTAAGAAAAGGAGCAAGAGACTAAATATATAGAAAACGAGAGAGAGAGAGAGAGAGAGAATGTGGAATTTGTACATAAATTACTTTCATACACGACTTCTTAAATTTAAAAGTTACAAGAAAAAGACAATAAAGAGAAGACAAAGTCGACAATTAATTCCCGAGCAATATTTTCTTTTCTATGCAACTTAAAGTTGACACATACCGTCATCACTGAACTATATACACATCATATATGTAGGCCTTGTCAGCGTTAGCTTGAAGAGAGCATTATGGGAAGGACTCCTTGAACATAACAAGGACATTAAAAAATGTCTGTCACTAAAACGTGTGTGTGGGTGTATGTGTTTCAGGTGTAAAGGAAATCCTTGACAGGCATCAGTCTTTTCCTCGTCACTGTCTCCCGTTAAAGCGTGTGATGTGCATAATAATTGGACGGATTCGGAGTTTTTAGTCAACGCAATCTTTGTCTACATACATTTTAAGGCGGCCTTTTAATCTGTGGGTTAGTCCTTTCACACACACACAATCACACACACATAAACACAGTTCTTTTACATTTCGTGGGCACGTCATACTACATACAAAAATGTAAATGGCTGAAAGCAGGAAGAGACTAGAATAGATAGATCATAATAGGATTTATGTAGTGTATAGTCTTATGGAGGGGACAAATGAAATGTCTTTAATATCTTGCTAACATCAGAGCGTCTAAAACTATAATTTAGTCAGCACCACAATATTTAAATCTTGGCATTTTATTAACGATTCAATAAAAAGAATTTCACTGTAAAAAAATGTGTTTAGTAGCATGACACAAACCAGTGTGCCTTATCTTATATATTACACACATTGCCTCATACGCGTATCTGTGTTTTGAGTCGATCTAGATTTGAAATTATGATTAGTGTTTGTTGGTGTCTCACCACAAACTTTAGTACCTTAGCGCCAATTCATGTAGAAATTGGATGTGATTATATTTAGGCCTATGTCACGACTGGCTGTAGATACATTTTCATACGTGTATTTGGAAGTTTTGAGTTGAAGTGAAGATATATCTTAACTAAAATTGGAGGTGCATTTAGAACAGAGTTGTTATTTAAGTTAGCGACATATGAAAGCAAAACTCGTGTAATATATTCCTGCAGGTCACGTGGTTAGTTTCCAAGACTGTCAACAACATAGCCCGGGTTCTAGTCCTGACCCCGCCCCATCCCTGCCGCGCTGCAGAAGTTTTGGGCCTAGTGGATGTAATCATCTTCTATCTAGAAGGAACGTCTGTAAAAACGTATAAGTAGTTTCCCTTTTTGGCTCAGATTTAAACTTAGACGGCTAGTCTTGGCACGATACGCCACAGAAGTATTCCAGCATGTTTTGAAGTATTCCAGCATGTTTTGAAGTATTCCAGCATGTTTTGAAGTATTCCAGCATGTTTTGAAGTATTCCAGCATGTTTTGAAGTATTCCAGCATGTTTTGAAGTATTCCAGCATGTTTTGAAGTATTCCATGTTTTAAAGTATTCCAGCATGTTTTGAAGTATTCCAGCATGTTTTGAAGTATTCCGGCATGTTTTGAAGTATTCCAGCATGTTTTGAAGTATTCCAGCGTGTTTTGGATTATTCCAGCATATTTGGAATTATGACAGCATGTTTTGCACCTTAAGGCCAGACCCGATTTCTGGGCTCAATTTTAAGTTTTACAGACGTTCCTTCTAGATAGAAAATTATTACATCCAATAGGCACAAAACTCATGCAGAGCGTCAGGGATCGGTTCGCGGCTTTGATAGAACCCGCGTTGTCGGTTGACAGTCTGGTGAACTAACCACAGGACCAGCAGCCGGCCTCTCTGTGAAGTGGACAACGTGGTATGCATATGCCTTATATGTGTGTTTATAATTAGTATGAGTGCATACAATTTTACAATTTAGTATTAATTAGCCTACGTATAGTCTATTTTGAGGACCATATAAATGCAAGCTATATAAGAGAGCGTATGTGTGCGTGATTGCTTAACTATTTTCAAGTTAAACTTATCGTGAGCCTACTATTTTATATATATATATTGTTACGTCTCAGTTTCTAGGATCTAGGTTCTATCACTAACTAGATTTCATGGAACAGAATAATACTTTTAATCACAAAAACGCCCTATAAAACAAATACACGGGGTATCACCCCTACGCCTTTATCCGGACAAGGGTCATTCTCGGGTCACCAAAAAGACATTGACCACGAGTTACAAAAAGTGGAGATAAACAAAAACCAAGGGAGATAAATATGTATTCATTTCGTGCTTATGTACTATGTGGCAAATAAAATATTGTTCACTGATCATGCGATTTATTCAAATATCGTAGTCTACTATTTTATTGATTATTGTGTGCCTTTCCTCAAGTTGAAATGTTGCCAGACGTGAAGTACGTATACAGACTTGCTCCCCACGCTTCACGGTGTACAGTAGGCTATACCAGGTACCCGGTTTGAGGTTATACTTTCAACAAAGCATCGACTACGTGCGACGGGTAGGGAAAGTAGTGCATGAAACTGACCTCTAAACATATAGATCATATAGTAGGCTAGGTAGGCTAACTATATTTTAATACGGTACTGTTCATTACAAATGAATATTCATGCCTGGTAAGTGTAACATAGTATTAGTTCACTCAATTTACAAACACGCCAAGAGAGAAGGTAGTAATAATTCTATCTGAAATAAGTCACAACATAAAAAAACTCATAAAGACATTCATGAATGCATTCATACATAAGCTTACATTCATAAAGACATTCATAAAGACATTAATTTAAAAAGACATCCATATAGCCATTCATAAAGACATTTATAAAGACATTCATAAAGACATTCATTAAGACATTAATTTAAAAAGACGTACATATAGCCATTCATTAAGACATGTATGACATTTATAAAGACATTTATAAAGACATCTATAATGAAAATTTCTTCCCATGTCTTCCTGTCTCTGGTTATCGTCTCTCTTCCAGCTCTTCTCGTTTAGCTGCACATCCATTTCTTCTTCTCTTCGCCAGGTGTTCTTGGATCTACTAAATTTGTAATCGTTTTTTTTTTCAGTGTGTTCAGTGATTACAGTTAATCCATCTTCATTTTCTTTTTCAGATTTCTTGCTCTATTGGAATTCGAACTATCCTTTTCCATAAGGCTTGCATTTGTAATTATTCCATACAATTTAATGTCCAGTATTCTTCGCAGGCATCATGTGTACATGTCCGCGGGAGGGATTAAATGTTAAATGGGACTATCTGGCGGAAGGGGAGAGATTAAGTGTCGCGGGGACCAAGTGTGAATGTGACTATCTGTCGTGGGGTTAAGTGTCATGTATTAATTGTCATGGGATCAAATGTCCGTAAACCTAACTGAACTTTTTATTTTTTTATAGAAACATCTCTTTGATAATTTCCGATAAAAAAAATCTCGATTTGTGTTTTAGGATACCTTTAAAACAACATTAATTTTATTTCTTTTTAAATAGAGTTATTTTTTTTATGTTGCCTTAAACCAGGGGTCGGCAACCTTTTGCTTATAGTGTGCCAAACTAGGATTTCTAAATCATTCAGCGTGCCAACAGCGTGAATGTCAAACTGCTCAACTACCAGTTTATTATTTTTATTTTTATAAGACAATCTATTTAGTGCCGTAGCAAGACCAAGACAAAAGGAGCGTTATAGAGAAAATAATTAAAGCATTTTATATTTAATAACAAATACACCTGTTTGTTATTAGTATTAGCATCTTTTTTTTAATCCATTCATAGCCGATACACAATTCCATTTATGAACTTACACATTAATGGTTACTGTATCAACATTTGATTTGAATTTAGTTGCTAAGCTATTATTCTAGTAATAGCTTTAAATTCTTTATAGTTTAATCTCTGCATAACTGAGATTTCAACTTATATATTATTACTGGCGAGACCATTAGAATAGGAATTCGATACCAAATCGCTACAATTAAGCGGAATAGATAGGCCTACGTAGTTATCTTACAAACCGGGTAGTTAATGTAATGTTTAGAAGCGTACATATAAATTCCTTAATTAGTCATATGATATTTATATTATTTTCAATTATCTTTTATAGTTTAAAGTTATAAATTGTAAACCATTTTATTTTTTTAAAAGGAAACAAAAAAGAAACACAATAGAAATTTAACGCTAAGAAAACCGGTTAATTATCTCCCTTTAATTAAATTCGTCAAATTTGATGCTAGTGATGCTAAACGAGTAAAAAAAAAAACTTATATAACTAGTATTGCTTTTAAATTATTATTTCTGTACACACATTTAACATTATGCTCTTTTTTATTGTGTTATTAGATTATAAAATTAATTTACGTTGTAAATGCATTATCAAAGTCAATTTAAGGAGGGTTTTTTTTTACACATTATTGATTACAATAATTACATTATATAAGCCTGTTATATTTTTTTAAATAATAAAACAAACAAATTTGTTTTAAAAATAATTATATTTAGATCCTATGCGGGGTTTAAATGGGACAGTGATGCGAAAACAAGACATTATGTCTACTAGCCTCTCCTGTTCAAGCCTACCTCACCTACCCGCCGGTGAACCCTGCAATCCAGCCAGAGGTTGGGTGTAAACCCCAGCGGATGGCTGGATGGGACAACCAACGAGGTTAAGGCGAAGTCATACATTCCCTGCCAGAGGGGAGCAGCTCCCAACGAAGTCGGAGATATGTCGACTGTTCCAACTGGGGAACAGTGTGGGAGCATCAGAAAACGGACATAAACGCAACCATAAAGCTTTCTAATGAAATATGAAGCAGACAAAAATATCGTCATGGTGTCGCCCCCGTGGACCAAAGCCAGGCGAGAGCGGCACCGGGCCCCTAGCCTCGAAGGGATCCACCCAATCGACTGGCGGCTCTGTGAATCTGGATACCAGGGACAAACAGAGTACAACAGCCCGGTTTGTCAGAGAAACAGGACTGCCAGTCTGACACAGCAAAGGAAAGCTAAATGGAACGCAGAAGAAGAAGATTATATGCCTAATTAAGATGGATGAACACACCTTTTTTCCTTGAATGCGCTTCGCTAATTGTTCAATGTCAGGTACATATTTAGTCACTTATGAGTGGTCAAGTTTAAGTGACCTTTTGGTATGCTTAAAACAGCTTTCTTGGGGAGAGTTGGAAAGACTCGCTATAAAATATGTTTATTGGTGTAAATTAAACCAAAAGCTCAAAATAGAGCGAATGCCTTGCAGTTGACATTCCTAAATAGCTATTCCTTTCAGATTTTCCGCAAATCAGCACATTTCGATGCACAGTTTTGGGATGTTTAAAATAAAAAAAAAACGATTCAAATTTTCCTGCACTATAAAAAGATACAGATCTAAGTAGTTTTCAGTAAGATCAAGCCAATAAGGCTTAATAGGGTATGGAAACATGTCCATGAATTTAGAGAACTCCGCATTGACTGCTTCATTGTAAATTGTACTTCTGAAAAAGCTCATCTATCTTAATTTGCCTTAAATTAGGGAAAGAGTTAAATGTTTTGAAATTGATTTCACGGCAAGATATGACCAGTTTCAATGCAAATCCATTCCAGTGGTCCAACACTTCAAGTGATTTTCGCCCCCTTCCTTGTAAATGCAAGTTCTACTCACTGAAATGTGTCGCTTGTCATTCAGAAACATCGCAATATTTTTTTTATCAAGATACATCTTAATTTCTTTCAGTCAAGAAACGAATCTATCCAAGACTTTACCTATACTCCGCATCACCTTATTCTAGAAGAGACTTAAGATGCTACAAATTAACAATAGATTCAATCACAGATCGCAAATACGATGATGAGAATTTGCACACAAACATTACTGAACTAAAACAGTCGACGTCCAGTGTGATTCCCATGTATTTCCCCACTCAGCACCAATTAATTATGCTGACGTACGTTGTTTTGACTTGCATTAAAAAATCTTCTTGAAGGTCTCTCAAGAGCCACTAAAAATCGTTCTGCGTGCCAAGCCTGGTACGCGTGCCTTAGGTTGCCAACCCCTGCCCTAAACCATATTATCGTTATTCCCACACTTCAAAAGTCACGATGCTGTGCACACGCTTATCGTTTTAAAAACAAACCCCTGTCCAATTCAACATGCTAGTATTTTTTTTTATTAATTAAAACTGCATATAGTGTAATGAATTTTGCTTCATTTCAATACCTATTTTTACATCTCATTCACAATATTTGTAGCATATGTTTACGAAATGCAGACCATTAAAGAATAAATAGCTCACAACCAATTCACATCCTTTATTTCCAAATACTTCAAACAAACAAACAAAAAATAGCATTTATATATTCATGGTGAGATTAGCAAAGAACCAAATCATAGTTTTAAAAAAAAATATAAGTCACATAAATATACTCTAGTAGTAGTAGGCCTTGTCTTGTGTCAGGCTGGCCACATTCAGTGAAAATAAACATTTATACTTTTTTTTTGGGAAAAAATACATGCGATTGCAATATTTAAAATAGTTGCAACTTAAATGGAGATAATTCAGATCAAAGTAAAAAAACAACATAAATAATTTCAGATTTAACAATTACTCTAGTCCTAGTAGAGTACAACATAAACAAAAAACAACAAAATAATCCCCTAAAAGTGTTTATAAAAGCCTGAAATTTCAATGTTTATATTATATTTGCATGCAGTTTTAACTATGTAAAATTAAATGTACAATTTGGCATCTTCTTTTTTGGTACCTTTAGAAACCCACAGATTAAATGCATAGAACCCAGTTTCAAATAATATTCACAATATTTACCAGTATTTATAGTATAGTATAGTATTTATTAGTTCATACACCACTCAAAAAGTTTAATTGACAGTTAGTATTTTTAATGCACAAATTATAAACAAAACAAATAAAGACAATTTATTTATTTATCCATTCATCTATCTATCCATCTATATAGAGCGAGGGTTAATGTGGCTTTTTATTTGTATAAAAAATCTAATGTAAAACATCAAGACATTCTCTAGAACAGGTGTCAGCAACCTATGGCACGCGTGCCACACTTGGCACGCTGAGCGATTTTAAATGGCAATTCAAGCCCCTTCAACAAAAAAATTGAGTGCTAGCGAAGGAGGACTTTTAGGCTGTTGGCACGCTGAATGTATTTGGAAATCCTAATTTGGCACACTGTTATCAAAAGGCTGCTGACCACTGCTCTAAAACATATTTAAACTTGATTTAGTTTCATTTGCTTGCAAGCAAACTATGGAGAGGGAGGGATAATGTAAATAAAACAGTCCCTGCCCAACCATAGCCAAAACAATGTTGAGAAAGACAAGAGAGAAATGGTTTGGAAAATAATAATAACAATTTGGAAAATATTTGAAGTAAGGCAAGCAGATTTAAAAGCCTGGCCCATCACACAACAAACACACATGTAGAGCCTTGCACTGGACTTGGGTCAACACAGGTTCAACAATAAATATAAGCTGAGACATATCTATCTGCAGTGTATGGATTTAATCAAAGGGTTAGATATTAGTCTCAAACACACAATTATGTATCTTTCTAGGAGTTCAGCCTTTAAAAGATCACTAAAGATCAGTTTTATAAGATCACTGAATGGGGCTTTGGCTGGCCTATCAAGAACAAAAAACAATGGGGGACTGTAACATTTACAGTAAGTTGTGGGTTCCAATCAAAATCAGGATTTGTTCACGGTGTAAAACATGACTTCATATTCAACTCCAACTGGTCCAACTAACATTAGTAGCTAGTAACACTCACATTTTATACTGGCCACACAATTTCTTTTTTTCTTTGCCCTACCATCTAGTCAAAAAGTATCTAGTAAATTATCAGTATTGTATTCATGCCAGCTCAATTTAATTTCTTCCACTTGTTATTTAGCCATTGCAAGCCAGGGGATTGTGTGGCCAGCAGAATGCCCAGCCGCTTTTACTTATCCCCAACTACTGTCAGGTACCCATCATCACTGGGTAGATCCAGGGACGTCCTCCAGACCCAGGAAAAAATCCTTAGCCTTCGTCAGGACTTGAACCCGAGACCTTTGGTATACCAGCAGAGCTGGATGCTTAGTGCTACCACATCCCATCTTACAATCTAGCCTTCAGTGATTTCAATGGTCTACATGAAGGAAGAGGGAAATAGGTAGTTGAGAATCATGTCCAGGTAGAACAAGAGGAAGGAATAAATATTATGTTAAGAAGAATCTGGAAGTCATTGGATTATTGATAGTGCTTGTGATAAAAAACTTTTTTTTTGTGACTACTCAGAAGTCTCTATGTGTAAGTCAGAAATATATTATTGCTCTACATTAATAAAGTAAATAAGTTTCAGGTTTATATAAGTAGACAATTAAATGGTTGTGTGTTGGCGATGGGGAGGTGCAATAATATATAAATTATTCTGAAGTAATATATCAAGGACAACTAAAATAAAATGCCATATTTTGTACAATTTAGCTTTGGCCTGAATCCATAGAGTCACTAACATATTGAGATTTGACCAAACTGTTTTGTATTTTTAAAATAAAAATAGCTCCGCCCCCAACACAGTGTAAGCTTTTACTAAATGCCTTCAGACACTCATCCATTTGGTCCATTAGTTCTTCTTAGCGTTACAATTGAGTCATTAAAAAAAAAAAAAAAACTATGGCAGCCAACTCAGCAGAAAGAAAATAAGAAGGCATTGTTAAAAGCCACCCATGAGTGTAACAGGCTGTTATTAACATTAACTGTTTTCTTCAATTCAAAAAAAAATATTAAAACCTATAGTGTATTTGTATAATATTAATATGGGACTTAGTAAAAACAAATCAACTTTAAAAAAAAGGGAAATTGTTGTGTTATTTTTAGTTTAGGGAGCCAAAAAAACTGAAAATGACTCAGAATTCATCAAGTAAAAAAAAGACAAAGACAGAAAAAAACAACAAATGGACTGTTAAAAAGGATGGAAAGAAACTTATTTTCAAACAGAAATTAAACAGAATAAAATTGAATAAAAAAAACAAATATAAGATTGTCTTCAAGTCCAATAGAGCAATAAACAAAAATATCGACTTTAAAGACACTGTAATAAAAGAACATACATTTTTCCTTGTACAATAAAATAAAACCTTGTTTATCATAAAAATGCTAAGATAATAAACCTGATAGTTAAAATAAACACAGAAAACTATTTTTTTAAGATGTGGAACAAAAAATAAGGCTTTCTTTATACATCAAAAGAATGCCATGAGAAAAATATGTAAAAAAAAAGACTTTTAAAAATTTGGTGAGCATCATCACAATCATATGTCAATACATACAAAATTGAAAGCCAGTTACAAGGGAGACAACAAGATCATGAGATGTGAAGGGAAAATAGATGCGAGATGACCGCTTCTAGGATCTTAGCAAGTTATTAATTTTTTTTATAAAGTTTATTACATCGGGGTTGATGTCATAAATGCCTTTTTGCTAATTTGGTAAAGGTAATATAGACCATTTCTAATTTACACCAGCCTCCATTTCTAATTTACACCAGCCAATGCAGACTTACACTGATGGTCAATAAATAACTATTGGATGGACAAAAGGAATACTTTGGGCTGATCAAGTGGTGCCAAAAAGCTGCCAGAGACTTGGCGCCACTGCCCCACAACTGACACCACCGCACTACTATAAATAGAAACAGACTAGCATTTGTTCGGCACTGCCAAGGTCACACAAGTTTATTTCTTAAACAGCTACTCACAAAATTATAAATATATAATATATATATGTGTTAAGGGTAACTCCCATATGCAAGTAAATGGATAATTTTAATATTTCAGATACTGCACTAATAAAATATGCATGGGATTTTATCAAACATAGATCATAATTCAATTTTTTAAGATTTCTTGGAACAAACAAACAGTAAGTTTAACCCCCCAAAACATCCCTTTTTCTCCAATTCCACCAGCATTAAACACTATATTTCCATGATAACCAAACACTAAAAAAAAGTAATGTTTTTATATAGTTCTTTTGTTAGGGTATTGAGTAACATTCTATTTAAGAGATTTTTTTCGGTTATTACTGCATTAAAAAAAAAAGCTACAAACTTGGTGATTAACAAAACAGCCACCGTTAAAAAACTCCAGAGTATGCCCTGAACAAGAGCATGGAGTGCCCCTCATTAATGGCAATGTTGACCGTGGCCTCTGCGGCAACAAAGAAGACTGTGCCGGGCTTGAGACGAATGGGCTGGGCCTGGGATTTGCTGGTCGCCTCCCCTTCCCCGTTGATGATGATGCAGACACTGGCACTTTCAAAGCCTTGCAGTTGGAAGCTAGGGGTACCCTCTGGAACCTGAGGAACAAGCGGAAAGCAAACGGGGGTTTAGGTACATCAATCACAAACTAGCTAACATGGGTCTTACAGCAGTGTCTGAGCGCTATTTTTCACAAGCCATGGGTGTCAGGCATCATTGGGGAAAGTGTATGTGACTTGCAACTGTACTGCCACACAATCCCCTAGAATTATGTGGCAACCAAAACAGGTGAATACTGTGACACCACAATCTCTCATTTTTTTATGACAACATTTAATTCCTATACATACTTGAAAATAGAACTTAACTCATTTGCTACTACCGCGACTGAATGCGACATACCTCCCTCCGTACTAATGCGCCATGCGTTCTGTGTTTTTTTTTTACTGCAGGCACAGCTTTTAAAAAGTAGGAATATAGTTTGTTTCGCTAAAAAAAAACGGATGTTTTTATTAAGTTTCTTTTTTTTGCAATGCACTTTCAAAGTACGGGTAGTTTTCACTGGCCTTTCGTCTTGTAATACTTTTATTATAGCCTTCGCCTTTAATTTTTTACTTTATTAATCAATAGCTTTATACCTCCAAATATAACACTTAACAACAGTTCTGATAAAAAGGATGCTGCAGATATAGATTTAGATGAATTTCCATTACAACTCGATTTATGGGCTTTATGATACTTTATTGGACTTTGACGCTAGGGCTAGTGAAATATTTAGCCAAATCCTAGGGTCTCAACACTCAGCGAATGAGTCTACCGATAATTTGACATTTTTCATGTATAAAAGTATACATTTCCAGAAAGCTAAGATATTTATCTATTTTATTATGTAATATTTATTAACTTTGGGGAATATTTTGTCATTAAAAAAAATATTTAAAAATAATGTACTAAATTTAATGAGGAGTTCCTTCTCTTAGGCTAGTATTTTCAGGGGTGTCTTTGGAAACTAGGTTAGTAGCAAATGAGTTAACCCATCCAGCACTGACCTACTTTCTTGCTATGCATTACTTCAGTACCGGCTATAATTTTATTAATTACTCCCCACGGCCCAGACATTGATAAGGTTCCAAAATTATATTGTTACTTTTTTTGTTGTTGGTAAAAAGTGATAATACATGTAGAGAGTAAATTGCTTGAAACATAATAACTTACCTTATTAGAATAATCAAATATTTAAAAATAATTCAATTCATTTGTAATATTAATTCATAAGAAAAACATAGATCTATTGTAGCGGAAGGTAAATAAATATCAGCCATTTCAATTTCACACAAAAAAGAAGCAATTGTAAGTTTTCGTTATTTAAAAAGCAAAAAAAAATTCAACTATTCAGCTATCAAATAAATATTCTGCCCAAGACTAAGGTGAAAGGTCAAATCATTTATATTGTGCTTTAAATAGACACCCTTCCTTGAGATATATATAGGCGCCTGGGATGCAGGGAATTTGGTATTGAGATGACAATATATGTGCCTGGGATGCAGGGAATTTGGTATTGAGATGACAATATATGTGAAAGAATTCGGTTGATGACCATATACGCGCCCAAGCTGTATGGGTTAAACTCATCCATAGTTTATCTGAGCACAAGATAAGATTTAATTATATTCAGGGTTCCCACTCTTTTTCAGAAAAAAAATTCCTGACTGTTTCCTGACTATTTCCTTACTATAAGAGCAAAATTCCTGGTTACCAAAATGAATTTAAATTTACTATATAACGAGTATAATTCTACTTACATAAAGTCTAAACACAACATAAACTGACAATTCAGATTTAATAATTCAATTAAATCTTTTATTTAGTACAGATAATAAACTTTAATCACAAAATTATTAATTTTGTACAACTTTTATTTTCTCCTCAATGACACTTGTCATTTCTCCCAATGCTTTTGTTTTGAGAGAAATGTGGTGGGCTTTGCAATAGTTGTGTAGTTTCTGATGTCTTATCTTCATTGATAATGACTGGGAAAGACACGTACATAAAGTGTTTTATATTATAAATATAAATAGGCAAATAAGTCTTCTTAATAACATAAAAAAGCCAAAATCATGATGATATTAGTGTTGCTTAGCTCTAAGTCAATATTATCTTGCTAAATATCACTAGAAATGTCTTTAAGAGAGGCTACTATTAGTATCTCATTTACTAAAAGTAGGTAACTAATTGAAAAAAATATTTTGTAAGCCCAGTAACAAAGACAAAAAAGGACAACTGGGTCTGACTTAAGGATTAAAAATAATTAAGAGTGATCCCCCTTGCTTTATATACATTTCATACTTTTTAATTAAAAAGCCTTTGCGTCCATTTTTTTTAAATAAATTAAAAATTATATAATTAGTCCAATTATTTATCCATATCATGAAAAAGCTTGATTGCAAATACATCAATATTTCCTATTTTTATTTTATGATATGCAGAATCAGTGAATTCGAGGTCACAAACTTCAAAGTCAAAGACATCAAAACTAAAATCAAACAAACTACTAGGGCCTAAATATACATACATGTTTAAGTTTTGAAACCCCAATCATAGTTAGCCTATAGGCCTACACTAAAATAAATTTTGAAACCACATTCAAACAACTGTCTAAACAAAATTAGGCATGGACTAGAACTATAGTTTCTTAGCAACAAATTCCGACGCGAAAATCGGACATTCACATTAGCCCATTAACTACTACTAGATCTATGGCAAGTGGCAAGCCTATGGCTATGACGCTATGGCTACGGTTACTAGGAGATGATCATTTCGTCAATTCATTTTATCAGAGCCTTAGCCTAATATTGAAATAAATGACTCTTATATAATATTTAAAACAATTGTGAGCGAAAATTCCAATTTAATGTGTTCTTAAATTTAAATGATAGTAGGCCTACATTTGCCATAAGATGAACAAAAGATTGAAAACATTCTAAAAATATTTTTTTCGCGAGACAAAACTAGGTCATCTTTGTCTTAGGCAAAATCGGCCGCTTTAACCCAAGTAGCCTAATTAATTACATAAAGTCTAAAGTCAAGTATATCTTATAAGTTTACAGACGTTCCTTCTAGACAGAAGATTATTACGTCCACTAGGCCCAAAACTCCTGCAGGGCGACAGGGATCCGTTGGTGGCAGGGATAGAATTCGCGACCTGTCAGTTGGTTTTTGGCTGACAGGCCGGTGAACTAACCGCTAGACCAGCCGGCTTCAAGTATAGGCTAATATATAATGGAAGACTTATAGTAATGGGCGAAGTGTGGGCTTAGGCTTACTAAGACTAAAAGAAGAATGATTTTGTTTATGTAAATGGTCAATTGATCAAAATCATAATGGCTGGATTTAATCTGATATAAAATTAATAACATTGAGGACGTTGACCCGTCCTTGACCTTTGATCTTGTATTTTTGGAACTTACGACAGTGGACAGTAGCAGTAAGAATCACTTCGAATAGGTCTAGGCCTATGCATTTTTAAATATAAAACAAAACAATACAAGATACTTGCCTTAAAGAAAATCAGCAAAGCCAAGTCAGAAAATTACCGATAGTAGGCATAAGTGTTAAAAAAACGGCGAGATCGCTAAAGTAAAGGATTAAATGACTGATCACAAACAAAAAACGTAAAACATAGTGAACTAGTCCTCCGACCTCGATATATTTAGGAATAGATTCGCCTATCCCTTTGTTTTAAATTCTCAGTGTGCATTGGGTGGAAAACACAAAAAACGGCGCTAATGATCGAAAAATACACATTCGGCGAGGAAAAACTATGCATCTGTGACATTTTTGTTTTGGGCTTTTGTCTTCTTTTTTTTCCCGGCTTTTTAGACCTTTTTCCTTTCTAAATCCCGTCTTTTACGGCCGGATAAAATTTTACTCAATTCCCGTCTAATTCCCGACTTTCCCGGAAGCGTGGGAACCCTGTATATTTGATGGATACATTTTTAAAATAAATATATAGATCTGTCCTAAATCTTTGAGAAGTTCATAGTTAATAACAATAACTCTGTATTGTATAAGAATAACTCTGCATTGTATAAGAATAACTTTGTATTGTATAAGAATAACTCTGTATTGCATATACTCTTGTTAACTCTACTTTAAAATGATTAAATCTCTGACTTCCTGCTTTAAAAGACCCCCTCCCCCCTTTCAGTACCACCAACATCATCCCAAAACCAAAAAAGTTTTTACTGTTAAGAGAAAAAGCAACAACATCTACTTACCTCAAACTTTGATACACCAAAGTCTGGAACAGGTGGGTTGAAGATGGTGATGTGAATATTACTGTGGCTTTCAATGCCCAAAAACTTTGTTCTGCTGACTGGTCGGCCAGTGTAGTCCAGCATTTCACACAGGGTGTGGACATCTATGTACTTAGGGGTAAGGCCAGCACGTACAACATTGTCTGAACAAGCCATGCACTCCATACAGTCTAGGGCAAACAAAATAAACTCATGTCGTTAACTTAAATTCTTATGGAATATTGATATTATAAATCATGATGTGACATAATCGGGCTGCAGCTGAACAAATAAACTCTTTATTGTTCTTATCACTAAAAATGTAATGTAAACTAAATAGAAATAAAAAAGGTGCTACCAGGCATATGTTCCAGCTATGCATTTCTCTGAACTTCAGAGCAGCGTTCTAATTAAATAAAATTACTTAACGGAAACTTACTGGTAATAGTTTATCCACATGCTGATGTTACCATAACAGCACAACAAATTTGAAATCCCAATATTTATGTTAATTTATTCCACCATTAAAATATTCAATAACAGTTAAGCTATCTAAATCACCTTTTCAAGTGACATTCGTATAGATTTTCTCAGCAAAGTCTTGTGCATAAGAATTTTAAAACCCTTAAGACTCCATATTGATCACATTAAAATTGGCCAGCTGGTACAGAGTTAACAAGAAATACCTACCACCAGACAAATAGGCATGTGGAAGGTTGGCCTCTAGAAACATGGCTTCACCAGGCTCCAAGTGCACTATGTTCAGGAAGAAGATAGCAAAACATCCCCTGTCTCCTGGAAACTCAGAATCCAATTTCAACAAGATATCACCTTCATAAGGACTGATATCACCAGATGTCTCTTCTGGGAAAAACAAATGTTTGAAGAAAAAAAAAATTTTAAGCACTTTGCATATAAAAATAATCAAAGTTCATGTATTTTTTTCATAAGACTGTGTTGAAAACTAATTTTGAGACATCTTTTTTCAAGTAAAAAAAAAGTTGCATCAACTTCATAAAACATTATATTAAAGTCTGACCATTTAAGAGATCATTTGCTTGCTTCAAGAATAAGATTGCAGTTTTATTAAATGCTATTGCATACAATGCAGTTTTATTGAATGCTATTGTTGGTTTTAAGCCCTACTCCCTGATATGTTAAAAGGCCACACACATAAAAAATTTGTAGATGATGCACTTACTAAGTTTTTTCACTTTTTCCACTAAAGATGACAGGGCATGGTCCACCACTTTGCTATCTCTGTTCATCAGGGCCATGAAAGAATCCTTCATAGACTCTCTGTGAAGGGGCATGTCCATGGAGTGACTGGCAGTTATGAGCTTGCAGGCCTTGTCACCAACAGCCTCCCTAAACTCATCCACAGCTACAGAAAAGTCGAAATAGTCAAAGTTACTGTGTCTTATTAAAATAACATAAAAGCTAGACAGTTAGAAAAAAAAAATATGAATAAAGATGTTTGTAAGGAACTTACGTACCTGACTGACCAAACCAGTCCATAGGACTGGCGAAGCAGTGTTTACCAGTTTCTGTGGCAACTACATACTAGGGGATTGTGTGGCCAGCACTATGCCCAGACTCATTTATTTCACCCTAACTTATGTCGGGTAACCATCAGTGCCAGGTAGACTCAGGCACACCCTCCAATCCCTAGAACAAATCCTAGCCTTTACCAGGATTCAAATCCAGACCCTTCCATACGCCGGCAGCAGGCTGTGTTATAGACGCCGGCAACAGGCTGTGTTATAGATGTGGCCCTATATATGTGTGTGGTTTATAAAGAGACTATTTTCACTGTGAATTAAAAAAACAAAGACTTACTCTGCAAAAAGTGTGCAACTTCTTTAATGGGCCTGAAACCACAGAGGCCTGTAAATGGAGACAGTGCAATAGCCATTTCTGGCTTGTGATTGGTGTCCTTGTATAGATCAGGTCTTGTCTTATTTAGAAGTTCTGCATGCACCTGGAATAGTATGGGGGGAAGGGGTGTATAAAACACATTAGCTTCCCTAAAATACATAGCATCCTCCTATCTATTTAACTGTGAATACATTTTTAAAATGTTAAACAAATGTTACCTTGTTTGGATGAGCCTGAATGGATAATGATGTTTTCACAGATAATACTTTGAACAAAAACGGAAGGTTGCCTTTAAAATATGACCTGACTTCAGGACCCAACTGCTCAGGGTGTTGTTCAACCCATTTTGATAAAGGAATTTCTTCCTGTCCAGGGATGGAGACAATAGAGGGACCATTTGGGTGTGTCCCCATCCAAAGCTGAATGAAGTAAAGAAAATGTACATTCATTTTTTTTTTTGCATAAGAAAGAGCATTAATTTAAACATTCAAATTGAAAGAAACCAAAAAGTGGATGTATAACTAAGTAACACTCAAAAAATTATTGAATATTTTTTTTAAATTGAAGCATAATAAGAATGATCAAACTCTAGAGGTTATAAGACATTTCATAATGAGAAAATCAATGTAAGGTTAGGATAGTTAAGAAACTAAGAACTATGTTTTGTCTGTCACAAAAAGTTCCACATTCCTGACAAACATATTCCTAGTTTTCCTAAATATGTGGGATCTCTATTCATAGTGTTTTTCATATGTAGGCTAATTACTAACAAAATGGTCTTTTTAAAAGTAAAGAACAAACACTAATTACCTTTACCAGTAATATAAGTGAAACTATTTATATAACATGTCTTAAAATACCTCAGCATAAGTGCCATCTGGGTCTATTTGAAAATCAGGATCAACACTTGACTTTAGTTTAGCTACAACACTGTCCTTTCCTACTTTTCCCCAGGCATACTGTTGTACAGCACACTTGAGTTCAAATACTAGAAGATAAATGGATATTAGTATTATTTGCATGATCATAGACTTAGAATGGTGCTTAAACTTAATTAGGTGGGCTAACAACCTACTGTTTTGATCTCTCAAACGATGATATAAAACAATAAAGGGCAGTTAGATTAGGATTAGGGTTTGGCCGGATATGATTTTTTCACTATTTGCAGAATCTGGATAGTAGCCCCTAATACTTGCCGGATCCGTATATTTCCGGATGTCATTTCCACAAGTATAGGGGTGTACTTCAACAGTTTCTGATTAGAATTGAAAAGTATTTATTAAAGTATTTATTATTCAACAGATAGTAAGTATAACTTATATGTATTGTTTATATATTTTATATTTCTTTATCAACTTTAAATTTTTACTACAGTATTACTTCATTTGTATTTGAAGTAATTCTTTACTACCATGATATTCGCACCCGGCAAAAATCCGCCGGTTGTATTTGGCAAATCCGGATAGCGCTGGATACCCCAATAACCCGGCCCAAATATTCGGCATGTGGTTATTTGCGCATAGAGCTCAAAGTTATGCAATTATATTTGATATTTGGAAAATAGAAATAAGGAAGGAATGGACACATACTCAGTCATACTGTGACATAGGCCTATATTCTATATATGAATTTGATGGCTAATGACTAAACATAATAATGAAAAAAATAAGTTCCTAAGTCTCAGGCTCAGGACCCAAGACCAATGCAAGAGTCAAGACTAGTCAAGAGGCACTGTCAAGTCATAACATACCATGGGATTTGTTAATAGTAGGCCTATAGCCACTATAGTCTATATGCCTAATTTAAAAGAATACACTACCTTGACCTTACTCACTTACTCTTACTTAAAAAAGCAAACAATTTAGAATTGGAACATCAATGAAGAATCATAGTGATAGACCCTAACATGAAAAACTTAGGCTACATAAAATAAATCAAGTTAATTATAGTTAATAAGTAGGCTAAATTTATATAATATAAGTTAAGAAATAGCTTAGACTTAAGACTTAAGACAGCTTAGAAATTTATCAAAGCTAAATAATACTAGACTAGACTAGTCTAACATTATAAATAGGCCTAGAATATAGATCTAGTAAATTACTAAATATGAATTATGTTCGATATTATAAATTATTATTATTATTTGTTAATATTTAATATAACTAATAACAGTAACAGAAATATACTAAGAAGTTAAGTAAGTAAGTTAAGTTAATAAGTAGGCTAAATTTATATAATATAAGTTAAGAAATAGCTTTGACTTAAGACAGCTTAGAAATTTATCAAAGCTAAATAATACTAGACTAGACTAGTCTAACATTATAAATAGGCCTAGAATATAGAATAGATCTAGTAAATTACTAAATATGAATTATGTTCGATATTATAAATTATTATTATTATTTGTTAATATTTAATATAACTAATAACAGTAACAGAAATATACTAAGAAGTTAAGTAGTTCTAAATCTAATTTATAATATAATAAAATAATATAATTAATTTAAGTAGGCCTTCTCAACTCTCAAACAGAGCCTGACAGAGTCAGAGAGCTGAAATCATTTGCATTGTGATTGTGGCTGTTTGTGGTATTTGATTTGTGACGATTTTGTTGGCGACGACATTCAAGACATTGGTCCGATTCGCAATAGTTTAATCGGCTTTATGTGAAAGGGGATCTTTTAAAACTATTTCATATTTCCGAAATAGTTGTTCCTTTATCTTGGATTTAGTACCAAAATAAAAAATTTTGTGAAAAATAAACTACAACTAAACCAAATATATATAAACAATACAAAATACAGTTTCTCACCTTCTGGAGTCGCCATTCTTTTTTCCGAAGAAACAAGAAAATATGAAAGCGTTACAGTGGTCAGATTTTTTGTAATGGTTAATGTTTATAAATTTACGCTAACGTAAATAAACTTTTTACACGGAAGTCGAAAATACAAATCACAGAAGCAAAGAGAACAAACTTTGGGGGAAATGTTAGAATTTTAAAAGTGAAAGCTTTAAATTTCTAGGCTTTAAAAATTGCATAGCTGGTTAGTTATACATATTAAATTGATTGGTTTTATTAATCAGTCTAAATTGAGTCTACTTGATAAGACAAAAACATTTCTTGCCAAAATTATCTATAGGCCTATCATCTAATTATAGTTTCTTCTTCTTCACCAGCGTTCTAATTTGCTTCCCTTTGCTGTATCAGACTGACAGGCCTGTTTCTCTGATATACCGGGCTGTTGTTTGTAAGAATGGCTTTGGGCCCCAGAGCTTTTCCTCCATAGTGGCTCCCTAGGGCCAGGCCTGGTTACGGGCTTCTCGGTGGAGAGGACACCATTGCAGAAAGTGCTCTCTGCAATTTGGGTGTGACAGGCCGATTATTTTGGTGCTAATGGTCTAATAATAATAGTCTGTTGTGTCCTGTCCTGAGTTGGAGTGATGTGGTCTACACATATCTGGTAAGGTGTGGCTAGTCGTCTCAGATTGGAGGATTGAGTTCAGTCCCTTTTCTCTTGTATCCTACATGTCTTTGAATATGCTCTTGGCCTCACAATATATTATAAGAGATGCGGTGTGTTTGGTGGTTGTGTTGTTGGGCATCTTTTCTGAACCTGGTCAGCTCATCTGCCTCCTCGTTTCCAGGCAGTCCACAGTGTGATAGTATCCACTGGACCGCTAGGGTACTCTGTAGTGAAAGAGTTCTCAGTCTGCTAATGTATTACTCTCGAGGTGGTCCCTTGGAGTCCACTTGAGGATATCAGTCCCTCTATGCGGGGTCTGCTGTCGGTGAGAATGACTATGTAGTAGGCAGGTGGGGTAAGCTTGTTGATCTGGTTCGTGGCTTCCCAAATGGCGATAAGTTCTTCTATGTGTTTGGTGGTTGGAGAGCCAGCTGGGAGAAAGTGAAGGGTGGTGTGTCCATTTGGGTGTGAGATAACTATTCCACGTCCTCGAATTTTGGTGGTAGGGTTCGTAAAGCCATCGGTGTAGTTATAGGTCTATTTGTTTTTGCTGCATTCTCTTTCTAGTATGTTGACTGTGAGGGATATAGTATATGTTGTCTTTGTTAGCCCCTCTTTGATGTCGATTCCCTGGGACTTCCTTGGAGACGACTATGTTGTGGTGTGGACTGTTCCATTTTCTACTGTGAGTTGTATGGGTTCATAGATGTCTGGTGTGTTTTGGAGATCATTTGAAAGTGTTTTGGCTAGTAGTCTTGATATATGATTGAAGCTGGATCTTTTGAGTCTGTGTGTTTTGGCTAGTAGCCTTGATATATGATTGAAGATGGATCTTTTGAGTCTGTGTGTTTTGGCTAGTAGCCTTGATATTTGATTGAAGCTGGAACTTTTGAGTCTGTTTTGGTTCTTGCTTAAAGTACGTTGTTTGCAGGCTGAGTGGACATTCTTTGCATTTTGTCGTAGTATGTTAGGATTTCATCATTTAACGGTATAGATCCAAACCTTATTAGCTTTTACAAATCTTTCACATATCCAAAATGCCAGAATTGTATTCTCTCCTCTAAGATATTATATTTTACAATTAATGGACATCTTTAATTAGTTTAATCTCATAACTGACGCATACGATTATTGCGTTATACACAATGTTTATTATAACTTTTAGGCCCTGTATTATTGACGGTGGGGGGGGGGGGGGGGGGTACAATTGTTGATGGAATTAATGGACTTCCCCATAGTGGCTCATTAACTTCCAGATGTTGCTTTAACCACACCGTCGAAAGCCTTTTCGACGTCTACAAATGTCAAGTACAGGGGAGATTGCCATTCTAATGATTATTCGCAAAGAGGCAATGTGGTCAGTAGGCCAACACGATCGGCCTTGTCGAAAACCTGCTTATTCTGGCCTAAGTTTCACATCTATGGCTTCCTTCAGTCTCTCCAAGATAATCCTGGTCAGGACTTTGCCTGGAACTGAGAGAAGCATTATTCCTCTCCAGTTGCTGCATACAGAGAGATCACCTTTCTTGGGTAGCTTGACCATGTAGCCTAATTTCCACTCGTATGGCACTTGTTCCTCTTCCCAAGTTTTTTGTAGCATTTGCTGGATCATCTCTGCTGATATCTCTGTTCCAACCAGGAGCTGGTGGTCTGATATGCTACGTCAGCACCACGTCTCAGTCCAGGTTGTTTTGTGGATGGTCTTGTGTGGAAAGGCTGTCCCGCCAATGACGAGATCATTAAAAGCAAATAGTGCTCACCGTTTTCATTCGTGTTTCCAACTCCGTTTCTACCCATAACGAGCTCTCTGTCTGTGTTGTCCATTTCACTTTGGTATTCATGTCACCCATGACTATTACCATGTCTCTTTTTGGTGTGTGGTCAATCACAGCCTGTATGACCTGTAGACATTTTCTAGCATTGAATGGTGGTGGTTGTTTTTCCATTTGTCTTGAATCGTGCAGAGATGAGTCATTCGGATTAATTTGTTATTTTATTTTACAAATGTGTAGGCCCACAAATAGTAGCCGCAAAGAAAGAAACAAAATAAACGATTAATAAATTATACAGGCCCTGGGCTAGTAGGGACATATATAATAGGCCTATAATACATATGTCGGTCAGATGCGCTTAATAATGCTATTAAATGCGCTCGTAAAAGGGTGTTTTGATAAAATCAGTAGGCCTAAAAACATGTGCATGTGTAGGGAGAAGGAGGAAGGGCTCGACATAATGACGGGATGTGGGTTTATTATTGTGTTTATATTCATAGCATACATAAAAGAAACAAAATCGAAGTTAATATTTAACAACAAATTCCTACGGAGATTGGTTGACGTTGAAGGCCTATAGGAATAGGCTATAGGGCCTATACATAGGATATAGGCCTATTCATTAATTGTGTGGAGTTACTGATCTCCCATCGGGCGCCTCCCCAGGTGGCGGATCGGGGAAAGCCCACCAGATATGGTAGGTACCGGGGAAATCAAATACCCGGGGCGGACCAAAATCAGTAACTGCTGCCTTGCAGGAAGTGGAGGGATCCACAAAGGCTAGGGAACATAACCCGAAAAAAGGCAGCTATCCTGAGAGCTGAGAGGGGAACTCCTCCCTAGACGGTTATGCGCTAGGCTAGCAACCTGCCATGTAAAAAAACATAAAGCTACAGAAACAGCAACAGAAATATCCAAAAGCCAAACTATTATGGGAGCTCAGCTGAGGGTTGAGGCTGTGATGCCTGATATGACGAGGCGAGATGAAAGCCGAAAGGAAGTTTCTCCTCTGACACAATCCTTGGCGACCCCTCGAAAAGAAATCAGAATTGGAGCATGGAATGTACGCACCATGTACGAATCAGGAAAAACTGCCCAAGTAACCAAAGAAATGGTACGCTATAAAGTCAACATATTGGGTGTAAGTGAAATGCGGTGGACTGACTCGGGAATGGTAACTCTGGCATCAGGCCAAACCATAGTTTACTCTGGAAGATCTGACGGTCAGCATCAGGAAGGTGTAGGTATTATCATGGACAAGCAGACAAGGAAAAGTCTGTTGAGCTGGGAGCCAATTGATGCCCGAATAATCAGAGCAAGATTTTTCTCAACATATGCTAAGATTACTGTCATACAGTGCTACCCGCCCACAGAACAAGCAACAGAAGATGAAAAAGACATGTTCTATCATAACCTGCAAAGTCAGATAGATAAATCTCCTCGACATGATATTATGATAATCATGGGAGACCTAAATTCAAAGATAGGATGTGACAACAGTGGTTATGAGTATTGCATGGGCAAGGAAGCCATGGGGGAAAGAAACGACAATGGCCAACGCCTCATTGATATATGCCTAGAGAATGGCCTGGTTATAGGAGGTAGTATTTTCCAGCACAAGAATATTCATAAAGCCACCTGGACCTCTCCTGACAACAGGACAAAGAATCAGATTGACCACATTGTCATCAACCAAAAGTGGAGAAGAAGTATGAAAGATGTCAAGGCGATTAGGGGTGCTGACATTGGTAGTGACCATAACCTTGTCTTATGCAAACTCAAACTCAAACTAAAGAAAGCTACCAAAACTACTAGTTACCAACTCTATGACTCTTCCAAATTAAAAGATACACTAGTAAAAAACAGTTTTGTGTTGGAACTACAGAATAGATTCAGCCTACTAGAAAATCTTTTAGAGGACGACATTAACACACACTGCGATAAGATTTTAAATGTATACACCGAAACCAGTAGAACAACACTAGGACACAAAACAAGACAGAGAAAGGAATGGATTTCAGATGCCACATGGAGCCTCATAGAACAAAGGAAAGAGGCAAAGCGAAAAATGCTCACCAAAAATGGAGAAAGAACTTCAGAAGCTAGACAGGATTACAAAAGACTCAACATTAGAGTAAAGCGAAGTGCAAGACAAGACAAAAGAGATTATATAGACAACATGGCACTAGAGGCACAAGTAGCAGCTGATAAAGGCGACAACCAAACAGTCTACAAAATTATTAAGTCCCTTACGGGAGGTCTAAGGAGCAAATCGACGACTGTTAAAGATAAAAACGGAAATAATCTGACGACAGAGAAAGACCAGCTCCAGAGGTGGGCAGAACATTTTGAAGATATCCTGAATAGACCGGACCCAGAAACAGAGGCTGTCATCACAGACACGGGTTTTGAGATTGAAGTGTCTAAAGGGCCCATTATGGAACAAGAAATAATAGAAGCCATTAAACAGACAAAAGGAAATAAGGCGCCAGGAGAGGATAGAGTTACGGCAGACATGCTCAAGTCCAGCCCAACCCTGTGTGCAAGAACACTTATAGGACTCTTTAATAAAATATGGGACAAAGAACATGTACCTACCTCATGGAAACGAGGAATTATTGTCAAAGTTCCCAAGAAAGGCGACCTAACCCTCTGTGAGAATTGGAGAGGCATAAACCTATTGTCTGTTACAGGAAAAATCTTTTGTAGAATCCTACTGATGAGAATGAGAACAGGAATAGAGAGAGTCCTACGTGAAGAACAAGCTGGTTTCAGAGCTGGAAGATCATGCAATGATCAAATTTTTGTCCTGCGTACCATAGTGGAACAGTCATTGGAATCGAACTCCTCTTTGTACATCAACTACATAGATTTTGAAAAGGCTTTCGATAGCATCCACCACCCAACACTTTGGACAATTCTGGAATCATATGGATTCCCAGGCAAAGTCATTAACATCCTGAAAGACATCTATACTGGAAACCAGTGCTGTGTACGCCATGAAAACCAACAGAGTGAATGGTTCCAGGTGAAAACAGGTGTCCGACAAGGATGTGTGATATCACCTGTTATCTTCTTAATAGTAATGGACTGGGTTATGAGGAGAGCTACTGCAGATAAACCTCGAGGCCTAGTATGGGGACTAACTTCCTATCTAGAAGACTGCGATTTTGCAGATGACATAGCTCTGCTCTCTCATTCTCAACCAGATATCCAGGAGAAGACAACAAGAGTAGAACAAATAGCCAAAAGTGTTGGCTTAAAGATCAACTCAGGGAAAACAAAAATCATGAAAGTTAAGACAAAGAGCTCTAAGAGGACAAGTGCCAATGGTGTGGAGGTGGAAGAGATTGAAAACTTCAAATACCTTGGCAGCTACATCTCTGCTAATGGAAGCATAGACATGGAAATCTCCACCAGACTAGCTATGGCAGCTCAGGCCTTCAACAAACTGGGGAAAATATGGAAGTCATCCTCTCTGCAACTAAGAACAAAACTGAAACTATACAAGTCAAATGTACGCTCAGTCCTTCTCTATGCTGCAGAGACCTGGAAGACCAATACCAAAATTGAAGGCCGCCTTAGAGGGTTTGAAGGTAGATGTCTCCGACGTATACTAAGAATCAGCTGGGAGGACCACGTCTCCAACATCGAAGTCCACCAAAGAACTGGAATAAGCTTCATTATCGATGAAATAATGAAAAGAAGATGGAGATGGCTGGGTCACATCCTCCGCATGGACAAAATGAGGCTCCCAAGCAGCGCATTGAAATGGACACCACCAGGAAAAAGACGAAGGGGAAGGCCAATGGGAACGTGGAGGAGGACAATGGACGAGGAAGCAAAGGCCACAAATAAAACATGGCACGAAATCCGATGGCTCGCCCAGGATAGGGAGGCCTGGCGGAACTTTGTTGCTGCCTTATGCTCCACGGGGAGCGATAAAGACTAAGAGAGAGCATACATAAAAGAAACAAAATCGAAGTTAATATTTAACAACAAATTCCTACGGAGATTGGTTGACGTTGAAGGCCTATAGGAATAGGCTATAGGGCCTATACATAGGATATAGGCCTATTCATTAATTCCGCCCTCTCCCCCTTGAGACTATGATGGGGATCAAATGTTAAACAGGCACTCGTATTGATACTTCATAACAGCAATTTCTCAACAACTGTAGCATACTCATAACTCATTACGTATGAAGTACGATGGTACGCTGTCTAGCGGTTGAGGAAGGGTAAAAAAAATGGAAAGGGGGTGGGGGTCATGGAAGAACCCAAACGGGAAGGAGGTTGAAGTCAATCGTCTTTGGCTGGGGTTTACGGCAGCCGTGGGTGCATGTTGGTAATCAAACACTAAAAGTCTAACCAAGAAATAAAGGAGAGAGCAAAACTGTTTAGAGACCGTAGCTTTATAATAATTATATAGACTTTATATGTACCGTAATATAATATCTATGGCTTTATTGGTAGAACGATACTATAATAGTTATAGGCCTAGGCCTACTATGTTCAGTTTTTTTCGCCAAGTTCAGATTAAACATAATAATAATTATATGAACAGGCCCAGGCCGTCAGGAAGCCCTAAATGTAAAGTAAAAAAAAATGGTGCAGTGTGTGTGGAAGGGAAGGAGGAATTTTAGCAGGTCAGCAAAACCAGTAGGCAGCCCCAACACATTCAACTAAACACCGTGTCCCCCCCCCCCCCCCCCGCCAAGTCAACAATTCACTTGTGACCAGTGTCATGTCCAGTAAGGTCGGCGCAGGAGTGTAGGGGGTGAAAACGGACCTAAACATAGATGAAAGTTCTTACAATTGAGAAATAAAAAAAAACTACGTATACCCCCCACCCCCTTTTTTCCCATTCTTTCTCCTGAATAAAATTATGCAGGCATGATGACCAGTGAATAAGCTTAGAGAATTTATTTTTAGTACTTTGGTCCAAGGGATATTAATCGTAAGTAGTCTTCACTGTCATGGTCTAGGCCTTGTTTACAAGGTTAATATCTGTCATGAAGGGGATATTTATTGCGCTAGTCTGCTCCTTGCCCCCCCCCCCTTTACTTCCATATTTCAAGGGCTTCTCAAGTTGACCTATAGTTCATGGGCGTTGGGGGAGAAGGAGAGAGGGGGGGGGGGTAAAATATCACAAGGGCATTTCAAATAAGTTTGTAAAGCTCAGAAATTGCACATAATTTTTGTTTCTTTGCATTTTGATTGTAAAAAACAGACAAACCCTCAAACCCCATTTTTTTTAATGAATTTTTGTTTTTTTGGTAGAAACGTTTGATTGAATGTTTTGTCATCAGCAATGAGGCTATGAGTCAAGTTTTAGCTTCATAGGATGATAGGAAGTGGGTCAATGGACAAGTCTTAATGAGGCGTGAACTTTTGAACCCGAATGTTCGTGAACTTCCTGTTCTATTTTTAAACTAATAAAAAAAAAACATGCTTTTGCTGGTGTTTGACAATTGATTTTAACCTCGACGGCCAGTTCTAGTCTTTTAGAATTATACAAAGGATACAATTTTAGTTATGAGGACTCCGTTTTTAACATCAAAAGTGAACAGGCGATCATTAATACTCAAGTGTTAGTCGCGTGACGTTAAATTTTTATTTGTTTACAAAATAAATGAGTCAAGAGTTGCGTTTTCTTGGTTATTGAAATGAAAAACAAAATGCGTTAATTCATAAAAACGAATAACAAAAATTCTTTTGCATTAAGCAATAAGTTTGATATTTTAAAAAGGTGATTATTCCCTTCTGACTTTCACAATACATTGTTTTGCTTTGTAAACATCTATTGGAAATGAAATAAATTTTAATCCCCAACAAATTTGAGTACAACTAGTAAAGTAGCACACAGACATTGTTTTGATTAAAATGATCGAATAAGAACGGAAATGTTTTTGCACGTGACCTTTTATGCATGCATACACGTTAAGACTTGTCAATTAGCCTTGCAAAGATTTCACTGCCATAGGAGAAAACTAAAAATATTTTTAATGGGGGGGGGGGGGGGGGGGGAAGGGGAGTGGTAGCAGGGGCAAAGTTTGTTTAGTTTTTATACATACCGTAGTTTCTTTAACATCAGCGTTTGATCAAAGGGCACATGGTAAATGTCGACCCAACTAGCACAATGTTTGATCAGTAAAACATTTTAGTGAATAATTTACAGAAGCAAATTTTTATATCCTACTCTTATCTGTCATTTAAATAAGTCTAGTTATGCATGTAAAATGATATTTGGCTGTCATTTTTTTCTGACTAGTTCAGACAACTCCATCATGCCGAAAATGAAACTCAGAAAGAAAGATAATTTGACAAATTATTTTTGCCTTTGTTTTAGGAAATAAGAAAAATATTCATACCTAAGTGTCTTTCAGAGTACCGGTATTTCATTACAGTAGTTTAATGTTTTGTATTTTTAGTTTTAGGCTAGAAAATGAGCTCTTTTTGTTATTTAACGCGTTTCTAAATTTGATTTACCAATAATGTCAAACCTTTTAGGTTTTATTCAAAAGACATAGTAAATGTAACAAGCTAATTGGAAATAAATATTATGAAAATGTAATAAAATGTTAATTGTGATGTTAATTTGTTCTAATTTTAAAATCAATTAGATCAAATTTTGTAGCAAAACCATTTCAACTTTAGATATATAAAGATTGAAATAAAAACTAAAGAAAGAAAAAACTGTGTCCTTCTTTTTTTTAGTTTTATTAACTTTTGGAACAAATAGTGCAAACATAAATACAATTTAAAAAAAATAAATTCAAGTCATTCACATGCTGAAAGAAAACCATGTTTTCAGTATTTAAAAAACAAAAACTCATATGTCAGTAAATGAATAGTTAAAAAAAAATATTTTCATGACACAATGAATAAAAAAAACAGCTGACAAAGTTTCATTAAAAAGGAATTACATTGTCATTTTGACCAAAAATTGTGGGTTTTTTTTAATTACAAAGAAGATAAAATAACCTGAAAAAGAAAAAAACTGAGAAACCCTTAAATCAAAATGAAAAAAAAAGTGCTATGGTACATTAAACTTTGTCTGTACTTGCCGGTGAAAAAAAAATTTGGAATAAATTGTCACAGACAAGATGTTTTACATTTATCCTCAAAGAAATAAATTATGACAAGATACTTAAAATTGAAAAAAAAATGATGTTGAGTGTTATACTATAATACACACATAACCAAAAAAGGACAAATTCAAAAATCCATTTTTTCAATTTATATTTATATAAGGAATAGGAAATTATAGATTTGTTAGCCAAACCTAAACATCAGAAATCATGAATGCATGAAAAAAAAAAAGATATACCTTATATACTCGCCTATAAGTCACACCGGTGTATAAGTCGCACCCCTAGTTCAAGACTTTTTTTTCTTATATGTTGTCATTGACCCGCGCATAAGTCGCACCCTGACTTCCCGGATTATACTGCCTTTTAATATCTCAAAAATGCATACCTTTTAAACATAAAAGTTACAAAATATTCACCCTAATTTGGAAACTTTCCTTAGACAATAGTTTTAATCGTGCATAAGGCAAACATAATGAAATAAAGGCAGGGCTTCATTTATTTTAAACAACTGATCTATAGGCCTACAGACATTAGTGAGATGAGAAAGTAAGGTATCTGTTTCTTCATCTAAGTCCCTTTCCCTACTCAAGTTTCTATCCCTATAGTAACACTACACACAAAAAAAGTCTTTGAAGTACGTCATTAGACTCAATGTCGCCTAGACTGGAGACTGGGAGGCGCCGGCGACGCGCTATACATGTGTCCTATTTACCATTAACATTGTTTGTAATGATTTCAAGTGCGTCTGCTCGACCGACATATAATAAGATGTGTTTTCTTTCAACTCTTACATGCAACTAATGGAAAATAAAACACACTATTGACATTTCATGCGTCCATCTGCCGATCGTAGTTTTAGAAACATTGCCTAGACATTGCGCGGTTTTATCGGAGTGCTCAACACTGCCTAGACCTTAAGTACTAAATAAAACGCATCTTAAGCTTCTATGCCTACCTACATTATAGACATACACAGGCTTTCACACATTTAGATTCATACCATACTGTAATTTGTGCTCAATAAGCCTACCGAAAATGCCGCCGCCTTTAAACTTACGATACGTTTCGGAAATACCGGTACAAAATTGGTCCAAAAGTTCAAAAGAAAAGCGAGTTGGTGAGGGTCTAAAAAATTTGTCGATTTCAATTTCAGTTATATAAAGATAGTAATATTTACACCTACGAAAGTTTTCTAAATGTAAAATTTATGCCTACGCATATCCTAGTAATTCTACACAACTCCAAATCAACTATACGGGTTATGTTGGAAACTTTATGACAGAGTAGTGATGTTTTTCAAACTTTTCAAAAACAGTGTCGGGTGTATAAGTCGCACCCCTACTTTTTGTCGAAATTTTCGGTAAAAAAAGTGCGACTTATACGCGAGTATATACGGTAATTTAAAAACATAAATGTCTAATTGAGGCAAGTTAGGTCAATTATCTGTGTTTATGTGTTATGATGGCTTATAGTGAGATTTTGTGGGCAAACAAGCTTTTACCTTTTCTTTCATAACAAAATAAATACTCATCTCAGTTGTGTAAAACCAATAAGGTGACTACTTTAAAAAGAGAGAAAAAAATGTTTTAAGCAAGAAGTAAACAAAGAACATTCATGTCGATAAACACCCAAATAATTTCTTGACCACAGAAATTATATTTCCTTTTTTTTTTTTTTGAAGATCCTCTCAACCCCTCCCCACAAATAAATCTATCATATGTGTATGGAAAAGCATTTATGAGATGGGTCAGTATATTTCTTAGCAATAACATGAAAATGAACGCAACACCTCAGCACATACATTTAGGTACCAATCACTACATCCGAGATTTCTTCCCCAGGATATGTAAGAACCATAGACAGTGTCCGCTAAATCAAAACATCTCCTTATCTTTGCAAAGACTAGCATTACACCCATTAAACGAGTAATTTGATTTTCAAGCTGGCTTTGAAAACAATACCACCACCAACCTCATTGCTAATCAAATAATTTTTCATAAAAATAAAAAGAAGATGGGCATGAAACAAGAATATCATTTAAATTGGCCAACACACCAATGGCTCACATAACGTCTTCACCACATTTTGACAAATTAAATAAATATCTGAAGTCTCTCGATATATATATACAATACATACACATATTCATCTATACATGGACTGTATAAACTGTACTCATTCACTTTTGGGGCAAAACACTGGACTGTTTATAACTTAACCATTCAATATCAATGTCCAAGTAGTAAAATAAAAAAAGTAAGACTAAATACAGCTAGTGGTCGTAGATAGCTGCTACATTTCAGTAAGTTACACTTCAGTATATTTTTTGAAAACTTTCTCAACCTGTATGAACCATCCTATTAGACAGAAGAGTGGTAACCATCCTTTTAAAATAATTCATTAATTTATACAGTTCATGTTTCCCCATCATATCCATCATCCTTTATCCACCCTTATGGGCTGGATGCTGAAGTGGGTCCACTTTTAAGTGCCGTAAATATCCACCTCCTCTCTATGGCGGCGCCAACTCCGACAATCTCTTGCTGGAAAATTGAAGGCATCTTCTCCATCAGGTCCTCCACTTCCCTGGTTCTGACGGGCAAGAGCTGACGCAGGTATGACCACAGGTAGTCCACAGTGGCCCCGTGAGGGTGAACATGGAGAAAGCAGCAGATTAACCCTGAACAGCAGAGAGGGGGAAGGATTAAAAACACATTTTTTTTTCAAAAACAAATACAACTATGTTCATAACTGCGGCACACACACTAAAATCTTTTCAGAATTTAAAAAAACTGAACAGTTGGAAATTAATTAAAAAAGCCAATGACTATGAAGATAATGCACTGATCTATAAAAGGAATGGATAGCACCTCCTTAATAAATTTGTATGTGCCAATTGAGGCTAGAATTGATTACACTATTTACTTATCCATATAAGTTATAGGCATAAACCACTAATAATTATAACAAATATACGTGATAAAAAGGTCAAAGTCACTTGAGATGTATTTACAGGTCAGTGTTTAGAAAATCTAATTTTTTAGATAAGTGAAAGTCACATGAAAATCTATTTTGGCACTAAGAATAAATTTTTTGGGCCCAATTGATTCTCTAGATCAGTGATAAAAGGACTCAAAAAGAAAAGATCATTTTGTTGCTTAATGTTTCTGTAAATTTAATAAAGCTTACAATCAAATAATTTACAGGAATAAAAAAAAAAAAAAATTAAAATAGTTATTTATATAATAAACACATTCTTTATTTCAACCTTTTTTGTAATGTATATTTTGCAATTTAGAAAAATAAAAATTTTATGTAACCCTAAAAAAGAGGGGTATATTTTGTTTAAAACTGTTCTTTGGAAAAGAAGGCACAAATATATGTCTTATTAGAAAAAATATCTATTAATGTTTTTTTCATTCCAACACTGAGTGTCCATGTATGAGATCAAAATAAGATTAATTGTTCAGTAAGAAAGTATAGCCAGCCTAATTTGAAAAACAACAACATTAAACCTCTTATTTCAAACACACAAAATTATTTTCAGTTATCAGATCAGGTTGAAAAGCTTAAAACATTTTTTTTTACCTATCATTTTAGCTTCTTTATCTGTCAGAGAGAGACCAGAGCTGCTGACTGTGATGTCCTCTTTAGAGGATGACTTGGCAGATTGGCCATCTTCATCCTGAGGGTGCAAAAATGATCAAGCTAAGTGACTTGTCTGTATGTGTAAGGTATGTATTCATTAATAAATTGTTCTTTATTATAAGCCATCTTCCTTTTACAGGCTTAACTTGAGTAACCCTTTTCAAATATGGTGGCCTATTTAAGAAAGACTGACACATATAATGCAACTAAATCTAAAACTACATAGATACTTATCACTCCCCATGAAAATTTTAAATAAGTATAATTAAACTTCAGTGTGCTAACCATAATTTAAACAAAAACAGCTGAAATGCAGAATTTGCCATAAAAAACAGCAATAAAAATGTTCTTATGTCGTCAGAGTTGCTGTTTTTTTTTTCCACCTAGTGATCTGTATATTAAGATTTCAAGATTGATAATGACATATATAAAATAAAACATAATCATAAATGTTCATGTTTTGATAGTAAATTGCTTTCTCTCATTGAATACTCTAGCAGTAGTAGAAAAGCAACTTTTTCAAAACAGAAGTAAAAATGAAATTCAACTTGTTTCAAGAAAAATGTTGTGACAATTTAAACTAAACTATTTTGTATACAATTTCTGATGTTTGAATTTCACCAGATTTCCTAGATTTCTTCAACTTGTTTAAAATTTCCCAGAGTTCTATTGTAGTTCCGAGTATTTCAAAAGACAGTAGGAGATCCTGTTGCAAAATTTAAGCAAAGAAATAATCAAAAGTCTTACTTTTTCTTCCGCAGAACTTTTCCCTTCTTTTGTCTGCTTTGCTTCTTCCTCTTTTTTCTCTTCTCTTTCCAGCTCCTGTCTGGTCGCTGCTTCTCTGTGAGCTATCAATTGCTGGGTTTAATACAGTCAACAAACAAAGTCAAAACATATACAAATTGGATCCCCCCAAAAAATTGACAAAAAACAAAAAAAATAAAATCAACTTTTTTTTTTTTTTTTTTTATTGTAGATGATAATAGATCTAATACTAAATTATAGACACTTTAAATTGGTTTGAGAAGAAACTAATTAAATTTTTTGTTTAAAGTTGGCCAATGAAGACACATCTAATAGCAAAATAAAAATTTTAAGTCACTAGTTTGAAGAAAGGAAATAGAAAAATGTGCATTTTTTCTGTTTTTTTTTAAATGACAAAACAACAATTGAAATATTACAAAAAAACTATTAGTTTTGAAATAAAACTAACGAGTAAAATGGTTGGAAAGATGTAAATAAAATTACTTGTTGCATTCCCTGCAAGGCATGTTGTAATGATTTTATTTGTTTATCCTTATCTTCAACATCCGTTCTCCACTCCTGGCGAACCATATCCACCTCATTCTTGAAGGCTTCCATCTGGCACTTCAATGCATCATTTTCTTCTTTCAGCTTCTGGTTCTCTATGCTATCTGTAACATTTTTAGATTTGTAGCATGAAGCACTATTTGTAAATTGTAACATTCAATAAAATATTTTAATTGTCATTCCAGATTCAGTAAATTTTTTTTTTAACATTTAGTAATATTATATATACCGGTAGTTATTATGTAAGATTTTGTAATATTTTTAAATTTGTATTCTATAAGATTTAATAATATTTGTTTCATTTTGTCTTTCTTTTAAAATAAGTTAAAAATTGTCATTAAAATTAGCATTATGTAAAATTTTGTGACATTAATATGTTTTTTTCATTCAGTAATGTTTTTTAAAAATAATTTTTAGTAAACTCATTGTTCCAATTCTTTGCTCTGTGATAAAACTAGAAATAACCTCTATTTAGCGTTAAGAAAAAAAATGACAACAACTATCTATTAATTATCTCCCCGTAAAAATGAAATCTGGAGATTAATTTAAACAATATAACTTTATAAAGTTTTTCCAGTAGATTAGATGTCTAAGTAAAAAAACAAGACTGTGACCATTTGTGGCACCATTTCCCTTACCTGTAAAAGTGTGAGCACCTGTCTTTCTCTTCTTCACGGGACTTGAATCCTCATCATCAGAGAAATCCATATCTTCCACCGAGGCCTCTACTTTAACCAGTGAGTTGACGTCATTTTCACGCAGCTCCTGGGAAAGCAGGATAGTATTGAAGAGATTAAAAAATTTACAATTACGTGAGGGTCATTAGCGATTCTCCATGCCGGTACTAATCTACTAGTTCAATCAGACAAGTGTCCAGTTCATAAGTATGCCAAAGTTCTTTGTAAAATTGTAAAAAAAAGTGTAAAATTAAAGTATCCCTTTTAGACCATATTCAGGTAAGTAAAGACACATAAAGGAAATTGCACTAAACCAAGGAAACCTTTCAATTCTCAAACTAATATCAAGTTTACATCAGAGTTGGAAAGGCTCTGGGACTTCCATCCACAGGCTGGTTAAAATCCTGATGTTTTTACCTGGTTTTGTATTGAACCACAGACTTCAAAACTGTCAATACTTTACCTTTAGACCATGGTTTCCAATTGTGCTCTTTAAAAAAAACCTACACCGTTAGCAAGATAATCATTCTTTATTTCTCATAGATACACCTGTTCAGCTCATCGGGTGTTTCTTTTTTTTTTTTTCATTCTTTACAAACTTATTTTGAAAGAACCATTTCACCTTTTCTTTGAAAGCAATAAAAGAAATTCAGAATTTCTTTCCAAATATAAATCAACACATTTTTGTTAAGAAATCTTTTTATGCATAAACTGAAAACAGCACTAGCCACTACATATTTGAGTTATGAGTAAGGAAACTATTGTTTTATTTTATTGATTTTCAAAAGAAGTTCCATTCCCTCTCTTTTTTTCTCTACTCATCTCTTATGAAACAAACAATTCAGAATTTCTTTCCAAATATAAATAAACAAATTTTGTTAAGAAATCTTTTTATGCATAAACTGAAAACATCTGTCACTAGCCACTACATACCGGTATATGAGATTTGAGTAAGGAAACTATTGTTTTATTGATTTTCAAAAGAAGTTCCATTCCCCCCCTCCCTTTTTCTCTACTCATCTGTTATTTATAAAACAAACATTGAAATAAACGGCAGGATCTAGCCAAGAACTTAGTTGGAGAGTCGATCAAATTAATCTTAATCATAATATCAGCAGAAATTATGTAGATAATTTAGGTTGTTTGAAGGAACAATGACGTTTTGAAAACACAGGCACAAGTAATCAAATGACATTATTCTGAAGAGACAACTAATAGGTTAAACACTACAATTTCCAAAGGTTTTGCTTCAAGATGTAGACACTTTGTCCAATGTTGCAATTGTGGGTTTTCTTTTCTCTGATCATTATTCCTCTTATAAAAATAAAAATGTGTTAAAGTTTTACTAGAGGTTTACAAAAAAAATTATCTAGAAGGTAATAATTAATTATTTTTTTTAAACTTACCTGGTCCATAATAATATATGTCTCAAAATGCAGGTTTAACTGATTATTTAAATAAAAGATTTCTAAAAAAAAGATAACTGCCCCGGTAATACTGTATAAACCAACTAAAGTACATTTATCTTAAAGACTTATAATAGCAAAGTTTCATAGTCTGAGAGTCTGTAGACATTGAATAATATTTGAACACTCACCTTCTTTACAAATTATACATATTTTTTTTTAAAGTTAATTTTGATGAAATAATTATTTAAAGAAAATAAATCAAATCTAATCTTTTAGCTTGTGTAAAAAAACAGTTGGAAACTCTATGCCACATCAGTGCTATATATTTCCATCTGTTTTTTTTTATTCTACTCATCAAGGTTGGCAGTAAGCTATAAATAATGTACACACTAAAGGGCCTTCAGGTCAAACCAGGAATCTTCAAATTGAAAATTTTATGGAATGGAAACTGCTTTTTATATCTTTCTCAAGTCCCTTTAATATTATTATTATGTACAGAGTTTAATCAAATGTACAGAAACCTTCAGCAATGAAAGATCTGTCAGTTCAGCTGAATTGTGCTAGGACTTCCTGTTTCCATTCTTCAAAAATGCTGCCTTATTATAAGTATTTGATGACTTTTTACAAATTGGAAATCTTCCCTATATTGTGAAAATTCATCACAGTAAATGTGTCAATAATCCAGGATTAGGCCTTGCAAGTGCCCAATATATTTACGGGAAAGACTGCCATGGACTGCAAACCACCACATCTGATATCATCTTACACAGATGTGCAGTGTGATATTATTAAAGCAGCTTAGTGCAATCAAAAGAAATTGGCAACAAAGTGAATATAAGGCTGGAATATATTTCAAGGTAATAAGAGGCCCAGTCACTGATTCAAGTACTACCACCATAACCATGTTTATACCTTCCCATTAGGTTTGAAAATAAAATGTCCCAGTTAGACTTGAAAGCCCCCTGGAGCAGTTCACTTTTGATCATAAATTGGGCCTGGGCAATGACTTTTGTACTCTACCTGTGCCTGGCGCTGCCAGGTGTCAATGTTCTTGCGTTGAGCCTTGGTGAAATGGTCCCAGCACTTTTGTTTGTGGGCAGCAGCCAGTACACGTTCTACCTGACATACTGCAGGGTACAGGGAGATGCCATAGGAAAACTCTTCAAAAAGGCTAACTAACCATTTGTACAACATGTGATCAAGACAAACACAAACAAGGACAGCACATTCCATTGACATAAAAGGACCTGCATTTCAATTTGCTATGTTAATATAGTTTTCTTTTCCAAAACTGGTTACAGTTTGTTGAATTCCAATTTTAATCTGATTATTGTTTTTCATCCTTCAAACCAAAATTGGAGCTGTAAGAAAACATTCCCCACCGGCATTTGATGACATCACAAGTTGGGAAAGCCTAAAAGGGGGCCTTTTATACTTAATAAAAATTTTAAAAAAAAGGGATTTATTAAAAATAAGTCTATTTAGTGTTTGCAAGGCATTTAATGACTTTTATCCAAATTCATTAATAAAAAAACTTTCCAACAAAACCGATCATCCCATTCAAACTGGTTTTATCGCTTTTTAAACCACTAATTGAACTTCCAATCATTATTGAAAACCCCCAATTTAAAAAGAAAAAACTCCCACATTTACTTTCCAGCTCATTAAAAAAAAACTGCTCCTCTACTATATAGGAAATGAAGGTTTTTTTATAACAATAATGAACAATTACCTCTTCCTTATGGTTACTGAATCAACTTTTGAAGACAAAAGGAAATAAAGGAAGAACATTTCACAGTTTTTACATCTGAACAAACAAATGACAAACATCAAATAAAAATATATATGGCTTACTAAAAATGTAGAGAAATAAATGTACATGAAACTATATTGAATTCTATGTAATGTGAGTCCATGGTACAAGTGTCTTTATTGTACATTTACAAAGCAGTCAAAAAGTTTCTCCTACAGTATTCAATAAATTACTGGAGAACCCTGGAGAAAGATTATTATAATACAGTAATATTTCATTTGGATACTGATAATTTTACCAACGTCACTCAATACTTGAGCAGTGGGGGGCAGGAACGGATTGTGTAGGTTGTGCAAAGCACAAGGGCCTTGAGATCATGAGGAACTCTAGCAGTGAGCGGGAAAATTTTCCAGTTCAGACTTAGAAATGCTATGAAATCAATCTTAATTCTACATATTTTCAACATGTGCACAGCGGAGTATGCAATTAATTGTTTGAAAGGCATTAAAAGTAAACTGACTGCTTAAAGGATTGATTACTGAAGCTTCTAAATGAAACTATCAATGAAGAAAAATGTCTGGAGAGCCGTTGAGTGTCCAGGCAAAATTGTCAATAGAAAATTAGCACACCAAAAAGCTTGATGTATAGATATTTTTGCGCACGAGAAGGCACACAAAGAAGGAGTTTTTGACTTGGACTTTTGTAGGCACTTAAGACTTGTAATAAAAATAAAACTTGATTTTGTTGCCTACATGATTTATATTGCATGAAACAAAGTTTGCTTTGAATTGAAAGGGCCTAATATCAAAGTTATGCACAAGGGGCTCTAAGACTTTACTTCACTACTTGCTTACATGTACCAATATGTCACACATTACATAAAAACAAATATAGTAATGACTACCATATATCATCCCATGTTAACTTGAGTTCAGGGTTTTGTCCTCTGAGAGATAATCTACGTTAGTTTTATTTTTAAAATTCTATTCTCTGATTACCAGACAATTATTTTTACCTGCGTGTCTTGACAAAATTAAATGACATTCATACACAGTTTTAAAAGACAACTACTGGTGAATTCAAGGTCATACAGTGAAAATAAAAGCTGAAGATGCAAAATATTAGTGTGATCTTTTCCTTCACTTTTTTAAATCAAGGTTTTAGACAATGAGAAATTGTTCTGGAAGGAGCACAATGTCATAAATCAAATTATATGACTGTTATCTATTTAATGTTTTGCATCCTACAAAGCTTACAACTTACCTTTGCCATTTAAAATAATTAGAAAATAAAGTGTATTACTAAAACAAACAAAATAACACTTGTAAGTATACAGTGAAAATAGCCTTGTCTTGTGTTGAGTTTAACTAGACTTGTCTTGAGTTGAGTAAAACTAGACTTGTCATGTGTTGAGTTTAACTAGACTTGTCATGTGTTGAAATAACAAGAACTCTGTCTGGCAAAAGTTCCAATCCCAACAAACCAGTCAAGGACAGTAATGGCAAGGTCATAACAAGCGATGTAGGACAGAGAGATAGGTGGGTCCAACACTTTAAGGAGGTACTTAACCAACCCCCACCACTATCTCCCCCAGACATCTCACCAGAAAATGAGCCTCTCAATGTCAACACAGGTCCTCCTTCTAAGGCAGAAATCATCAAAGCCATCCATGCTATCAAAAACGGTAAGGCGGCGGGACCAGATGGCATCCCACCAGAGGCACTAAAAGCAGACCCAGCAGTATCCGCAGAGATGCTCCAGCCACTACTACAAAAAATTTGGGAAGAGGAACAAGTACCACACGAATGGAAACTAGGCTACATGGTCAAGCTACCGAAGAAAGGTGATCTCTCTGTATGCAGCAACTGGAGAGGAATAATGCTTCTCTCAGTTCCAGGCAAAGTCCTGACCAGGATTATCTTAGAGAGACTGAAGGAAGCCCTAGATGTAAAACTTAGGCCAGAACAAGCAGGTTTTCGACAAGGCTGATCATGTACTGACCACATTGCCACTTTGCGGATAATCATTGAACAATCTTTAGAATGGCAATCTCCCTTGTACATGACGTTTGTAGACTTTGAAAAGGCTTTCGACAGTGTGGATAGAGAAACCATCTGGAAGTTAATGAGCTACTATGGCATCCCAACAAAATTCATCAACATCACCAAGAAACTATATGAAGACTGTTGCTGCCAAGTGATCCATAAAGGAAAGCTAACCAGTCCATTTGCTGTAAAGACCGGTGTGCGTCAAGGCTGCATGCTGTCACCGCTGATCTTTTTAATTGTAATAGACTGGATCATGAATAAGACAACCTCGGGAAACAGCACAGGCATTCAATGGACTTTCACAAAGAAGCTAGAAGACTTGGACTTTGCAGACGATGTCGCCCTCCTCTCACACAGACAGCAAGACACACAATCTAAACTAAACCGACTGTCCGAAGAGGCGAGAAAGGTTGGCCTAAAAATAAATAAAAGGAAAACAGAAGTCATGAGGATAAATAATGAACAGGACAGGTCAATACAGCTAGATGATGAAGAAATAATAGACACAGACAAATTTGTCTACCTAGGAAGTGTGATGAGTAGAGATGGAGGAACAGATGAAGACATAAAGAGCAGGATCAACAAGGCCAGGCTTGCTTTCAATGCCCTTCGCCCCATGTAGAGCTCAAGTACGCTGTCCTTAAAGAACAAAGTAAGACTATTTAACACAAATGTTAAGGCAGTCCTCCTATATGGCTCAGAGACCTGGAGAGTTACTAAGGCAAATACAAGCAGACTCCAGACTTTTGTTAACAGATGCCTGAGGCGCATGCTGAAAATTCGATGGCCGGAAACCATTTCATGCGTCAACCTATGGGAAAGACCGGACAAAAATCCATCGACAACAGCATCAAAAGCCGTAGATGGAAGTGGATTGGTCACACTTTAAGAAGAACAGAAGACAATGTGGCAAGACAAGCACTTGACTGGAATCCCCAGGGCAAAAGGAAAGTAGGCAGACCCAGACAAACTTGGAGGAGATCGGTCGTAGGTGAGGCAAAGGCTGATGGCCTCACATGGACACAAATAAAGGGAGCCTCCCAAGACCGAGACCGATGGAAAAGTGTAGTTGCGGCCCTATGCTCCTATGGGGATATACAGGATTAAGTCAAGTAAGTCAAGTGTCATGTGTTGAGTTTAACTAGACTTGACATGTGTTGAGTTTAGCTAGACTTGACATGTGTTGAGTTTAACTAGACTTGTCATGTGTTGAGTTTAACTAGACTTGACATGTGTTGAGTTTAACTAGCCTTGTCATGTGTTGAGTTTAACTAGACTTGTCATGTGTTGAGTTTAACTAGACTTGTCATGTGTTGAGTTTAACTAGACTTGTCATGTGTTGAGTTTAACTAGACTTGTCATGTGTTGAGTTTAACTAGACTTGTCATGTGTTGAGTTTAACTAGACTTGTCATGTGTTGAGTTTAACTAGACTAGTCATGTGGTGAGTTTACCAAGTCTGCATGTACAGTAATACCCTGACTTACACAATTGGCAACATATTCAAATTTATTGCTCTGTTTTTATATAGCAAATATGAAAATTATTCTACCTAAAAGTGCTAGCATTGAAAAGAAAAAAGGACAACCATTCCCAAACAGAGGCTGAGCCTCATTTTCAATAATGCTGCCCCCCCCCCCATTTATTTGTTCCTGACCTATCTGACAACAAAAAAGAAATGGCAGAATTGTATTGCATCCCAACGCTCACCACTCTACAAGCCAAACCAAAGAAATGTTTAACTTATACTTGTATAACTTTTTTATAACAAAGGTTCATGCTTTATGGCCTTGAAAGTATCTTACTAGTCCCCAATTACATACGGTAATGTATTTATAAATAATGCTAAATTGTGAGTACATTACGCTTGTGTACAGATACAAATACATAAAGGTTTATGGAACCCATTATTTGTGTAACCCAGGGTGTTACCGTGAATGTTCATCACCTAGGAAGGTGATAGTGTCAAGATGTAATGCAGTTAATCTCATGGAAATGTTCAAGCTATAGCAACATTTGTCATTTGTTGAATGTGGTCCCTATCCAGGGCTGAGTGTCATGAGGTGTATTGAAAAAAAAAGTTTATATACTGATACAACATGAACTTTTGTGAATAGAGGTTCCATGTGAGCTGAAATTAATTGATGAATTGGAGACAAGGAGTTTGGGAATCAATGCTTTGTCTTTATTAGTACTTCTCGACATTGTTACCTCTGGAGTGCTATTGCAACTGTGGATCATCTTTTATTGTTAGCAATAACATCATTCTTTTTTTTACCAGCGATGGCAATTTGAGACCCATCAACCAAGACTAATCTTGTACCCTCAGTTTGATACCAGTTCTCCTTGCATTGTCTGTCCACCAATGCAGAGCACATATGTGAGAGAATAGAAAACACTCTATGACTTACATTGAGAGCATATGCCTTGAATTCTCTGCTGGTACTGCAGTTTGTACTGCTCATATTCTTCCTGGACGGCTCCCTTCTCATTGTTCAGGCGCCGGACATGGCTGTGGACATTTTGAACCATGGAGTAGAAGTTTGTGGACGTTCTTCTGTTGCACTCGCCCCTCTCTAGCCAGGTAATTAACACCTGTGATGCTTTTGTGAAGTTATCATCCACTGAAAAAAGTGTTATATTTTCTTTTCACTCCTCATCTATTAAGACTGTCACCTAATTTATGATTATAATAATTTACAGACTATTAGTCATAGTTACTATTAAAGGTTCTTACTTTAAAATCACTACAGAATTCCTGAATGTTCCCTAAACCATTCCCAAAATTTACAAAAATTCATTAACTAATATTTAAGGGGAAAAGTATTCGTTAACTGTTCTAATGTAAACTGGTTGAGTATTTATGTCTCCTAAATTGTACATTTGATTTATGGAAAATGTTCCTGAATAGTTAAAAAAAAAATGCAATATGAGTTTAGGATTTAAGGACCTAGTTATAATTCTTCTTCTTGGTGCTGCTTTGTCCATAACAGAAAGATGTACATCACACTGGGGCAAAAAAAAAGTAAAATTACAGCTTGCACCGAAAAGAAAAGCTCAAAATCTTGATCAGATTATCATCATTTATTAAGGATAACCTATGGCAGGTTAGTTGTCCTGAAGCGCCACTTTGTTGATATATAAACCTGATTTTTAGCTACAAGCCTCGAGTGTAAACTCCACAAGTCCCAAAAAAGTGTGAAAATGTATATCTGTTAGAGATTACTATTACGTTATTAAAATATTAGAAGTCATGTAGTAGAAATATAAAAATAACGGATCACAAAACAAAAGTTTAGGAATTGCTATATTGAGGCATTTGTATTGTCTTTATTTAAACCTTTTATTGGAATGAGCATGCCCAACAAGCAAAACCACACAAAGTTCTTTCCCCTCACGGTACAATGCCTAATATTCTAGTTAAGAACAGGACATATTACAATAAAACTCACACCTTAACAGAATAAACCCAACACACCCACCATAATGAAGATCACAGGAAACAGCAGTGCAAGATCATGACCAGGCATTGGTAAAACTCTGCCTTAGTACCAACCTATTTTACACAACTAACCTTTCAACTTCTCCAATAGGAGTGAGGCTTCATGGTCAGAGAAATGTGTGACTGGTGGTGGACTTGGTGGCCGCAGCCGCTCCTCTTCCATCCTTTGGAGGTGCCTCATTTCCCTGGCCAGCGCCCTCTGGTGGCACTCAAACTCAAACTGATCGTCCCTGGCCTGGGCATAATCCACATGCAATCTTCCAGTATCTTCTTTTTCATCTGAATCTTTGATTTTCATGCGATAACCTGAGTTTAAAAAAAACTATTAAAACTTGGCAATATCATACATATTCTAATAAAAGGTTCGCTGCTCCCACATGAGGACTTTTCTTCTTCGTTGGGCAGCTGGAGTAATTAAACAATTAATCCAGTGTTTTTGCTGAACTCTACAGTGGTTTAACTGCATATCAATTTTTTCATACAATTTGTTCCTTTAGAGGAGTTCCTAGGGGCCAGAAGTTTGACCAGGCAGAGCAGTAGAGGGGGGCGAGTCTCATGTACATGTTCTCCCTTTTCTGGAGCTGTGCCAGAAGGGCACATTTCACTGTCATTGATCTGTGGTTTCTAGAATATTTGTTACTATTGTATCCTGTCTGAAAATTAAGGATAATTTTTTGGTTCTAGCAGGAAAGTTTGTAATAAGCATTGCTTCTTAAGTAGCTTGGATGCATTTGAGACTATTTTTGATGATTGTTTTAACTTCTCCTTGAAATAGAGATACCTCTGCCTGTCTGTGTCTGCCTCCAATGTTTAGCTAGACTGTGAACTGTGTTCTTTCCTTCAATTATGTTTGTGACCCAGGATCCATTGAAGAACTAATTTCTTTGTTATAGTTTTTATTTGAGATGGCCAAAGGTAATTAATTTCTTTGTTATAGTTTTTATTTGAGATGGCCAAAGGTAATTAATTTCTTTGTTATAGTTTTTATTTGAGATGGCCAAAGGTAATTAATTTCTTTGTTATAGTTTTTATTTGAGATGGCCAAAGGTAATTAATTTCTTTGTTATAGTTTTTATTTGAGATGGCCAAAGGTAATTAATTTCTTTGTTATAGTTTTTATTTGAGATGGCCAAAGGTAATTAATTTCTTTGTTATAGTTTTTATTTGAGATGGTCAAAAGTCATTAAAAATGTTAGAGCTTGATAAAGACAACCCCCAAATGCACATCCTCTTGCAGTACCAGAGTTTCTAAAGCTGGTTTTATTTGGTAGAAAGTATATAAGACTATTTAAGAACAAAAACTGCTTGGCTATAGGTTTGTACAGCTAAGTGTATAATAAATAAATATTTTTTACCCCTCTAAATGACAATGAATATAATAGGTACAAAAGTTAAAAAGAGGGAAGTTATATAATTTGTCAATATATTATTAAGATACACAGTTTTAAATTATGGAGAAAGAATAATGAGAGAAAGAGAGGGAGATAGAGGAAGATGATATATTCTGTTAAAATATTATTAAGGACGTCTGGCAACTCTATATCTGCCCCATAAAAAAAAAAGTTCATGGAGCGAGTGAATTGAACAAAATTAGTTACCTGATATATATAAAGCCCTGTCCACACAATCCATGCTTTCAAACCTAATATGGGCAAAGTTTTTCTTGCTGATTCTTATGCTTTGGATGGGCCCGCAGCTTTCAAAGACTTCAAACAGGTACTCCTCTGTGCAGTTTTCTGGTATGCCACCAATGAAAATGGTTCTGCAGCCTGGAGGTCTGTCTCGTGTGCTTCGGGGTGGAGCTCCTGGATGAAAAAAAAATGAATTGTTGCAAAAATGTTAGGCAGGCTAGTTGAACTGTGGTATAAAAAAAAATTCCATGGAAAACATTTACTTTCTAAAAATAACATCAGAAATATTTTTTCTTTCCCATGTACCGGTAGGGCCTACCTGGTGGTGGTGGATACAAGACACTTGATTTTAGCCTGATGACTTCTTTAACTGGCATTGGGGGGCCCATCATCCCTGGCGGTGCTGGCCCCAACATTCCTGGGCCACCCATTGGGCCCATTCCACCCATCATAGGTCCAGGGCCTGGCCCCATGAGCCCACCAAACTATAAAAAAAAACAAAAAGCATTATGTTATTACTGTGTTTTAAATAAATGAAAAACTAAATAAGTTATCACAATTTCATATTTTAACAAGCATAAACTTATTAATCATCATAGTCCATTCTGATAATGTTAAGTTCTTTTGTTTTTAAATCACTAAAAACCAACTTTTGAATGAAGCTTCCATTACATGCAAATTACTTTAAAGCGCTAAAAGTTTCATTTGTTATAATTGTATGCAAATGTTATTTGTGGAAAACTTCAACTTGTAAGATTCTATAGAGCAGTGGTTCCCGACCTGTGGATCGCAACCCCTTTGTGGGTCAAACTACCATTTCCATGGGAGTGGCCTAAGACCTTTGGAAAAGATATATTTTTTAATGCTCTTGAGAACCGAGACACAGCTCATCTATTTGTCTCCTGATTCAATTGCGGATTCAATTATAAAGAATGAGACTGCACCAAGATTTTTTAATCTGGTGAGAACGAAGCAATGTCAACCTTAGCACTGACGTTCATGTTGTATTTAAAAATAGGCCCATATATATCTCACAATATATCATTACAAATTGTTTTTTTGCGATCAATCCCTATGCATTTAATTATGAAAATACATCCTGCATAAACAGATATTTACATTACGATTCATAGCAGTAGCAAATTACAATTATAAGGTAGGAACAAAACAAAAATTTGAGGGGGTCGCCACAATGTGAGACAGTGTATTAAAGGGTTGCAGCATTAAGGAGGTTGGGAACCACTGCTATGGAGCACTATCAGACTCAAAACACAAAAAGCTAACATTAATACTGTATAGATGAATTTACTAACATTGTTAAAATTCATTGCCCCCATCATCATCATGTTAGGATCCCCTCCAAGGGGGCCCACCATCTGGCCAAGCATATTAAAAACTCCAATCATGTTGTTCTGCTGTTGGTCTGCAGTGCTGTCGTTGCCAGCAATCATGTTCTGTGTGGTGCTGGAGGTTACATCATCTGATGGAATAAAACAAGCACACAAAATTAAAGAAAATTCCCAGCTAAAGCATACATCTTAAATGCTTAAAGCATACATTTTAAATTCTTTAAGGTATTAGCTGCTCAGCAGACATTGGATTCTATGCTACCAATGATTGGCTATGGCCACAAGAGTTCAACACAAACAGGAATGAAGAAATATAAACAAAATTGAGAATTAACACACATCCTAAATGGCCTCATGTGAATGGATATGGGGCAGGGGCACTTTAAAAATAGAACGAATATAAATCTGAAAGGGGCTCGAGATAAGGAAGACGAGTCCTAAAGATACAATTTGATGATTTATGACTGGACATTTTGCTTTGTGAAAGAGTGATTACTGCTGTATACATCTAACATATCTAACACATTTCTAGACTTGGTATATCAAAATGAGAATCGGGACAACAGCCTGTTAAAAATACATTAAAATGTATAACGCTCGTCAAGATATATGAAAAAATTCACAGATATTAAATATATTTTATACATTTATCATTTTTGTTTTAGGATTGTATTATATGAAACACAAAAGCTAGGAGATAAAATTTCATAGCCTAGACAGTTTGTTTAAAAAATATATATTTGGCAATGTTACCATCTTTTCCTTCTGTGTTAGTTCTTATCACAGGTAATGGTGGTTTGTTTTTGTTCATATTGAACTGCAGAGGCAAGTTGTTTCTTGATGGATCCATCATTTTTCATCATAATTCACATTGAACCAGAGGTCATCAAAGTTTGTTAATGTCCCAAAGCATCAATCTGTGAGTTATCAAACATACAATGTTACCAACCACAACAAATAGAAGAAAATGTGGCTTAAAACCATACTTCATACTTGATAGAAATTGAACCCTCCCCTTTTCCTTTTACACCCTATCATTATTCTACAATTACTGCTTACATTTTTATATTTGCATAAACTGAATATGCCTGATATTTTATAAAACCCATTTTAATATCGTACATTAGCAACCTAATGTAAGCATTAGACCATGGACTGGCAACCTTTTGATAATGGTGTGCCAAAGTAGGATTTGTAATTCATTCAGCGTATCAACAGCCCTAAAAGTCAACACATTCTTTACTTGTAGGAGACTCTTTATTGTCTTTTTCTGATTCTTGTGCATGCCATTGAAAATGGCTTGGGCATGCCAAGCCTGGCATGCGTGCTGTAGGTTGCCGATCCCTGCATTAGACTACTAATATCTTTCTTTAGACTAGGTCTATATTTTATTTGAAAAGAACAAATTATAGTAAAGGGGTATAATCTTATGGCTTAGTGTGACAGTGCATTTTAGGGAGTTAGATTCAGATTAGGATTTTTAGCTTGTAATTCAAATTGTAATTGTTCAACCATTTCTGTACAACAATAATGCTACTCTTCAGATGCATAATGTAATTTTTTTTTTTTAATTTTTTACAATATGTATGTATTTATGGTAGTTCTTAGCTCAGTCCCTAGGAAAATGTACACAAATTGCATGTTTAAAACTTTAAAATTTAAGCAGCAAAAGGCATATATGTGCTTCAGTCCATTGGTTTCATGATTTATTTTCTCCTTAACAATAATCAGCTATTTTAGTTGTTAGACTGTATTTTTTTTTCAATTTTTACACTTTTACACTAAGCCAGTCTAAGGGCCGATTTGTGAAGCAAGATGGACTGGCTCTGGACAGAGGAGGCTGATCTCAGGAGAGTTGCTGCTTTTCTCAGGCCACGAGGATGACGATGCACCACACACCCAGGGAGTGGCCTTGATGCTATCAAAGACAGCCCAAAGAGCGCTCATCGGATGGGAGGCGCATGGGCCCAGAATCCTGACAGCATCCTTCCGAACAAAGAAGCGAAGCATCAACCTAGATGTCGTTCAGTGCTACGCACCAACTAATGAAAGTGAAGAGGAGGACAAGGATGCCTTTTATGACAGAATTCTAGCTGTGGTCCAGGGTCGTCCCAGGAAGAACATCATCATTCTCATGGGGGACTTCAATGCCAAGATTGGTAGCGACAACACGGGTTATGAAGGAACCATGGGGAAGCAAGGACTGGGTGAAATGAACGACAACGGAGAAAAATTTGCTGACCTATGCGCCACTACCAATCTAGCCATAGGCGGGAGTTTCTTCCAGCACAAGAGTATACACAAGGCTACATGGGTCTCCCCTGACCTCCGAACGACAAACCCAATAGACCATGTGTGTATTGGGAAGAAATTCAGGCGATCTCTCCAAGATGTGCGTGTCAAGAGAGGAGCTGACGTTGCCTCAGACCACCATCTCCTATGTGGACACCACATAGAGCAGTCATCACATAGATTGAACTACAACACCTCCCTCCTGAACGACAAGCAGAAACAGGATGAGTTCAAAATCACTCTTTCTAACAAGTTTCAAGTCTAACGTGAAATGCTAGACGAAGAGTCCATTGATGAAAAGTGGAAAGGAGTAAAGAAAGCAGTCCAGTCAACATGTCAAGAAGTGTTGGGGAGCAGGAAACATGGGCACAAAGAATGGATAACAGCGGAGACACTGAAGACAATGGAAGAAATGAAAGGAAGAAGGCAGAATTGAACATCAGCCGTACACGTGCACAAAAAACCAAGTCCCAACAAGAGTATGCAGAAGCCAATAGGATTGTAAAGAAAAACATCAAGACAGACAAAGAGAATTTTGTAGACATGCTTGCCAAAGAGGCAGAAGATGCAGCATACCATGGGAATATGCGGGAATTGTTTGCTACCATCAAGAAACTATCTGGGAAATTCGCAAAACCAGAGAGACCAGTGAAGGACAAAGATGGTAAGAACATACCAAACGAGGAGCAAAAGAGAGGTAGATGGAAGGAACACTTTGAAGAGCTCCTAAACAGGCCAGAACCAAGGAACCCACCAGATATACAGCCAGCTGACAGCGACCTGTTAATTGACTGCAACACACCCACCAAGGAAGAGATACGCATGGCCATCAAACAACTTAGAAATGAGATCACTTTACTGTCTATACCAAGCAAAGTCTTCAACCGTGTGCTGCTCAACAGAATAAAAAATGCTGTTGACCCCCTGCTGCGACACCAGCAAGCCGGCTTCCGTACCAACAGATCCTGTACTGACCAGATTGCAACACTGCGCATCATCCTAGAGCAGTCACTGGAGTGGAATTCACCCCTCTATGTCAACTTTGTTGATTACGAGAAAGCCTTCGACAGTGTAGATAGGCAAACCTTCTGGAGACTGTTGAGGCATTATGGAGTGCCGCAGAAGATTGTGGACATAATCAGGAACTCTTATGAAGGAATGACCTGCCGAGTTGTCCACGGCCAACAGGTGACAGATGCTTTTCAGATGAAGACTGGTGTGAGACAGGGATGCTTGCTTTCGCCTTTCCTGTTTCCCCTAGCCATCGACTGGGTGATGAAAACATCGACACACCAGAGGCGGAATGGTATCCAATGGACCTTGTGGGACCAACTCGATGATCTTGACTTTGCTGATGATCTTGCCCTTCTACTCATACCCAACAGCAGATGCAGGAGAAAACTAGCAATGTTGCAGCCACTTCTGCAAGTATTGGTCTTAATATACACAAAGGGAAGAGTAAGGTCCTCAAAGTCAATGCCACCAGTACTGCACCCATTATGCTGGAAAAAGAAGCACTAGAAGAAGTTGAGAGTTTTGTCTATCTTGGTAGCATTGTGGACAAGCAAGGTGGGACAGATGCTGATGTAAAAACAAGGGTTGGAAAGGCATGAACGGCCTTCCAACAACTCAGGAATGTCTGGGTCTCCAGACACCTGAGAAACAACCTAAAGATCAGGATCTTCAACACCATGGTGAAACCTGTGCTGCTGTATGGAGCTGAAACCTGGAGAACCACGGCCACAAATATAAAGAAACCACAGTCCTTTATAAATAACTGTTTAATTAAGGATTCTTGGGATTCATTGGCCAGACAGGATTAGCAACCTGAAGCTGTGGCAGCGTACCAAGCAAAAACCAGTAGAAAAGGAGATCCTCCAGAGAAGATGGCGATGGATTGGCCATATACTCTGAAAACACAACAAGGCATGCCCTGAACTGGAACCCTCAGGGAAAAAGGAAAAGAGGTCGACCGAGGAACACTTGGCGCAGAGATGTAGAAGCAGATACCAAGGAATTTGGCCTTACTTGGGGGAAGCTGGAGAGACTGGCCCAGGAGAGAGATGCCTGGAGGACCCTTGTTGGCGGCCTATGTCCTAGGAAGGACCACAGACGTCGATAATCGGCGCCTGTTCCTCAAGGACGAGAAGGCAGAAGAAGAAGATATGAAGAAGTCTAAGGGCCTAAACTGAGTTTTTTGGGGAAAATAAAATATTTTAAAAGTTAAAAAGTGCTTTGAAAAAACAGCTCCTATGAAATGTTGTGTAACCATTACCCTACAACTTGTAAATAATTTTTTTATCTTTTCATATAAGAATAATTCGTCTCGCCCAGCCTTAACTACTCGGATGTCTTATATTTATATAGATATAGACCTACAATATACTTATACTTAGTTATACACACTTAAAATTTTGAAATCTTTTAACTAATTTTAAGTTTTAATTTGTACTTAGTATTTAACTGTATTAGGTTGGTTGGTAGGCCATATTTTAAGTTTTTATAATTATGTTAAAATGCCATTTTCAATTATTTTAAAGTGGACTGAAGCAAAGTAGGCCTAATAAAAAAATTAAAATGAATAACTTCAAAAGGACCTTTATAGTTAATATAAATATAATCTATATATATAAAAAGACAGTGTTAAGCCCCGCGAGGATCCCCATTGGTCAATTTGAAAACACGTGTGTCACTGACCTATCTAGGCCTAGCCCAATATACCGTCTAATAATTTTTCACATTGGACATGTGTCTTCGATATCTCAGTGGTAAACGTGGTGGACTGCTATACGGGCGACCAGGGTTCGATTCTCCAGTTAGACTATAGGCCTACTTTTTTTTTTCGACAATTAATTTTTCAAACTTTTAAAAACAAAAGACATTGTAAATCTATAGGCAATATAGATTTTGTTAAATAAAAATATTTGACTATTTTTGTTTACCCTATTACAATATTTATTTACTTTCCTAAAAGTATTCAGTAAGTGTAGTTTATAAATTTGTTATCTGCACCCCAGACAGTCCTTTTTTTTTTTCACCCGGGCAACGCCGGGCAATGTAGCTTGTATAATATATAATATAGGATAAAGTTTATGAAGTGAGAAGGGACGATCTTCTTTAAACTTATGACTTATATTAGTTATATTATAAATTATAATTATAGAAGAAGCGAAGTGTCTGTAATTGTAATCTGTAGCATTAATCATTAAGATTAAGAATTCAGATTTAAAATTTAAAATGATCAGGCATCAGGAGTCAGTCCAGTCAGGAATGAATCATAATAATCATCATCACTCATCATGGCAAAATCATTTTAAATTAAATACAATTTTAATTATGATTACTGATCATTAATTCATGGGCCAATCTCAATCATGGGCCACGGCGATGGCGATCATCGGCGATCGGTGATGTGATGGCGATGGTGACAATCAAGTTAATAGTTAGCGTCGACTTTAATTAAATTGCTTGCTTAGGTTGAACTTGCTTATTAGTTAAAGTTTATAAATAAATAGCATTACATACAATAACTCTTTACAGTCCTTAAATTTTAGTACGCGGTACTTTGATGTTGAATTAGTTCAAAGCATTTCATGATCTCGAACTGTTGAAAGTTAATTATAAACACAGTTGATTGTATTGGTTATAGTTATGTCAGTTATGTCCCTTGGTGTGGAATTGCCGGTGTTAATTTACATGCTATCACTTTTTTTTTTAAACACATAATCTAAACTCTTTTTCTTGCCTTATAATTTACAGAAGTGCCTTGAAAGTATTAACTTTTTTTGCTGTAGGCCAAACGCATATTTACACTGTTTTAGATTACTCTTGTGTTTTGATATAACTTTAGCTTAATTTTTTTATTCAGATAATCCACGCCAATATGTAGGCAGCCTATGCCTATATTATTATACAATAGCTCAGATAGACATAAAGAAAAAAAAACACTATCCTTTTCCCTTATGCGAGAACAAATGCATATAAGTACTCTTTCTTCCCGAGTGGCATTCGGGAATGGAATGGGTTACCTGAACAAAACAGGAAAACCAGTAACTTAACATCATTTAAAACATTAATAAAAATGCAAGACTTAGACTCGGACCACGGATGAGCGTTGGACACAATAATCTTCTTTATAGAAGGAGCGTCTGTAATGTATAAAATAAGATATGCCTATATAGCTAAGGGCATATATATATATATATATATATATATATATATATATATATATATATATATATATGCTTATTTATTACCCCAAGTACCTTAAATTACGTGTATATTTTCCACCTTTATACAATTCAAATAAAAGCTTTTCATGATCAAATAGCTAGACTAAGTCTATTTATTTGCGTCTTTTTTTAAAATATAAAAGCAATCTTTTCTTGGCGCAAAGATAAGTAATTCGTGTTTAAAGGGCCACAACAACTTGTTTAAAATAGAAAATTTAATATATTGTATAGGGCGTTTGCAACCACGTGACAAAAAGCACGTGATTTTTGTTTACTTTGAGTAATGGTGTACAAGTAACAATGGCCGCTGTATTAATAAAGTTTCATATAGGCTCGAGCATTTTTTAAAATGATGTGTTGTGTTTTAAGTCTTATTAAGATTTAAGCTGTATTATGTCAGTTAAATAAAATATGCTATTTTATTATTATCATAGACATAGATCATAGACGATGTGAGCCTATTAGTGACTTGACTAGATAGCCTATTCACCAACACTATCACTTAGTCTTAGACATTAGCCTAGCCTACGAAACATTAAAAGTGTAGGCCTATAAAGTGAAATTGAAAGTGTAAATAGGTCTAGCCGACCCTAGCCTAATCACATTAATCAATTAATCTACAGTACTACTATTTACCTCCTTATTTTTGAGTAGGATAGCCAATATTCATATGTGAATTTGGCATGATAAGAAACTTCACCATGTGCCATATTTGTTCCTCAATTTACAAAAAAAAAATTAACTCCGCTCATTGCGAACGCTCTATTGCAGCTTAATGTAGGCCTATACATGCCTATATAATATTCCATAATCTGCAAATAACTTTACATACATTTGCGGAATGATGACATTAAGTAGATCAGCGTTTCGCAAACGTTTCTTTTTCGTGACCCATATAATTGTATATAGGTCTACTTCTTTGTGACTCACTCAAATTTTATAGCATTTTTAAAGTATACTTATACATGCCCAAAAAAACATATAATTGACAGATAAATAATTCCCAAACAATTTTCACACATATATAATAAAAAAATAATAAAGCAAGCAGTTATTCAAAACACGGTTATATATTTAGAAGTTTAAAACTAAATGAATAATATGTCTATTAATACATAATATTGCTGCATACTAGGGAACAAAAAATAATCTAGGCAATGTGTTTGTGCTTGTATGTGGGATTCTTCTTCTTCTTTTATTAGCCAGTCTGTAGAGCTGTTTGCTCTCTTGCAGTCAATGACAGACCCAGACAAACGTATTTACATGTGTTTTTCATTTGTTCCATATTGCTATATAATGTATTGGTAATGGTAGGTTGAGGGGGGGGGGGGAGAAGAGTGTATCTGAGGTAGGTTAGCACATGGCATTCACAATTTCTTGTGAGCAGGGGCGATGCGTCTGCAGTTAGGTGGGATAAGAAAAGTTAATTTTATTCTCGTGTCTTCTTGAGCATTATAATATATCATTGAGTTATATATTTATTAGTTACAGTAAAATGTTTTAATTATCAGCACAAAATACTCAAAATATAGATTTATATTGGCAAAATATTTTGATCTGCCAATATTTAAATCTTATCTAAATAGTGTAGGCATATTAGTGTGCTGTTATTGTATGTATATCATATATTTATTAGGCCTTTGTCTTTACTTTTCTTTTCTCTAGTGTTCCTAGGTATAGTGGTTTAACCATATTGGTGTTACACTTGTCATTTATTAATATTCACTAGTAATTAACCTATTATTCATATTTCATTTCTTAATTAGGTCATATACTTGTCGTTGTTACAAACGCTTCTTCGGGATCTATACTGAAGATTATTGCGCCTTAGTTTTGTTGTTTTTTTGCTTTCTTTAGCCCATTAGTCATATGATTAAATGGTGCAAATATGATAATCTAGTATAATATATTCTAGTAGGCTGTTTGGTTCTTGTTATGTTTGTACAAAAAATTGTTTTTATGAAGCCGAAATAAGTTTGGTAATATTTTTTTTACGATTAATAACATATATATTAGCAGAAATATGTATTGCAAAAGTATTAAAGATTTGAGATTGTACGCAGGTCGCAAACGATTAAATTCGGTTTTAATATGATTTTTTCCCCATAGTATTAATTTTTATAGCAACACCGTCTAAATTAAAACGTCACGTGGTTTATGACGTAAAATTAGATCGAGGATCTCCATCCGGGTGTCTGACAAGGTTATAGTCTCCTTGCTGTGCGAAGTGAACTGGACTAAGAGTAAGATCTAACATGGAGAAGCCAACATTTTCACAGCGTATGAAGGATTTGGGCTTATTCCTATGGAATGGGGAGACTAAGGAATTTTTAGGCAGAGGCGGGAGAAGCTGGGGTAAGCAATATATTTTCAGCTGCTGATATATAATCGATATTTATAGTTTTATGTAAGTAGTATTCTACATTTTTATTACTACAAACAAAAAAGAAATGCGGCTAACCAACATAATTTGTAATAACAAAACCGGCTATGGTCTAGAGTCTAGAGTCTATGACTATGCCGATTTAATGCAACCTCTAAAATGTTGACACATTTACTTATCAACATAACTATCACTAAATGTTTATTTACGTATATACTAAAACCCATTAAAACAAATTACTAATGAATTAACAGATTACTTTTACTTTTATTGAAATTAAATAAATTATAATGATGCTTTTCTAGGACGGGGAACAATTCTTTACTAGACTAGATCTAGATCTATTACTATTAGTATTACTAATTACTTAGTTGACTTAGAAACTTGTTACTAGTAACTATAACTAGACTACAGAGATAGTAGGCCCCTATGCCTATAATTTTGAATAGGCTACATGGTAATTGGACCAACAATTTATTGGTTAGTACAGTAAGCCTTTATTCAGTAACATAGTGACATAGTTATTTATTTGTTAGTAATAACTATGATTTTAACTATGATTTTTTTTTAAAAATCATGTGTAGACCCTACTAGTCAGCCTACTGCATACCCAGATTCCAGATGTAGCCCTATGACCTATGACTTTGTCTAGTAGTCTAGTCAAGAGATAGGCTCTTGACTTGGACTGAATCTATCTTGTTTTACTTGACTAGGATTAATGGGCATTGAATCCTAAAAAGAAAAAGGAAAAGATCATGATGATTGATGTTGTACAAGCATAGGGCCTATATGACTATATGATTACAAGAGGTATCTTTTCCAGAGATTCGGAACCAGTCATTTCTAAGCTATAAAATTATATAAATAATATTATTAGGCCCTATATACGAATATAGGTGATATAGGATAGGGCTTGGTAATTTGTAAAATTATTAAAATATCATTACATCACCTTATTATCATTAGGCCTACCATTCAGATTTTGTTTAACATATAGACATAGAGCCTTGCAGTCTGCTTGACATATTATATACATGTTCAAATTAGTCAAATGGGCCTACTTTTATTCATTAGAGATTCATTAGCAGTTATTAAAAGTAGGCCCATTACTGTTTTACAGTCTATTTGGGTATAATATAGGTACTAATATGTGTGAAAATGATGACCAATTTTGACAATGAAGAGCCTGCAAGTTTAGTAAGCAAATTACTGATTTGGTATACATTTTTTAATAGGCCTACTGAAGATAATGTATAAACTATTTTTATGTTATTCAATAGTATGATGAACTTTACTAGTGAAAGTTCTTCAAACCTAAACTAATGAACTAAAAAAATGCTAACCAACCACTCAGTGGTCTAATCTGTCTCTTGGTAGTTTGACATCTATACTATACTATATAGTGTAGGCCTACTAACATAATTGGTAACTGTTGTTCTTACTAAACTCCATTTACTAAGTTAACATTAGGCAATAGGGACTTACATTTTTTACCATTAAAATAAACAAAGCTACTTATTCATTGTAACTCCTACTGATCATGGGATTACATCATGAAATAGTGTTCATTTCTCCATTCCCACCACACAACGCCAAACCACTGCGCAGTTCATTGCAAGTTTATAAATATGTAAAGATCTTTAAGTTTTGTATTTTTTAAGCGCTTTTTCCCTTCAGCTTTTTTTTCTCTATGCCCTATTCCCATCCTCTATTTGCTTGACTAAATGAGAAATGTCTTTTAAACATAATTTAAGTTGCAGTCTTAGTTGTAGCTTGTATATGACATGATAGAAAAAAGTGGAATTATTGCTAGAAATAGGTCTACACAAGTCTATAGATGTTCTTTTGTTCAGTTATTAAATAGCATATATATATGCTGCTTTTATCCCAAACTGTTACTATTCCCAATTGATTCTATTTTCATTTGCTTAAAAACGTGTAGGTAAAAATAAATAGGCCCCACTCTTAAGTGTTTTTAGTTTTAGGATGTGAGTTCCATTTGGACAGTTTGAAGTAAAAGTTTCTTTAGTGCTTCAATAATATATAAAGATTTAAATTTAGCGGACAATAATTTTTGCTTTAAGCATTGCGTATTGCATGAGTTTGTTTTTCCAGTAGATGTTTCAAAACACCATAATACTAGACTTAGACATTAATCTTTGCATGTAGAGTTATTACTTTGGTTTGTGTGTAGCATGATTAGTGTTGGTGTTTCCACATGCAGCCATATTTTAGTTCATTGTCTCGTGACTTATTTTTAAACCGTTTTTTTTTCCATAAATTTTATTCCCTGATGCAAAATATGTTTTTATCTGTTAATTTAAAATGACAGAATTTTATTTGACACCTTTTGTTTCAGAGTAATGACTTTTTCATTTTAAACTTGGATTAAAGCAAAACAGCCATAAATATGTGCTCACCTCTTTGCTTTAAAAACTATTTGCGGTATTGCGACAACCTTTTATATTACTTGAGCGGCTTGGTTTTACCTGACATTTTACCCAGCTTACACAACTTTATTTATAGTGTTGACACTATTCACTTTATTTATGGGCTTCAAATTTTAAGGTGAGTTGTTTTTTTGTGTGCTGCTACCCCATCAAGTTATTTTGTTTCTTCCACCCCCCCCCACCCCCCATCATTAAGGTTGCTAGATTTTGTTTACCTTGTTTCTGATACCGTCAGTTATTTTTTTCAATATTTTGATCACACTACAGTTGTGCACCCTATTATATTGACATTTTTATTTTAGTGTTTCAAATTTAGAAATAACCTTTCTATCATAATTCATTAAAAAAAACTTTTTTTTCTCTCTAAAACTGATAACATTTTTAATTTTTCAACTAACCTTTGTTTTTAATCAACATAGGCTTATTTTCTTATAACATATATGTTAACAATATTATTTCAAATGCTTTAATTGTTGACTTAGACAATTTCACCCAATAATTTATACATGCAAAATATAAAAAAAGTCTATAAACATGTATCTAATATATTTTATTTGCACCATTTTAATATATTTCTGTACAACTCATCATTTTTATATTTTTGTAAATTTACTAATCTTATCACCATTTTATTTGTTTAATTTAATGCATTAATTTAATGCAACACATTTGTAGCTTTAGATTTTCTTTTTTGAATTTCCACAATTGTATTTTTTTAAATCTCTTCTTTCATCGTTTCAAGGTTCTAATAATTTTTTTTAAACCATTTTAACTTTTAGTTGAAATAGGAATCTTCTATTTCATTTTCTATGGGTGCCTCACTGGATTCTTTATTGCTACAATTGCTGTGTTCTATGAGACAATTGATCAGGACAACCCTAAACTACAGGGAGACAGTAGTTTACTTAGAGGAAATCCAGGTTAGGAAGTTAATGGGCTAAAAACTTTTAAACTGTTTGCATGTATCCAAGCAAACATCATTTCCTTTGAAGCTTTTTTTGTTCATATGATAGGTGTGGAGCTTAACAATATAGGGTCTATAGAATAAAGTATCACCGTCGGACCAATTAAATCTATAAAGACTTAGAAACAGTCGTTTGTATCACTAAAGTAGCAATAAAACATACATTAATTTAGCCTTTGTATAAATCCAGTCATAGTTAAAAAAAAATTTTTTTTGGTTTTTGTTAAAATTTGATTGGTTGATTTTTTAGGGCGTTATTTTAAATAAAAAAAATCAACTGCTTTTTTCCACATAGGTAACAATTAATCTAGATAGCTATAGGAATAATTAGAATCAACAGAAGTTTATAAATATCTATTATTTTTACTATGCTGATATAGTTAGTAATATTAGAATGAATCCTACAAAAAGTGCAAAGTTAGAACTACTTGTCAAGTCTAGTAGTAGTAATTGAAACTAAATTGTACAGTATTACTGTCTTTTTATTCTAAAGGAATGGGATATCAGCCAATGCCAGATATTGAGATCACAATAATTAGAGTGACAAATGATACAAAGGAAAAAGGAAAATATGTGGAAAGCATTAATAAAGTGCTTACAGGTAACACACATTTTGTATTTTTATTTTCTGGATTTTTTTCTTTTTGTTATATTTTTGTTTTATCTATTTTACTGACAAAAATAAATAAATTCAATTTTCAGAATATAAATATAGTGCTGATGCACAGTATGTTAACTGCACTGGTATTGACAAACCAAGACATGATGGTGATAAGCCTTGCGAATTTAGTTTATCTGAGTTGACAGAACATTGCAACGAAAACAATAGCTATGGTATGAACGAAAGTCAACCGTGTGTATTGTTGAAATTAAACAAGGTAATTTGCTGCTTTGCTACAAGTTATAAGATAGATGTAGTAAACTTTATTATTGTGTTAACAAAACTTTTACCTTATTAATAGTTTAAGCTGTATGCACACACATTCATTTCAGATTTTTGGATGGGCCCCGAATCCTTGGACTGAAAATGAAATTAAAACTGTGAATAGGGTGCCAGAAGGCATTAAAGCACAATATACCCCAGACTTAATCTGGATTGATTGTCATGGAGAGGTATGTTCTTATCTTAATCTAATTTTAATATTCATAATTTTAAAAGAATTCTTCTTTTTCATATTCATTCCTACTCATATAATCTTTTAAAATTCTCATATTTTATTTCTATTTATTTATTTAGAATCCGGCAGACAAGGATAATTTAGGAGATATCCAGTTTTACCCTAGACAAGGATTTCCGGTGGCGTTTTACCCATATAGAAATCAGAAGGACTATCGTGCTCCACTTGTGTTTGTTAAATTTAACAATGTGACCAAACATGTTGGCATTATGATGGAATGCATTGCATTGGACAGAAATATAGAACTGGATAAAACAGAAAAACAGGGCAGTGTCCATTTTGAGTTGATAGTTGATTTTTAGAAAAATAGCCTTGATAGTTGATGTTTAGTAGGATAAAGAGCCTTGAACATCTCTTCACTTCTTACCCTAGTCCCTTTTTTTTTTCTTATTAGAGCCCCAATAAAGGAGTTAGAGCCTTAAAGATTACTCTAATTAATCACAGTTGGTTCCTTTCATGTAGCTTTCAAGAGTGTTCAATTCCTGGCATTAATACTTACATTTAAATATATACATTGTTGGCAACTTTCCCTAACTTTTGTTAAAGGCATTTAAGTGACTATTTGATTGGATTTATCCATTCAGCGTGCATGTGGAAAAAATTAGCTGCACTTTTTGTGTTTTAAACTTTAGGAACATCTAAATCCAAGCTTTGTTATTGTTGTTGTTTTTTTGTTTGCAAATACAATCCAAAAGCATTTATATTTTTCTGAATGATTGAAAGAATACTTGTGTTATACTAGCTTTGACCTTTTTTCATATTTACTATTCACATACCTTTTTTTTTAAAACATATTTCTTTAATTCTCCACTGTAAGTTTATTTATGGGGAGATCATTTTGATGTCTGCATTTGTGTGAGATGAAGGACTAAGATCTGTAAAAAAAAAAATATTATAAAATGTACCTTATCATCTAGCACAAAATTTTTCTTTGTGTTAAAAGATTCTTTTTAATATGTGATGAGACGAGTGTTCAAGGTGAACCATAACCCAAAAGTGTTGACTGTCGCGACGATTTGAGTCAATATTACTCTATCCATTGGCATCCCCAGAAATGCCCTTTTATTGACAAAGTTAATCAGGGCTAATGAGCTGAATCAGGGCTAAAGCGCTGAATCAGGGCTAATGAGCTGAATCAGGGCTAATGAATAGGTTGGTTCAGTTTTTCTGTCGTGACGATTTGAAGTCATTTGTACTATATCCATTGGCATCCCCAGAAAGGCTCTTTACTGACAAATTTAATCAGGGCTAATGAGCTGGTTGGTTCAGTTGGATGCATTGTCAAGGTTTCTCACATTCCATTTTACTTGCACTTTTTTTTTAAAACCTATTTGTAGTCAGATTTTTATACATTTTACAATAAAGATAAACTTTTTTTTTTTGAAACTAGTGTGTTCACTTGTTATTTTTTGTGTCATTGAGGTTTTTACTAAGCATAATATAACATTTGTCATTTTTTGTAACTAATTTTGGTAAGTATTTCTTTTTTTAATGAGAATAAGTAACTGAATTTTTAAAAAAATGGAGAATAAACTTGTTTGATCTGCCTTTTCCAATAGTAAGGCAAAGTTAGTCGAATGATTTTAATGAAGATTTTGAATGTATGATGCTGTTTATGGGGCACGTCGGCCGAGCGGCAGCGAGTTTGACTGGCGATCCAAAGGTACTGGGTTCAAATCTTGGTGCAGGCTAGCAATTTTTCCTGGGACTTGAGGGTGCCCCTGAGTCTATCCAGTATTCCAGCTCTGATGGGTACCTGACACTATTTGGGGTAAAGTAAAGGTGGCTGGGCATTATGCTGGCCAAACGCTCCTTGTATGTCGTGGCGACAGAAACTGGTGACCCATTCACCAGCCCTTTGGTCAGTTTGTTGCGAAAGGTACTTTACTATGATGTATATAGTTGTACAATTGTTGTACTGGATTGATTTTTAGGGTGACATGCTTTAAATTTAAAATACTAGTTGGGCTTTAGCAGGTAAGACATGCACTTTAAGACAAGCTTGTTATTTGAAATGCTCCTATACTATTTGATTGAAAAGGTCAAGTAACAGTTGAACTGCTAGAAGTATACATATATATATATAGCATAATAGTTTGCCTGTATACCCATGTTACCTTTGCATGACTAACCATTGTGTTAACAGCATCTCTAGCAGTTACAGCCAATGTTTGCACTGAGCAGATGATGTCCAGGACAGAAGACCTGTTTTGTTTTGTCTTGACCCACAAGGTACAAGCCGAATTTCACATTCCTGTTTGTGATTTAAGATTGTATGATTGATGGCAAACCATGGTTTATTTCCTTTTTTAGCTGAGATAGGACTCTTTTATTTGATCTACTATGCTTGTCTGGCTGGGTTTTTCGCTGCTACAATTGCTGTCTTTTATGAAACTATTGATGCAGATAATCCTCGGCTACAAGGAGACAGTAGTTTGTTGAAAGGCAATCCAGGTAAATATAGTTTTATTATTTCCTAGCACATTTTTTTCAATATTTTGTTGTTTTCAGATTTTAATTACTTGTGTTTGGGTTTTTTTTCCACCAAGGAATGGGTTTTCAGCCGATGCCAGACATAGACACAACACTTGTTTACTCTAGAAGTAAGAAAGAACAAAATGATGCATATGTGCAAAGTATTAAGAAAGTCCTTGCAGGTAAATATAGACATTAACAGTTGCTAATGGTTATTGTTTTGTTTTTAATGTATCCTCGGGTTCCTAATGCTTCCATATTCTACAGCCTATCAGAAAGGCAGCAACGGGAGTGTAGACTGCAGTGATGTGAAGGTTCCCCGTGACAAAGAAGATAAAGCTTGTACGTTCAACTACACTGCCTTGACATCACATTGTAACGAGGCCAATGATTTTGGAATGGCCGAAGGCAAACCATGTGTTTTGCTGAAATTAAATAAGGTGAGGGATGCTAGACATTGTTTTTGGTCTGTTAATAGTTCTCCTAATAGCAAAGAAGGAAAAGAAAAGGTACACAGCAAAGAAGGAAAAGAAAAGGTACACCAAGGTTGCACTATGTCTTGTCCATAACATTACATATAGAAAATTCTTCATTGTATAATTGCTTTTTTTGTACAAAAAAAAAGATGCTGGTACTCACTGATGGATTGCCTAACTTTTAAAGCAGTTTCGCATTTTATATTTTAATTCTTATTGCGCGCAATTTTAAAATAATTCAATTTTAACAAATTAATAATATAATAAATTAATAATAAACGTTAAAATACAAGAAAAGTAATAATTTTTTCCCCACATTGAAAAAGGTGATGGTACGCCGTACCGGTGCATACCGTCACAAAAAAAAGCACTGAGTTTGGAAACCTGAAATGTGGACATCTCTAAAAAGAAAAGACTGGAGATTATAGTATAAATGCAAATGTCTTCTAGCAGTATTTGATTAGAGTTTAGTTTTTTAGCTTTGAATATAATTCTCTATACCAGTAGTTGGCAACCTAAGGCACACGTGCCAAGTCACTTAACACGTGGAAGACCCACAAGGGTGCAATTCAAGTCTCTTCTGCAAGAAATTTGAGTGCTAGATCAGAATGAATTTTAAGATGTTGGGACGCTGAATCATATCATATATAAATATATATATATATATATAAATCTAAAAAAATGTGGGTATGTTATGTATGTACATGTCGTATAATCTTTAAATACTGGACAGAATAACATTAAACTTGCTACAAATATTCTTTAACTGCGGTGGACACTGTCAAGGTTTTACATTTTTCAAAATGACCGCAGTGGTCAGTTTGGTAAAAAAAAAAACGCGAATAAACAGACAAATTAGGTTTCACTTTCAAAATTCCGGTCCAACCTTTTATCATTATTTGATCGATCGCGCTAAAAATAAGTGAGAAAAGGTGTGACGAGGTAGCGCAGGAAAAGTTGGCTGGCTTTTTTTTTATGACGTCATCAATTTACCATATGTTAAATTAATTTTGCTTCAATGTTTGCTAATGTACTTTATGAATGAATAGAACAAAATATATTCATGTTTTGATTTGTGTCGTAATTTGTACCGGGCAATTTTTTTATTGTTATAATGGGTAATTAACTTTGTAGCGGGCAAATAAAAAATTTCTTCACGTTCAAATTTGTGTCATATTCGAAATATAAACTTTGCATTTTTACTTTTAGCCGGTTCGGAGGACCGGGCACATACCTGCTAGTGAGTTATAAATCCTACTTTGGCACACTATCATCAAAAGTTGCCAGCCCCTAGTCTAAACCATGGTTCACATTCAAGAAGTTTAATGTGAGCTAGCTTTATACATAAATTCATGGTTCAATTTTTTTTGTTGTCAGATTTACGGTTGGGTGCCAGATGTTTGGAAAAAGGAGGAGGTTGAAAGCTCTCACCTCCCTGATGCTATAAAAAGACACTATGAAGATGACCGCATTTGGATTGATTGTCATGGAGAGGTAAATATATCTTTAAATCTAAGTAAGCCTCATTTTATTGTTACAGTTCCAATAATCAATTGTGTAGGCTGTCAATAAAAGTAATTATGTATCAAAAACATGATCTGTTACACTTGTTACAGTAAATTACTCTTTTTTTCAGAACCCTGCTGATCTGGACAATTTGGGAGGAGGAGAGCATGAAACTATTATGTATTTCCCACAACAAGGATTCCCATTAGCTTTCTACCCTTACAAGAAGCAACAGGATTACCGCTCGCCATTAGTGTTTGTCAAGTTTAACAATGTTACCCGTCATGTTGGTATTATGATTGAGTGCAAGGCTCTGGCCAAGAATATTAATGTAGATAGAAGTGAGAAGGAGGGCAGTGTGCACTTTGAGATGTTAGTAGAGAATTAAACACCACAGCTCTTCAGTCTTAAGGTTTATTTATGTTCACTTTGTCATTGAGTTCGGTTGTCAATTTTATTTTTGTCTGTGATGTTTTTAGTGCTTAGGGTCATCTCTTTGAGTTAAACAGTTTGATGTTTTGTTTGAATGTATTTGTTTTAATGGACCTTCACAGTGAAATTTGTTCCTCTTGCTTGTACTCAATGTATTCTTCGATTCATTCTTTTTATTTGCATCTCCATTCCCAGTTACAGTCTTTAAATTCTTGTTATAACTTGTAATCCAATGTTCTGATTTTCACTAGGGGTAGATTCTAATGCTTTTGATTGTTAACCTGGAAACGCTATCTTTGAATACTGTTTGTTCAACTCTGGCTTGTGTGTAAGGAAAATGTGATGTTCTCCTGCTGTAGATTGTACAAAGGTCAGACAAATAGTTGTGTGAAACAATAAAGCAAGGAATGAATGTCTTTTAAACTCAACATTCCCATTTATGTTGCTTTTTTTTTTGGTCTCTATGATTTTCCTTCCTTGTCAAAGTGTCTACATTTCCCCGGGAATGTCAATAAGCAATGTTCCATGTTTGCATTGCATGTAGTATTGTTCAAAATAAATAGAGCAATTGTATTATCATTGGTTACTACCCTGATTAAGTTTTTTCTTGTGATATTTTTTTCTTAAAAGCTATTGGTAAGATGTGTATGGCTTTTAGCAAACTTCATAATAGCTTTTTGAGATTTTTTTCTTTTAGACTAAAGGTAGTCCCATAATATTAATATATCCTGAGCATAAGTAGTAATTTATATATATAATTGAAAGTAAACATATATAATTTATTTCATCTTGCTAAGATTATTCACATGTACACTGCCATAATTATTACTTTTTTTGTGTTTTGCTTCGTACTGCAAAGTTTATTTTCTCTCTAGTAGTACTGAATGTCCTGCCATTTACCCTAGAATTAAGTGACCATTCACATCTTGCTGTTGTATCTACTACTAGTGTTGTGTGTGCTGTTTTGTTTGAACTAGATCACTTGTGCTGTTGTGGTTTATTTATACTATGTATACATTATAAAGACGTCATTCAAATTTTTTTGTTTCTCTCTATGCACACGTGTGTTTCTCAATTATGTCATTTGTTCGGGTGTCATTTTATTTTTAATAATGACATGTTTTAAACAAAAAAGTTCCAACCAAAGGTGTAGATCAAAGAATTTTTTCAGTATGAGGCATTGTGGTGTTTTTTTTTTAATGTGATAGCATATATATACATCAGTTGTTGAATTTACTTGAACAAATTTTGTTGAGAATTCATTTCATTGCATATTGGTCTGAATTATCTCAGATGTATATTACAATATTTTTTTTGCACAGACTTGAAAACAAAAATCTCAAAAATTTGGACTGTTCAGTTCAGTTGGATATTATTTAAATATATTTTGTTTTGTACATTTTTTTTTATTTCTACAATTTATTTTAAAGTTGTTGTTTTTTGGGAGGGGGGTTTTGTACCGCTATATAGTGATAGAAAATATTTAAGAGCTATTTACTAGTCATTGCAAGAAAATCAGTAATTTGTTGAGTTAGCATGTTGTTGACAGGTATTACATGTTGAATCTCTTTAGTGTAAAGAAGCTTAGTGCTAGGATGTAATTCACATTCCACATCTCTTACTCACTGAAACCCACCACCCTTCTCACAATTTGAATATCAGGCTCCTTGATGGATGAAGCCTCTTGAGTAAGATTTTGGATGGTCCTTGGCACTTTGTTTGAAAAAACAAACACATTTTTAACATTTGTTTACTTGTATGATAAACACTGACTACATTATGACAAATTCTTCCATATTACTTTAACATTTAGCGCAAATGGATCTTGTTAGAAATCACTTGTGATATATTTTTCTTTGTCTGGTAATTTTTTTTTTACAATAAATGTAGGGGCTAAGGTGGGGGTAGAACTGGCTGTGTGGTACCTTCTTGGATATCTGAGTGTAAGCAGCAAATTCCAACTTGCTCAGTATTACAATGACCCTAGAGTATTGTGCTGGTATAATAATAATACCATAGACTTTAACAAGTATTTTGGATAGATAATGTAAGGGTCAGTGCATTTTAAAACTGACAGTATTGTTCACTATTGTGTGTGGAGTAGATTTAAGGCAATGAATGTGGATGGAAAGAGCAAAGGATGTCTTGTTTTTAAATTAGAAAGTATTTATTTAGTCAGAATTATCATTTTGAATAAATTAATATATGTGAAATAAAAGAAATTACCAAATTTTTTACACATATGTTGGTTTTCTCTTTGTCTATTTAGTTTTAAATGTATACTGGTTTGTTATGTATTTTGTTATTTGTCTAAAACGTAATTTGTAAATCTGTGATGTATGTCTGACTACACTACATAAAATGTATATCCCAAAAGTAAGACTACATTTTCGAAAATTTGCTAAACAAGCTGACTACATTTTCGAAAATTTGCTAAAGAAGCTGAGTTTTAAATTGACAATATTCATCTAGTTCTGAAGATAATGGCTTGAGAAAAATGGACAATAATAATTGTTTTAATCTTGTTTTTTTCATGTGAATTAACTATCTAGTTACATTGAGAACTTTTAATTAAAACTTATAATTTATGTTTTGGTTAAAAAGTGGCCTACTTACAAAAACAACTACGCTGCCAGTTCAATTTGAGAATATCACCTAGAAAAATAAGTACATGAACTTAATGTAAAGTTTGAGATTGAGAAGTTTAAATGAGTTAAAATTAAAAGCTCTCCAGAATTTAATTCTTCCCCATCCTTGAATCTCAATAATGAGCAGCTTCTGCAAGGTCGCAATTATCAACGACCTTTTTAAATACTGTAGGTACATTAACTTGGCAAAACTTTCTTAGTGAATGACCCACTGCTCTCTAACAAGACCTGATCCTTGGGAGGCTAATTTCGGTCATGCCATCGAGCTGAAATTCAGCACATAATTTAACAACTTAAACATAGACATGTTTCATTTCACAACATATTCGATCAAATTTTTAGCCACACCACAACCCACAAAAGTCCGTTTAAAAAAAAATTCTTTTTGAAAATCCTTAATGAACGTGGATGACGTACATATGTGTATTTCCCACACTGGATTATAGTTAAAAAGATTTCCTCTTTGATATTTTTAAAATCCTTTATAAATTAATAGCTTAGCCTTTTTCGAGTGTCTTCGAAAACACAAAACAAAATTGATTTAAAAAAAAGGTTAGACCTGATAGCCTACTGATGTGAAAAGATGTTTTTTAATTGGTTGTTTGATTATGTCCCAGCCTTCATCACCAATAATTATTCGTAAACAAAAATGTTAAAAATCTTGTTAATAGAGGGAAAGAGCTCTAGAGCTACATATTTATTATGTTTAAATCCACCTTAAGGATATTCACATCTAAAACGTAAAACAAACTTAACAGGAACACTACGAGGAAGCCGCCAAGAAAGTTAAGCTGTAACATGTTTATGCTATTACCGCTACTCTATATATAGAGTACGTAGGCCTTTATAGTTTGCTTGTCCTCTTGTGTGACCTATATTTTCTAAGGCCAGTTTATCTTTTCTCTCCTGTTATTAGTGTTATTGGTGTGCTCTTTGTTCAAATTTGTTGTTGTGTAGAGAATCGGAACTATTTTACTTGAAATCATTAACAAGTATTCCACTCACACGAGATCTATTTAAAGTTGAAGAACAGCATAAATGGACGACCAAAATACCATTAAATTAGTGTGTATATTTTACATTATAATTTTGTCAAGTTTTATAACGTATAACCTAGGGGCGGTAATCTAGTGACAGCTGATGCCAGACGCACAGTGTAACATTAGTGTCTGTGACGCAGCCTATCATTGTATTGTAGATCAATTAATGTAGGCCTACAGTATAACTGGAATCTGACAAGTTACCAGACTTTGTCTTACTCTAAATTACTCTAATGGCTAAAATAACCATGCAAATTTATCTGCGGCCAGTCCACGCAAACCATTTCACCCCCATCTACCTTGTAAATAATGCAGGGGTAGGCAAGGGTGGGCAATGCCCCCACCCCCTCTTTCACACACACCGTTCAACTTCAAAAAGACCAACTGCTATAAAAAAAATAATTAGGCTAACATTATATTTAAAAAAATAAGAAGTTAATAACTGTACTAAGACGTACAATTGGATTAACTTATTTTTTTAGAATTTGCACTCACTTTTTTATAGGTTAGGCCTACTAATACCTTTAAAAAAAATATTTTTCTTTTCAATGTTCTGTGATGTTCTAAAATAAAATGTATGTAGGCCTATGGCAATTTTATGCTGTTTTAATTAAATCGAGATCAATTATTTAGCTTTTCATATAATTTTTTAACAAGGTAGGCCTACAACATTGTGCTGACTAGCCGTCTACGGTCTTATTGTTTTAAATTTAATTCTTGATAATAGGCCTATATATAAAGGCTATCTACCGGTAGGCCTACTAGCCTAGTTCCTACACATTTTGTTCGGAAAATTCTAATCTAATATAGACTTTAAGCCTAATTAAAGTTACATTTCGTTCGATAATGAGATTAATTATTAGTTTTAATAGTTTAGCTTGACATTGTGCGCTAGTCTAGTTCAGAATATGCAAGTCATTGCCGTCCCCCCCCCCCCCCCCCAACCTTGCTTATACATGACGTGCTGTTAATATATAAATTATAAAGCAGATCGAATGTGCTGATGACAGAATGCTGTCAATACTAATTATTATTAGCAATTATTATTCAGGCTCTCCTGAACTGGAAGCCTACACCGGCATGATGGGACGTAACTTCCCGCCACTTAACGAGTGGCATTCGGGCATGGAATGGGTTACCTGAACAAACCAGGAAAACCAATACCCTAACATCATTTAAAACATTAATAAAAGTGCAAGACTAGACACGGACCACGGATGAGCGTATGACGCAATAATCTTCTTTATAGAAGGAGCGTCTGTAAGGTATAAGATAACTGTTGACAGAGAGATGCACGGAGATGTCTTGTTTATGGTCTATGCGCCAAGCAGGAAATCATGTGATGATGCAGATGATGATGATGATAATAAGAAGCTCTTTATATTTAAATAATGAGACTAATCAATGACAGTTTCGGGGACAGCTAATCGAGTAGCTTTGCCAGATGTCAGGTCTATTTCAGCAGACTGTCCGATTTAAAATAAAAAGAACTAAAGGAAATGTATGACAATATTATACCCACTTTGTACATGGGAGTTATACCAATGAGAGGAAGAATGGGAAGGGACCGTTATTTTCTGAAAATGTAGGCCTATCTGACAACCCTTTGACTGTACCGCGGATAACCCAAGTATTGTTTTAGGGGCCCCAAATACAAAAGGAGTCAACGTAGGCCTACTTGAGTAGGCTGCAGGTCTACTCCTCGCTAAAAGCTACGGAGGCCTAGGCCTACTTAAAGTCAACACAGGGGCCGCCTCTGTCAGTGATACAGAAACGGAAAAAAGTAATTACTCCTCAATGTATCTGATTCTACAGTTATAATTTTTCGTAAGGTATAATTATGCCGTAGGCATATAGGCCTAATGTTACGTGGGAGTAGGCCTATATGCCTAATGTTACGTGGGAGTAGGCCTATATGCCTAATGTTACGTGGGAGTAGGCCTATATGCCTAATGTTACGTGGGAGTAGGCCTATATGCCTAATGTTACGTGGGAGTAGGCCTATATGCTTAATGTTATGTGGGAGTAGGCCCTAGTAACGTTTTGCATAATTTTATTAGAAGAGTCCTTTAAAGTGTGACAGTTCCTGTTTAGGGGTAAAGGAAAGGGGTGTTGGGAAGACAGTTTGCATAACAAATTTTGACATGATCAATGGACAACCCCTGTAGACTGTAGGCTATTCAGACATTTAATAAACACCCCCACCCTAAACTGACATCGGTAGTAAAGCATTGCCCCCCCCCTTCACACCACGCCACAACAAAATTGTCTGTTGGAGCCCACGCCTATATAGCAAATATAGCATACTTACAAAAACATACTTAGGTTTATAGATATTCATACACACAGTGGCATATTTAGGAATGTTCCATTGGAACAGGGGCCACCACACAAAAGGGGCCCCCATACATCACAAAAAGATTTTTTTTAGTGACATACCCATCCTTTCGTTGAAAATGTACAATAAAATTAATTTATTCCCCTACAATCTTAAGCGCTCCAGTCCAACCAAGCTAAACGCAACATAAAATTTATGATTTTACAGAATGTAACTTGAATTAACGGCACTTTTCTAAAGTATGTGGAAGGCAGGTCGAGGCCACGAGGGGCCCCCACATAAAATTGGGAACAGGGCCCCCACAATCCCAAATACGGCCCTGCATACACATGCTTAGCCCACCCAAAAAGAGAGCACTCGCGTCCAAACAAATAATTTCAGATGAGTAACCATAGTGGGTAAAAAAATTATTTAAAAAGGCAAAATCCCAGAGAGATGTATTAACTTGTAGCTACAGAAACAGACTATTAATACAGTCTGTTGCGGGCCGCTTTTGTCCAAGCGTGAAATTGCATCAATTGATTCCCGACCACTTTCTCCTCTTTCAGGTTAGTCGCGTAAGAATCTTTTTATCTTGCCTGTTTACTACGCTATTGACCTTCTTCGTTGCGAAACGATTATAGTTCGCTAACCTGAATGACTGTTCCGGTGAAATTCTTGACTCAGAAAATATCGTCTGCCGAAATTTTGTCGACCTACATGACATTTATTAGAGTCTAGAGAAGAATTCCCCCCAGTTTTACAACTAGTCCTACAAATTATGCTATAAAAGTTCATCCACGTTGTTTTTTTTTTTTTTTACATAGAATTTTAGAAGGACGTGACTTTGACTTGAGGAGTAGGCCTACATTTATAACAGGGGTGTGCTAGTGGCTGTACCTTGGGTAGGCTAAAGTGATGCCTCATGTGTGGTCACCATTGCCTAGAACTGAACCATTTTTGAAATAGGGCTACTAATTTATTGACAATTTCTTTCTCTTCAATTATATTCATTAGACAAAAATGTGTTAACTTTACATAAGACAAATGTAGAATACTCGCACTTTCGAACAGTATTAAGCTGTAGATCTAAACACTCATTCTATACATTATCTAGATCAGGGATCGGCTACCTTGTGATAAAAGGGTGCCAAATAGGGATTTCTAATTCATACAGCGTGACAACAGCCTAAAAGTCGTCCTTCTTTAGCACCCAATGTCATATAAAATTGACTTGAATTGCCGTTTGGGAGTCCTTAGCATGCCACTGAAAATCACTCTGCATGTCAAGTCTGGCTCGCGAGCCGTAGGTTGCCGACCCCTGCTCTAGATATACATTATAATACGCAGTGGCCATTTCCATTGTCTAGGGTTCGAATCCAGGTTTTAAAAAGCCAGGTCGCCTCCGAGATTAGAATTAGAGGGTGTCCCTGAGTCTACTTATCTCTGACGGGCTCCTGGCGACTATGTCAATAGTATGTAGACTATTGTCATGACAAGACAGAGAGGGACACAGAGAAGAAAGAAAACACCAGCAAATGCAACTGAATTTAAACGATGGGTTATTACACTCATTCAAAAACTTTTCAGGCTCTTACGTCCAGCACGTAACGATGTATAAGGGGTGGATCGGGAGAAGGGCACACCAATATCCCGTCCAATACTAACAGCCCCGCGGCACGCCGATAGACTATAAGCCTGGACATCCAAGCACAAGGGCGGGATTGAGACGGGCTGTTGCACTAATTACTTCCTTCCCATCGAGTCTCGGAGCCTATCGGCATTGCAATGATTTTGAATGATTTTTGGACATTCAACAGGGGCTGTCCCCCGTGTGTTAGCCCACTGATGTACTCTTAATGGGAGCGTATTGGTGGTTTACACACTTTGCCAGCTTTGAGGCCAACGGGTACAGAAGTGCCCCACCAAATTTAAAAACCTGGGGCCTTCATTGTGTTCAAAGCGTCGTGACAATATTCAAGGAGTTATGTCTAGTAATATAGTTATAATTAATTATAAAGGTTCGTCCATTAACTAATATGAACACAATTAGGGATGGAAGGGTGGTTCCAAATAGTAAAATCCTCTTGTAGGCCATGTCCACTGAAACGTGGCTTCACCTGTCCAATGGAACAACATGGTCATAACATTTAAAGAGAAACTTAAACAAAAATTCATTATAATGGCGTAAGAATAATTTTAAACAATTCTTTATGTCTGAAATATAAATCCTATAATAAAATCATGAAATCAGTTTATAAAGTCCGTAATAACCTGCCAAATACAATCCTACGGGGCACGATAGAAGGTGGACGTCGGAGATGCCGTCACCGGAGATGCTGGTTGGACAATGTAAAATATTGGACAGGGCAGGAGTTGACTCAACTATTGACAACCGCTCAAGATAGGCAAAAGTGGAAAAAGTTGACTGCTGAGGTGACCATTGGCTCCCCCACAACGACCACAACGGTCAAGGGATTCGGATTGATGATGATGAAGTTGAAGTCGAATCACTTGAATATTTGTGTTTGTTTTATGGGGGGAAAAAAAGAGCACTACCGATTGGCCTCCACTTCCCGGATTACTGCTGACGCCCTTGATTTAATTGACGGGGCTATCCTTGTCTTACTAAATTGTGAGACGGCGTTTTTTTTTTTACCTACGCTAATTAAGTTTCTATTTTTAGTGCGGCGTTCTCTTTAGACCTATTATGATATTATCATGCCATTTTTATAGACTGAATAAAAGAAGTACACAAGGAAATAATTATTGTAGTTGCTATACGTAAATATGTATTTTTATTAAACTGTTTCCTAGGCCGGAAACAGCCCCCATCGTTAATATATTATGCACTCAGTCAACCTGCGGACGTTAAGCAGTAATTTATTGTTCCGGAAATTCGAGCAAATGGGAAAGCATGATAAAAATAAGTTATAAAAAAAAAAGAACAATTCTATATATTTTTAGAGTTATTGGGCATAAGTTGACTATTTCCGTTAGTTGAGTTTTGACCAGTAGGGCTTGTGAAGTTCAGATTTTTTGTTAGGCCATTATACTAACGAATTGCATAGGCTTGGCTATGATAGTTTGTGCCCAGTGACGAAATTTAAAATTGGCACTTTTCCCAGCACCAAGGGCCCTTACATGCTTATGTGGCGCCCCAGAGCAAAAGTTTCAGTGGCGACCCCTCATACTGTAACTCATATGTTCTCAACCTCTTTCAGCTCACCGCCCCTTTTTTCAATTTTATTTCGCTCACCGCCCCCCTCCCATTTCTGTAATTAAATTAATGAGTTTAATTTGCCGCATAAAACACTAGACTAGATTTGTGTGCGTTTTTATGATCCTAAAAAGAGATGAAATGAACATGTTTTTTTATTATTAATAAAAAAAAATATACTGCACAAGAGGTTTTAAAAAAAAAATCAATGTTAAAGTGAAGCTTGTATGTTGCTAGCAGTCTGTATCTGTTTGGTTCAATTTCGGTTATTAAAATCCTTGGGTTTCCCCGCTCCATTATTTGCAACTTGCTTCTCTTTTCACTAAATAGGGGGATGGAACTGCAATAAAAAATTGTTGCCAACATCAAAAGACCTAGTGAAATTGATTGATGCCCTTTTGCAACCAAAAGTCCTCATTATAGCCCATTTCTTAATACATTTCAATGTTTATGTTTCATTGTTTTTTTTATTCAATCAATTCCTCATGCAGTTGTAAAGGTAGGACAGATTTTAATATTTCATTTTTAGAAAAGAAGGTATAAAAACCAATCAGGAATTCTCACGTTAACAATCATAAGGTCTTTAAATCGAATGTTAAAGTTACCATTAAGTGCTTCAAGTTGTTGACAATAAGTAAGTAGAAAATCTATGTCTTCATCAGTTTTTTTCTTTACAAATGCAAGACCTTTGCGTCCAAACTTGCATATGTACAATCAAAGTTTTGACATTTAAGAAAATATCATCTTTTAGGTGAGTCATCACCTTTAAATCATTTTTTTAAAACTTATATAAATCGATTATATCAGTGATAGGCCTATCAGTCTTCAATTTTATTAGTTTTTCTATCAAATAATCTTTGTTTCTTTCCAAAACCTTTATCATCGAATCAAAGAATCATACAATCTATTAAAAATTTTGATGACCATCATGTATGCAGTAAGAAAATATTTGTAGTCCTTGTTATTTTCAATGCATAACTGAACAATCTATCATTGAATGTATTGCTTCTTATTTGTTATCTGCAGTAATTACGTAGTGTAGTGAGCGATGCATACAATAAATAAGATTATTTAGCAACTTAAGTTTGTCGATGAGATCACACAGCTAATACGTCTGGCACATCAATCCACGATAACACCATTATATAAAAAGTCTTTTAGTTCAAGTAATGTAGATTCACCTTTAGTGTAACATATTTATTTTTTTCAGAAAAATTGGCAATTTTCCCTTCTATAATAAAATAAAAGTAACGCTTAATTGTCTGTAGCATGTAGGCCTACTCATCAAATTGTAAAGAAAATTGGAATGTTTTAGATAACCACACAATGTACTCTATTCGTCACCTGCCATTTCATCAATTCGTCTCTGCATAGTTCTTTGGCTCTTATATTTCTTAAATTCAAGTTTATATCAACGCTTGTTTTTATAAATCATATTTTATTTAAATTAGAATCAAACCGATCTGAAACTGCGATAATTAACGAACTCGCCTAATTTTGTTTGCTATCGAACCAATCCAGATATTTTATTTAAATTGACCCGAACTTCTAAATATCAATGCGATTCCTACTTTTTATTCGTATAACATGTTCTGTTGGGTGATATACTCGTGAGGAGTTGCTGAACTCCCATCGGGCGCCTCCCCAGGTGGCGGATAGGGGAACACCCATCAGATATGGCGGGTACCGGGGAAATAAAATACCCGGGGCGGACCAAAATCAGCAACTGCTGCCTTGCAGTTAGTGGGGGGATCCACAAAGGCTAGGGAACCTCACCCGAACAAAGAGGCCGCTATCCCGAGAGCTGTAAGGGGCAGCCCCTCAGAAGGTTGTGCGCAGGGCTAACAACCCAGTCACTCAAAAACAATTGTTACGAAAACTAAATCACTTCCAAACAAACGGACAGATCTTAATGGTTTACGACCCAAGCCTGAACACGGACATGATTTATGGATTGCGACATGGAATATACTAAGCCTCTATAGAGCCGGAGCACTTGCCCGCCTCGTGGAAGAACTTGCAAAATATAACATCACGATAGCTGCCCTACAAGAAACGAGGTGGAAAAACTCTGATACTCTAAAAACAAAAGACTACACAATTTTTTACAGTGGTAAGGAGAAAAACGCCTTGGGGACTGGATTTGCGGTCAGCAAGAAGATAGTAGATAAAGTCATAGGCTTCAGACCGGAAAATGAAAGACTCTGTGCTATTCGAATAAAAGGCAAGATGTTCAACATAACCCTCATTAATGCACATGCCCCAACAGAAGACTCAGAAGATATCGACAAAGACAGCTTTTATGAAAAATTAGAAAAATTATATGATGATGCCCCACGTCATGATGTGAAAATAGTACTAGGAGACTTCAATGCCAAAATCGGAAAAGAAAAAGCATTTAGACCAACTATTGGCAAGGAAAGCCTGCATGGGGATAGCAATAGCAATGGAATCAGGCTGATAGACTTTGCCACAGGAAAAGGCATGAGCATTAGCAGCACAAAATTTCCTCACAAAAACATCCACAAAATAACATGGACATCACCTGATGGTAACACTAAAAATCAGATTGACCATGTGCTTATAGATAGAAGACATGGGTCGGACATCCAGGATGTTAGAAGCTATAGGGGAGCAAATGCTGACTCAGACCACATGCTAGTCAAAATCAGATATAAGCAAAGAATATCCACTATCTACAACAGCCAGAATAGAAGACAGAAACACTATGACAGCCAAAAACTGATCAAAGATCCACTAGTAGCAGACAAATTTAAAACACAGCTAAAACAAAAACTCATAGAAGGAATGACAGAAAATGAGGACGCGGACAACGGCATTAACAAACATTGGGATAGAATTAAAAATGCAGTAAAGAGCACAACGGAAGAAATAATAGGATACAAACAAAGCTATAAAAGAGGAGGATGGTTTGACAATGATTGCAGACAAATTCTAGATGACAGGAACAAAACAAGAATGATGATGCTACAAAGAGAAACAAGAAATACCAGACAACTATACACAGAAGCTAGAAGGAAAGCCACTAAATTATGCAGAAAGAAAAAAAGGGACTGGGAAAAAGCTAAACTATTGGAGATAGAAGAATTGGCAAGGAGCCGCGATGTGAGAGGAATGTACATGAAAATAAAGGACGAGAAAAATGGTTTTCAAGCAAGACCCCACATGTGTGAAAATAAGCAGGGTGAACTAATAACAGAAAACAGCAGAGTTCTAGAGAGATGGGCAGAATACTTTGAGGAACTACTAAATGAACCAAATACAGGAGAAAATGACACACAACAATATAACCTGCCCTATGGAGGACCAGACCCTCTTGTAAACTCACCAACGCTAGAGGAAACAACAAAGGAAATAATGTCACTCAAGAACCATAAAGCCCCAGGAGAGGACCTTATCACAGCAGAGCTTATTAAATATGGCGGGAGAGAGCTACACATAGAAATACACAAGCTAATAGAAAAAATATGGCAAGAAGAAAAAATGCCTACAGACTGGGAAACGGCATTAGTAACACCAATACACAAGAAAGGATCTACACTTAGTTGTGCAAACTATAGAGGAATCTCACTGTTAAATGTTACATACAAGGCTATGTCTAAATTAATAGCAAGTAGACTACAACAATATACAGAAAATATACTAGGTGATTACCAATGCGGATTCCGACCTAACAGATCCACAAACGACCAGATCTTTACCATTAGATGTCTGCTTGAAAAATGTTATGAATATAATATACCAGTACATCAGCTCTACATAGACTACAAAATGGCTTATGATAGTATCAATAGAAAATATCTATATGAAACACTGGAATTCTTTGGGATCCCTAATAAGCTAACTAGACTAATATACATGACCCTACATAGATCTAGAAGTAAAGTCAAGGTCCAGGGGAGTACTCGCGTGAATTCCCAATTCAACAAGGACTACGACAAGGAGACTCACTATCGTGCATGCTATTCAACCTAGTACTAGAGAGAGTCATAAGAAACATTAACATAGACACTAGAGGGACGATAACAGAATACTTCAATAGAGAAGCCCCAGGCATACGCCCCAGCGGAACTCTATATAGCCAACCTCTGCAGTACCTAGCATATGCTGATGATATAGCCTTGCTTGGAAAGAATAAAAATGCCATACAACAAGCTCTTACAGAGCTGGAAGATGCCTCCAAGCTGGCAGGACTTGAGATCAATGACCACAAAACAAAGTACATGGTACTGATGAGGGATGATACAAAGGAAGAAGATAAGGAAGACTTCAAAACCAAGAATCGCACATTTGAAAGAGTAGATACTTTCAAATACTTAGGGTCAAGCCTTAATGAAAGGAACGAGATACTACCTGAAATAAAAGAAAGAATAGCTGCAGGAAATCGTGCCTATTTCAGCCTCCAAAATGTATTCCGCAGCAAAAATATCTCAAAAAGAACGAAGAAGGTAATATACAAAACCATAATAAGACCAGTGGTGATGTATAGCAGTGAAACATGGACAATGACAAAATCCATTGAAGCCCTGCTTAATACCTGGGAGAGAAAAGTGCTGCGGAAGATATATGGAGCTGTGCAAGACCTAGATGGCTGGAGGTCAAGGACAAACGAAGAACTGTACACCCTGTACAAGGATCCAACGGTGGTAGCTGAAATAAAGAAGGGCAGACTGAGGTGGGCAGGCCACTTGGAAAGAATGACAGAAGGCAGAGCAGCCAGAACAGCACATCACCAGAGGCCAAAAGGAAAGAGGCTTAGGGGCAGACCAAGACAAAGATGGCTTGAAGCTGTAGAAGCAGATTTGCAAAAGCTTGGTGTACGGGCTTGGCGAAGGAAAGCCAGGGATAGGCCCGAATGGAAGGAGGTGGTAAAGCAGGCCAAAGCCCTACATGGGCTGTAGTGCCACAGGGATGGATGTTGGGTGATATAAGATGTTTAGCAGCAGTTAGGTTCTATGTCACATTTCATCCATATTCTAATCACCGCCCCCATCTGCCTGTCTCAGAAACAGTCTAATCATAGCAATAAATCAAGATTAAGTATGTTAAGGGCTTTGAATGACTTTTACATCACAATTACAAAATAGACAGAGTCAATAGTGAAACAGTCGATGAATTATTTAACAAGCACAATATTACCGTAGGCCTATTATAATTAAAGTACAGATACTTAAAGTACTTTCGTACCGCCCACTGGTCCTTCACCGCCCCCCTATCTTCCCCGGGAATGTTATCGCCCCCTAGACCGTCTCACCGCCCCCTGGGGGCGGGGGCGACGACGCCCCCGTTGAGAATCTATTAGTGACTGTAACTGCCTTGTTTAGTGCCTGCACTTAGTTAATTATTATGATTAAAGAAATTTAAAAAATGCAAATTTTTTTGTTAGAATATTCTAGATGAACATATCTTTTATGAAACATTTGCATCCTATTAAAAGTGAAACATTTTTATAAAACAGTTTGAGTTTAAATAAAAAAAGAAGTTAACTTCTACCATCTTTATCCATTATTCCTTTTGTTGACAATTTGTGTTTCAAAATTTCTGGTATGAACTTAGGTTATATTTTCCGCCACCCTAGAAGTGCCGCCCCCTAGAAGTGCCGCCCCCGGGCATATGCCCCCCTCTGCCCCCCCCCTATGCGAGGGCACTGCCAGCACCCCGTTTTCTTATAAATATAAAGTGGTAAGCCTCATTTAGCGTCATTTTATCTTACCTGGGGACATATGCACCCCCCCCCCCCCATCTTTAGCTACACCTCGAGCAGATTGCGTGGCTAACACAGTGAACACCTTGTCGATGGTGGAGAGGGTCGGATCACATGATTTAAAACTGGGACCTTCAGAATAATATTGCAACACTCTTCTAAGAGGCCCCGGGATAAATTCCTGATGTATGATATATTATTGTCCTTTAGTGGATTTAGCCCTGTTGGGTACCTAGCATTAGTTGGTGTAAATTAAAAACGACTGATCATTGTGCTGGCCTCATAATCCCTTTGTACGCCTTGGTAGAGAAAGTTGTAAACTTCATTTGCCCCACAGACCAACATGGGATGGGCACTTTACTTACCATTAACCGTGGTTTGGGTATTCTACTAGAAGTTCTACTTAACGATTTGATTAGGGCTTTCAAGTCTAAGTTTGTAAGAAAGGAAGGAAAACAAACCACCACAGACATGAAGAGTTATACAGTTATACCCAGTAAAGAGATTTGAAATTTTGTACGTTTCAGCTATTGATAACATTTTATTAATACCTCAGTGAGAAATGTTGCACCATTTCAGAATTTGATAGTTTACAGTGCATTACATCCCCTATCTGCACCATTTGTCTCCCCCCCCCCCCCCCAATTTCACCCCCACCTCACACACACATTAATAAAAAAAAATTACTATATTTGTCTTCACCCTCGCACACTTTGTAATCCTAGCTACGCCTTCTCTTGCCTTATAGACATTGATTCTCATAACCTTTCGACCCACCTTGAATGACTATAACATAGTCTACACTTCCTTTTAAACTAAACTATTGCAGATGTGTCTTGAGTGTATGTGAGGGCATTAATATTGCAGCCAGTTAATGCCAATACATGAAAATGTATAAACGAGTCAATTGATATCACAGGCAGTTACGTCAATTGATATGTGATTGAATAATTGAATTGATGTCACACTCAGTTCACATAAGAGTTCAAAGTATTTGGTTTCAATTCATGTAACACATAGCATCATATTTTAACATTACCGAAAAGTTTGAAAACAAAAAAAACATAAAAACGAAGTTTTTATTATACTCCCTTTATTTGCAAACTAAGTTTACCATCATGTAATTAAATAATTGATTGACTACTGCAAATGAAACGTACAGAAAAAATATCTGTGTCGCAAATCTCAAAAATATCTCCTTACTCCGTATGAATTATTCTAAAAATAATCTTAGCGCATAATTTTTTTTTCTAGCTTTGCGCCGAAAAAGTATAAAAAGTTGCACAGGCATTTTTAACGCGAAATCAAAATTTTTCTTATACTTTCCTTTTAAGAAATGAATATTGTCATAAGTGTAGTATTATTAACTGAAAATTTGATAGGATGTATTGTTAGTCGCCACAAGTCTGCTGTCCAAATTTCAGCTCGATCGGACCACGGGAAGTGGTCGAAAAATCGAAGCCAATTTTTGAACCATTGCAGACAAACAGACAGACAGACTGACAGAAAATGCAACTTAAAATAAAGGGAGTAAAAAAAAAGGAAAAAGCTTGTTAGGGGACGTCCATTAATTACGTCAACAATTTTTTGGCGATTTTTACCCCCCCCCTCCCCCTTGTCAACAACTGTCAAACTTTCAGAGACCCCCCCCCCCCTATATAATTACGTCAACAATTCGTTACCCCCCCCCCCCCCTATAACAAGTAAAAAAAAAATCAAACGCTGGCTTTTATGTTTAAAATAGATTTGAAACGGAAAGGTCTAGATCTTAACTATAATTAATTGTAATACATTTTAAGACTTGTTTTAAAGATTTTATATTGACTAGATAGAACTCTCATAGGCGTTTGCCACGAAAGGGGTGTAACATGCTTACTATCCCCCATCGCCCCTCCCAATTTGTTTTTCCAATCCGAGGATTTTAACAATATTTCTTTCCTTTTTATTTACTATTGTTCTTTACATATAGAAATATTGAATACTTTCTGATTGTACGTTTCATTAATGAGCTTTTAGTACAATGTTAATTGTTAAATAGCTTAGGGGGAATCTGTGCACCAGTTGTAAATTAATCTGCTATTTTAACCATATGCTCCCTATTCCTTCTTGCATTATTGCCCCCCTCCCCACAGACACACATTATATGATTATACACACGGTAGTTGGCTTCCTTGCCCCTACCGCTCCTACCTTGCACTATTTGCCACCCACACCTTGCAATCTGGGTACGCCACTATAGGCCTACTAATACATTTTTATCTCATAATTTTTTTTTTTACAAAATTAGAAATTAAACCAAAAAAATTACTATATTTAGCCAAATCACCAAATTTTAATGTTTCACCCATTATAACGTGTCAACAAAAATATATTAGTTTATATATCAGAATTAGGGATGTTAAAAGGAATGGTAGGCTAAGTATTTCGGACTTCATGGGCCACAAATTATTTTTCTGAAGGAAATATTTTAAAATAACCATGTTGGATTCACACAATACATTTCATTAAATGCAATTCAAACATAGTCTCAGAGAGGGCCTATTGTTGTTTTTAGTTCTATTGCCAATCCCAGCTATCGCTTACATGGTATATATAACGAACGCCAGTCTCTGGCGCCTAATTTCACTTCTGTACCTATGAGCCCCAAAGCTGGCGAAGTGTGTAAACCGCCGATACGTTCCCATTAAGAATACACCAGCGGGCGAACGCATGGGGGAGAGCTCCCGCAGAGGGTCCGGACAGAGCTGGGCTCAACGCTAAACGTTACGCCCTGGACACAAGACGGGCTAGTCCGATTTTTATTTTTTTTAGACCTTTTAACTTGGTTCCCCGAGTCTGACCAGTGAGCTAATGCAGGGACAAGCGGTCGCCGAGATACTTCCACTCCCATCTCTGTAAGTGACGGAGAGAGGCGTGGTATCTCGAGCTGCAAGTCTGGAGATTAATCGGCTTGTTCTGTTCTTCCATTAGAGGGGGCCTGTGAGGTAGGCCTACCCCACTGTCCGATTTCTGGCGTCTCCGGGGTGGGGGCTGATGCGACGTACGGAAAGGTATACAAAACGTCCTGTAAAGACGGCTGCTTTCAAAGGTGGCCTTGAGGGGATGACATCTCCGTGTCAGACAAAATCCGCTCGGCCAACACACCGTCAGCCCACATTACAGGAATACGAGGCAAGCCATGGATGGCTCGAGCAAATGTACGTTCGTAAATGGGGAATCCGAACAGAACAAGCCGACCCAACAAGCGACGGCCTTGTAGGACAACGCCAGCCTACTCATATCTTTCCATGTCGGAGTGGATGGCCTGCTAACGCTGATCCAAACATGGTTTCAATGGTTGGAACTTGGAAAAGACTCAACCATGGGCGTTGAATTAAAGCAGTCGACTCTCGGACGGTGTTCATAGTCCTTTCAGGACTCAATAACAGAACGGCGCCTAATTTAGATGTAGGCCTACTGAGCGGCAAAAAACTGGGTTTCTGTTTCTGAACGTACTCTGCAGAATGTATGTTGGTGTGTTTATGTTCTTTTGTTATTCCAGTCACAATGGCTTGCTAGACTACAGCGAAGGTGACGTTTTTTACAATTGGTCGGTCATTTTGCCGTGCTAACAATTGCATTAGTTTCCACTTTCCACTCAGACATAGATCTACAAACCAACAAGATGAACACAAAAAGGACTTGTCAAATGTAGCGTCCGTAATTTTAATTAATATATTAATTTTGTATTAACGTAAAACCATGTTTATATATTATGTCTGCTATGTAAGTGGCACAAGACAAATGTAGACTAGAATTTTGTAATAAATTTGTATCATTTTTATTTTTAAAAAGTAACATAGTTGACGTCAACTTTTCTTGACCTCCCCCTTGTCAACAATTGTCAAACTTTTTCAGACCCCCCCTCCCCCTTATTTTGTTGACGTAATTAATGGACGTCCCCTTATCTAAATATAATCTATGTGTAAGTTTTCTTTACAAAATAAAAATTTCTTGGAGATTATTTTCTATGAAATATTATTTGCTATTCAAAATAATATAATTTGTTTCACTGTTTCAAATTTTGTATTTAGAGACGCTTTTGTTTGCCAATGGGGAAATGACTTTAAAATGAAACAATATTTTAAGTTAAGGAGAAAACCATCTCTTTTCTTCCTCTACCTAAGAACTCTTTTGAGGCACGGTGGTCGTACGGCATCGCGTTCGGCTGTCTTGCCAAAGGTCCTGGGTTCGAATCCTGGTGCAGGCTAGGATTTTTTCCCGGGTCTGGAGGGTTTCCCTGAGTCTACCCAGCTCTGATGGGTACCTGACCTTAGTTGGGGTAAAGTAAAGGCGGCTGTGCATAGTGCTGGCCACACAATCCCCTTGTATGCCGTGGGCACAGAAACTGGTGAACGCTGCTTCACCGCCCTATGGATCTGTTTGGTCCGACGGGATACTAAGAACTCTTTGGCTTCGCTATTCTTGGAAAAGGGTCGAAAATCTCTTGCACTTCTTCGTATTCTTGCCTAAATTTGGAGCTAATCCAATTGAAAAAATTCTAACCATCTTCTTCCAAGTGCATCAATGATTCACCCTACCTTTCCTCCATAAAAGGTGTATTTAAAAGGGTTTAGGGTATGAACAACCAGAATATTATGTGTAATATCAAACATATTTTGTTGTCGTCACAAAAGGTGAGAATTTTTTTTTTTTATAGGCACATAATTTTCTTGAAGTTGTTTTGTTTTTTTACTGGTCAATATAAAGATCTAAGAAAACAACAAAACCAGAAAAATGATTGGACTAATTAAACGTTTGTACAGCGACAAATATAAACGTCCTTGTTACACACAAACTTTATCAGACAAAAGAAGGACAACTATTATAAAGTTATGTCACATCTGTGCAGTGGCGTAGCTTGGGGGTCCAAATTCGAAAGTCCCCCCGGTCCCTTACTTTAGGGGGCCCCCAAAGAGTCAGAATTTCTTTTTCTCATGTCATAATGTCGAATGTCAAAATGCAGGGGCCCCTAAAGAAGCCAAGCCCCCCCCCCCCCCCGGGCCCCCAAATCCCTAGCAACGGCACTACATTTGTGTGTCTATCTGGAATGAACGGGTAGAGGTCAATTGCAACCAATAATAATGATAGGTGAATGAAATCCAAGCTTACACCTTCTTGTCTTCTTCTTCGTTCTCAAATGCTTTGATTGGTAGGATTCAGACAAGTCCAATAGTTGTAATGAACTGCGTCGTGGCACACCTTGTAATATTAAATATGCCCCAATTTTATGTTCGTTGTGTCTGAAAGATTCTCTAAGAGATTCTCAGTACCGGATAAGCAAAATATATTGCATTGCATACAATATATAAACATTTTTTAAAGTAGAGTATCCCATCAGACAAATTGACATATAGTTCGTATAGGGTCAATGAAGTAGCGTCATCAAGTTACCGTGAAATGGGCATACTAATGGATTGTGTGGCTTCTAGCTGCATTTTCTTTTTCACAAATAATGCCAGGTAGTCTACCAATCAGAATTTGGTAGATTCAGGAACAGAAATACCCAGAGCATATATTTATTAATTTCAAAAAAATAATTGAGGATGACAAAAAAAAAAAAAATAATAATAAACGCACATTTAGAAAGAATAACAATTCCTACTGATCATACTGTTTTAAAACTTGTATTCGTTAAGTAAAATATAAAAAAAAAAATGCATTTTAATCGATCTAGATTTTTATAATGGAATGCATTGAAAATCAAAATCTGCAATAATTGCATACTGTGGCATATAATATGGAATTCAACAATGTATGCTTAGGTGAACACACGCGGTAAATAGACATACAATTAATAAAAAAACATGGGATTTTAAAGCGAAACTGTGTGGTGTATGAACTAAGCATACAACATGACATTTAAATGGTAAACTAAGACTAAGATGGACTCTGTAGCTATTTTAGCTATTTTAGCTATTTTTATACCGCCAATACTATATGTGCCCATTGAGAGTCGCATTCCAGCTATTTATACATTATAATTATAATTAAAGAGACCACCATATTAAGCCTATATAGAAGGTCTAAAAAGAAATTCACAAATTCAAATGGAATCAATATATTTACATTTACATATTCTACAAATGTCTAAATGGTTACGTAAAGTAAACATACACAAAAATTAAAATGCAGAGAATAAAGTATAGATCTAATATTTCACAATTCACATAATAATTTATTTTTTTTAGTTGTGGCCGCATTTAACGTAGAGCTGGTAGCGGTTAATGTGCTCAGCCCTGGTCTTTATGAACAAATCGCAGGGAAAGTTGATGAAGTGCAGTTGGAGAGGAGAATTTCGATAATGTGTTAATATTGATATGTCATGGAACCAAATGTATAGGGAGAGCCCACTTTGCTCTATAAGAACGAATATGGGCTACGAAATACACGGATGTTTATTCAATAGATGACAAGTAGGAAAATATCAACTGAATTCTGGTGACCATGTTTCTTAAGCATAATATGGAGCCATAAGTGGGTTGGGTTCAGTTATTGGTCAGAACATTTCTATAATACAAACACTGAATTAGACAATTTAACAACATAAAGGAGGGAGGGGGAGATTAAGCAACCCAAAATGCAGCCAATGACAGTCTTTGTTAGATGGATCCGTGTTTGCTTTGAATGAGACATGATTATTTATAACAAATATTACAAATATCTTTTTCCCCCAACTGGAAACTACATCTATTAGATCTCTATATTATGGTTATACTGCGTGTCAAAGTATATTATTTACATATCAACAATAAGTTCGAAGTGTACGCTCCCTTCTTTCTCCGTCTTGTCCACTCTGATATTTCTGTCCAGCGCTACACATTCCACCATAATGCCCACGTGTCTGGTCACGTTCAGGAACTTGACAAATACCAGCGGGGACCGGTAGTCCTTCTGATTCAGGTACGGATAAAAGGCCATGGGGAAACCTTGCCTCGGGTAGTACTCAATCTCACTCGCACTCCCTAGGTTGTCTTTGTCAGCTGGGTTCTGGACGGGAAAAAACAACAACATAAGAACAAGAACTTCGAACAATGGAATAGAAAAAAGGTTAGATAGGAAGGGATTATAATGCTAGGGCCAAAAAAAGAACAGAGACTGTTGAATATACCTCATCTTGGCTGATGCACCTATGCAGTTTATATAATGGATATGCAGTGCATATGATGGATATAAGGACTCCCTAAGGTCTAAACAAAACGCCACTGATTGTGTTGGACTACAACCACCAAAGGGATATTGTCGATTGATGGAAAGTTGTGTGTTCAGGGTTGCAGTGTTTGATGCAGTCGCAGGCAAGCCACAAATATAGCCTACCAACCCTAATATTATGCACAAATCTCACCTCTCTAACATGCGCACCATCAAACACACAAATCGCAGGTGGCGCCATTCTATATAAACCCCATCCCCACTAACTGTATCCCCACCGAGCCCTTTGTACATATCCGACTATTTCTATCTGTAATGTCCACCAACTAAATTAAAGTTAAATCTCAATACACGGCCATGGACGTCAGTAAAAGAGATGGAGTGGCGAGAGGGTTCTCTGAGGTTCTCTTTAAAAGTAAATTTACTGCACAGACAAATTGTTATTAAAACCAAAACTTTTATTTACCTCTCCACGGCATTCAACCCAGACTTGCCTGGGTGTGTACAACTCTTTAATGCGGTTAGACATTTGTGAAACATCTTGGAGGTTTTCTTTCTTCCACGGGTTCGGTGTCCAGCCGTAAACCTAGAATTGAAATGTATCAACAAAATAATATAAAATATAACCTATATAATGATGCCATTTGATTCGGTGAAACGTGATTTAACTTGCAAGTTTACAGACGTTCCTTCTAGGTAGAGAGGATTATTACGTTTTAAGCCCAAAACTCCTATAGGGCGGCAGGGATTTGTCAGCTGCAGGGGTAAAACCCGGGCCGCTTTGTTAACTGTCATGTATACAATTAAATGGTTAACTTTGTATTAACGTAACCATTTAATATTTGCCTAAGAAGGTGATGTACAAAACCATCATACGACCAGTGGTGATGTATAGCAGTGAAACATGGACAATGTCAAAAATCCATTGAGACCTTGATTAATACCTGGGAAAGAAAATTGCTGCAGAGGATATATGGAGCTGTGCAAGACGCAGATGGCTGGAGGCCAAGAACAAACGAAGAACTGTACACCCTGTACGAGGATCCAACGGTGGTAGCCGAGATAAAGAAGGGCAGATTGAGGTGGGCAGGCCACGTGGAAAGAATGAAAGATGGCAGAGCAGCCAGAACAGTACATCACCAGAGACCAAGAGGAAAGAGGCTTAGGGGCAGACCAAGACAAAGATGGCTCGAAGCTATAGAGTCAGATCTACAAAATCTTGGTGTGCGGGCTTGGCGCGAACGGAAGGCGGTGGTGGAGCAGGCCAAAGCCCTAAATGGGCTGTGGCGCCATAGGGATGGATGGATGGATTTAATATTTGCCTACCAAATTACTATACAGAATTTACAAGTTACAAGTAGCCATAGTTTTACAGTTTTACTAATGACTATCATTGAAAAGAACTAGTGCATACATACGTCCGATACATTCAAGTATTCAGGATAGCATAACTGCTTAGCCTTTTAAACAAAGAGTGAAAGTAGACATTCTAACTAATGAGGAAATGAAGTAGGCCTAGAGCCAGTCAACAGTGGCGGTCCTAGTAATACGTGGAGCCTTGGGTGAATGTCATATGCGGGGACCGATATTCGTAAATGTAAGCTATATTATAATATACCATAAATCTCAAGGGCTTGTCTGTCACTAAACTGTTTACGTGTCTTATTGTTACAAAACATTGTACTTTATAAAGAAGATATCCATTGCGCCACATTTCAGCCTATCTGGTGCAAAATATTAACTTCATTCTAAGCTAAGTTAAAATATTAGAAAGTCTTGCAAAGACCCCGCATAATTATTTATATGATGAAAAGACTTTGTATAAATTCTAAATAATCAACTATACCGCCCCCCCACCTAATCCCAAACGTCAAAAGCAGGCGACCAAACCACAACTCCCAAAGGCCAAACTAGTCAATCGTCTTGACAAGACTTAGTTCTATTCAGTGGACATTAGTGCAGGGAACAAATCTTTTTTAGCTTTCTATAACACTAGTTTGTTGATTCTTAAATGTGTTTCTGTCTAAGACATGGGATAAGGAAGTATAGAAACTACACATTGGCACCACGGAAATGCCCCGGAAAATATTTTATTTTAACATTGTAAAAGAGTATAATGGTTGATATATAATATATTATTAATTCATCCGTAAGGCTAAAGAAGCAGCCTTCACCTGTTTCCGTGTCTTGACATATTATGAAATCATGTAACCAGCAAACTGCTAACGATATAGCCTGCATAACATTACAACTATAAATTTACATCTATCTCCGTCTCCATCTACATATAGCCTATAAAGTTGTCTACCTTGTTTAATTTCAACAGTACACAGGGCTGTCCATCTGCCATGCCGTAGCTGTTGTTCTCGTGACACTTTTCAGTCAGGGCAGAGAAGTTGTAACGACATGGAACTTTGGCTTCTAGCCTAGGCTCGTTGATAGCACTGCAGTCCTCGGTATTTAAAGCTGTTTCGTTTATGTAGCCTGAAACAGATTAAAACAGTGTTATCATATTTCTTCATTAGTTTTTTTACAAATTCACTGTTTAAATAACATAGTATTACATTTCCGTCCTCGACTGAGATTGCTGTTTAGAGACGGATTTAAGATAAACGTTGTTCTGGCAAGAGGTAAGAAAGTATTTCAGCTCCAATCCGATGCTAGCCCCATATGAGCCGCCTATAGGACGGTTGCATGTTAGGTCTACTTGCTGGATTCATCCATTGCCGAATGACATCTAAGAGTCTGCGGGCCCTGACTCGTATTCCTATACTGTAGTCTGAAGGTGAAGCGGTCAAGTGGATTTTGTCTGACGCGGGGATGCTCCCGTCTAGAGCGAATGTATCCCCTCAAGGCCACCGTTACACCTAGACACAATGACGTGGCTGTATACCCTTAATGACGTCGCACCAAGCCCCACTACCGGGGACAACAGAGCTTGTCGTGGCGTACCACCACACAAGTCATTTTCACTCCCAGCCCCGTGAAGATGGAGGCATACGGCGAACACAATCCTATGCATTAAACCACTCGGTTTGACTCGGGGAACCAGTGGTTTACACACTTTCCCTTTCCCAGCTTTGTGGTTCATGGGTACAGAAGTGCTTTATTTGATCAGATATTGAAAGGCTACCGTGCTCTCATACCAGGACAACTTTACAAACACGTTTAAATTTTAATTAAATATCTGTACAATCTAGGAACGTTCAACTTGTTTTTTATATGTCGAATACGACTCAGTGTGAGAAGCGCCGCTACGCCGCTAGAGAAAATGGGTCTAAAGATAACATACTGCTTAAGAATAGTGAATGCTTACTTTGTAGAAGTCTGTTAATGTTGTGTGTATACGTTTGCATCTCTTTGGCATTTCGGTTGATGCGTATCAAGGTTGTCTCTCTATTTGGCATCGGGCGGTATCCAAGTCCTGTGAAATGGGTGAGAAATACATTCACGTGAATACAGACGTCAATGTACAGATATCAAACTATACATTTTGTTTTAAATTATACGGGAATGGTGTAAGCATCACGTGGCGAACAGTGGCGTAACCAGCAGGCCGGGGGGGGGGGGCAGTGCAAAATTAGGGAAGATAGAGAACAATGGACGAATGAATGTGAAAATAAAGTAAAGGTGTACTAAATATGTAAAGGGTGGAAATAGTCCTAATCTATTGAATAACGTACATATTATTTAATCATCGAAATTTGAAACGTAAGAATTAGAACGATTAAATATAGTTTCTGAAACAAAAAATGGTGAAGTTGGGGGGGGGGGGGGTAGGGGAAACTGGGGTAAAACGGGGTATTGGGGTAAAATGGGGTTTTGCAAATACACCCCTTTCAGAGCCTCAAAAACTATCGCAATTGATTGGATTTGAAGTAACACGATACGAGACGACTACATCTTGAGCTATAGTCCACATTTCACGCAGAATTATTGTTACAAGGTAAATACAAATTTTTGCATCTTTTTCATCTAATTTTTTTAACTTACGACTTAAGAAACTGATACTTAATAATTAAAGTTTTGAACTAAATCTTTTTTTGTATCTGAATAATATCTTATTGTCGACAAACAGGGCCTTTAATTTAACAATAAAATCAAGCATGTTGCAATTTTAATGCATTTTATTGTGCCCCACCACAATGGGGCAAAATGGGGTAGTTTCAATGGGGCAAAATGGGGTTCTTCCCCATACTACTTTTTTTTTTATATTTAATTTTTGTAAAGGAAATTTCTAATTAGGCCTGTAAATATGAAATTATTTTTATTTGTGAATGCAATTTCTAATTAGGCATGTTTTTTTTGGCCCTAGGTGCATTTAAAATTGTGTTTTCTGTTGAACATGATTGAACAAGAATCTGAACTAGTCAGAAGATGGAGAAAATGCTATTTGGTCTTTCATCCTTTGAACTAAGAAGACTTGCTCGAAGAAAAAAAATAAAAGTCCAAACTTTATACGTGAACTGTGTATTAATAGTGAATAATTTTGATGTTTTTTTTTTGGTTTTATACAAGTTCTTACCATGACCCCATTATGCCCCATGCCGAACCCCATTTTGCCCCAAGCATGGGGCAAAATGGGGTATATGTGTCATTTTTTTAAAAGTTCAATAAATTTAAAAAATGACATTCTATGGTGTTTATGCTTTGTTACAATGTTGTCAATGTTGTATTCTTTTATTTTCAGCTAAATTTGTTTTGATTTTGATGTTTTTTGTCAATATAGAAGAGTTTTTTTCCTTAAGTACCCCATTTTACCCCAGTTTCCCCTATACATCTAGGCCTAACTTCTTGTCCCTCTCACCCCAACCTACGCCTATAACGGCCAAATAAAAACAGCCGATTGCCCAAATGTAAACCTGAAATTGCCCTAATGTAAATAACTGACACCGTCCAAAGTCCTAGGCACTGTCCCATAGTTATCTCTTTATCCGGTATATCAGGCTTAGAGGTTTTTCTATCGGGCAGAAGAACACAACACTGAACCCTTCCGATGTAGGGTTCGGTTGCATTTGACTTTATTTAGCATGCAATAAGATGTTGGCCTCGCCCCTACCTTTAACTCTAGCCGCCGAGCACATTGCTCCTTGGCGGTATGTCGCATCGGAAATCGGACAGAGAATGACCTGTGTCACTCATTATGTCGCCAGAATGTATGGCTGTACAGTAGCCCAAGTTGTAATCAGTCACGTGGCCGTCTGAAGCGGACACAATGACCCGTTGGTCAGTTTTCTGTGCCAAGGCTTATAGCACGGCTTGTTGTGCTTTTCTTGACATCCCACAGTCCCCGAAAAACACAATTGAAAAGAACGTGTTAGGTTGTTTTTCTTTGGTCCGGGCTATTTAAAAGGGGTGGAGGCAGTAGCGTAACTAAAGGGGGGGGGGGGGTCGGAAGGAGTAGCCGCCCCAATACGCCAATGCTTAGTCTATCGCCGAACTGACACTTTAAGAAAATAATTTAGCTTATTTTTGTTATTGTCTGACATTTAATTTGAAAAGATCAATGGTTTCTAGACATAACATAGTCTTACCCCCCCCCCCACCCCGTGTACTTTCTTACTAATAAATCAATTCAAACATTTTAAAGTCAATGGTTTCTATACATAACATAGTCTTACCCCCCTGTGTACTTTCCTACTAATAAATCAATTCAAACATTATATAAGAGGCCAAGTTGCACGTGCTGTCCAAACGCCATTTTACTTACTTACAAAACAACAACAATAACAACCCACACACACATTGAATAAATTACTTCAAGTCAAGTCAAATATTTTGTATAGGACTAAATGATTTCAATTTGATGCTGAATCCACCTATTAAATTAATAGTTTACGTGTTTGACATGAAAACCAATTCAGATGGTCTTGAAAAAAAAATCAAATTAGCGCACATGTCATTTACTGTTGACTTATCTCAACGACTACGCTCGCAATTGGGAAGGTCAAAATGATGACAACACAAAAAATTTAATGAAGACAGAAACTATACTGTTTGTCTTACCGGGGTTCCCCTTTAATAAACTACTGTCTCCCAAGAGAGCTGGCTGCTTGTCATCAATAGTCTTGTGAAAACCAATGATGGTGGTGATGAAAAACCCAGACAAAATTCCAAAAAAAATGATATAAAATACAGTAATCTCAACTGAAATAGAAAAAGAAATGTTTAAGGCTGATTAAATCAGTTATGCATTTACAATTATTCTACAGGGTTATTATAACGTTATATTTAGGATAACACTTAGGACTTTAACAACAAGAACATATATTAGGAGCGAGAATCATGGGTCACAATTAATTATAGCCTGTTGTTAATACCTCGAATAGCGATTTTTTTAAAAGTGTGCTAAGCTTACGATTTAGCCTGGTACATAAGGCCTTCTGTTAAGAGTTAATATTAAGGATTAATATCAGTCCTTGTGTCATGAGCTAAAAATAATTCAAATTGGTCAAAACTATTTCTTAATTTTGAAAACAAATAGCCTCTTCTTGTTTTTTTTTATGTCTCTTTAAAGATTATAGTAGGTCCTGGTTTGTTTTAAACTATGAGATAGTTGGAAATTAATTTTTGTTTAAATTATTTAAATGAAATTATTTCGCGGGAAACGCTGATCCAGTTTATGGTTGATCTAGGACGTTCATTTTCCGAATGCCGCGTAGCGACCCGGTACCGGGACACGAAAGCATAATTACCGGGTCGCAAATAGTTAAAAAAAAATAGGACGGACTATCGAGCTGTAGCCTAGTAGTCACTATAGTGATGGGGCTATAGCAGCAGTCGTAGGCCCTACAGTTCAACACTAGCGGGCATATAATTGTTTATATTTAAGAAGGGCCTACAATTTTAGCTTTAGCCACAACCCCTCGAAAAAAGCTGTCACTATATCTATATTAAATATAATGAAAATGGTATGGACATTAATATCCACTGTGTTGTGGATATGAACATTTTACTGTGTCCCGAAGTAGAAATATAACAATATACACACAAAAAACTGACCGATACAATTACAAATAAAAACGTGTGTTCCAAGTTCCAACTAAGGTTATTTTAAGCTTTAAAAATTTCCCATGATTGTTATGGGTAAGTGGAACATAGTGCGGTGACAAACAAACATGTTTTAATTAATAGAAGTGTAGAAGTGTGGTAGAAGTTGCGTTCCCCGTTGGACCAATTTGATCCAAAGGGCTTGAAAGAACCTCCTAGGCCAGGGGTCGGCAACCTTTTGAGGCAGAAGAGCCAAAAGTTACAATTTACACATTTTCCCAGTTTTTAAAGAGCCACTAACTTTTTAAAAAAAATATTATCGTATTTAATTAGGAGTAGGATTAGCCTACCTAAAGGGCCTACAAAATTGATTTTTTATTTAAAATAAATAGCTTTAAATATGAAATAGTAGGGATCTATTTATTCATATAAAACAAACAAATGTTTCGCACAAAATATATTAAAGTATTAATTTTAGCTAGCTCTGCTAGAATAATAAAATTAGTAATCAAATAGTAGGCCTTTAACTATAATTATTAAATAATAGATAGTTACAATAGTTACATCCATTGGAGCATTAGCCTTGAATGCCTTTCGAAAGTTTTGCTAAATCTGGCTCATAACTTGTTGTTTTCAGTTTCAAGCACGCCTCTAGAGTTTTATTAGTTAGTTGGCTTCTTACTTTACTTTTTATTATATTTCATGCAAGAAAACTCTTGCTCGCACGAATATGTTGACTCGAAGATCGTCAGCACTCTAAATGTCAACTTCTTCACCTCAGTGTAGCATTCTGGAAGACTATTCCATGCGTCAAATATGAGTGCCTCTACTCGCGGCATTTCTTTTCCAGTTTAGAACTTTCCAGTTGTGCAGCGTGTCGTGCATGCTTTTCTGGCCTCCAACTCACAACTTTGCTCCGAAAAAGACTGAACACTACCGCCCGCTGGGTTGCTGACTGGGTGTTATATATAGTAGTCTAAGTAGTGACTAGCGGCTATCAGCTTCATCTGTTTGTCTACTCTATCCTCCCAGCCCGTTCATGTCTACTATGGTGTGCCACAGAGGACTGACCTCAGCCCAGTTCTTTTCACCCTTTACACCCAACACCTCTCCTTTGTCACCGAACGCCACAACCTGAAATATAATTATTTTGCCGATGACACCCAGTTCTATAACAGTCATGAGCCTGAAGACTTCGATGGGTTCCTTGCTTCCATCTCAATGTTTCCTGGACATCAAGAACTGGATGACGGAAAACAAGTTAAAGTTGAACAGTGAGAAGACTAAAGCTCTTATCGTCGGTACGAGACGGAAGATCGTGTCCCTCACTGCGTCCGATCTTTAGCTGGCCGACGCAACAGTACCTTTCTCCCCGACTGTCAAGAGCCTTGGCGTCTATGTGAACTCCACGCTGTCCATGCAGCCCCACATCTCCTTCCTCACCAAAATCTGCTTCTCCCATCTGCGTCATATTGCCGCCATCCGTCGCTATCTCACTAAGGAAGCTTGTGTTAAGTTTGTCATCTCTCTCCTCTTTTACCGCTTGGATTATTGGAATTCGCTCTTGGCTGGCCTCTTGGCCTCCTCCCTTCAGGGCCTCCAACGTGTCCAGAACTGTGCTGCCCGACTGGTTCTTAAGAAAAAGAAGTCGACTCATATTACTCCTCTGCTCCGATCTCTGCACTGGATGCCGCTCGTCTTCTGATGCACTAACTCTTCAGATCCCTCGTGCAACGCTAGTGTTTGCTGGCCAACGTGCATTCTCCTATGGGGCCGTCCGCCTGGAATGCCTTTTCTCTACAGCTTCGCCAGAGCCCTAGCTTCAACACCTTCAGGAGCCGGCTGAAGACGCACCTATTCAAGTAACAGTATTCACCTGTACATGTATACATTATCGTCTTTAATTCGTTGTCTGTACTCTGTCTGTAACTGTTGACGGCGTATAAGCTTAGAACCGTTCCCAACGGTATATACAAGTATTAATATTTGGCTATTATTATTACTCTACATATTATCGCTATTTCTCTGTTGAGTGATTTTATCATGTTTTCAGTAAATAGGCTAGATATCTTTGCAGTATAATATTTTTTTTATGAATTTTGAAAATAAAAGAATATAATTATTAATATTTGTGCATGGAACTGGAGAGCCGCATCTTGTCATCGAAAGAGCCGCATCTTGTCATCGAAAGAGCCGCATGCGGCTCGCGAGCCGCAGGTTGCCGACCCCTGTCCTAGGCTGAACGAACTTTATGGCAAGTATAGCAGCGTTCACAACTCTGAACTAATGAAGGGTTACAGTAACATTGACCAATTGTTTTATTGTTTGAAATTAGGCAGTGTACATTTTTACTATCGATCTACACTGAAAATTCGGCGAATTGATTTAAATTAAAGATTGGTACACTATAAAAATGCCTATATATAAATGCTATAGTAGGCCTACTATATATTTAAACCAATTCCAACTGACATAGATCTATTCGCGTTTCTGAAATTTTTATATAAATTATTTTTGTTAATTTTTTGTTAAATCGATTCAACGCACGAGAAATACAAATCAGAAGAAAAAGCTGGGTTTATTACAACTAAAAGACATCCAAAACAGTATGTTGTATGGAAAGCTGACAGAAGACCTTCACAAATAGTGTAAGCTTACACGAAGAAAGCCACTTGAAGCTTTTCATGGAAACCGCGTTCTGGCGCAAATAGATAATTGGTTCTTTTGAAGAATATAGGAATATAGGCCTATAAAATATGTGATTATCTACAACTATCTACAATTATATAATTTATTTTAAAATAATCATTTTGTTTACAGACTACAGAACACTACAACTCACACCAGCTCTTTCCTCCCCTGCCTAAGAACTCTTTCGTTTCGCTGTTCCATAAAAATGTGCCAAATTCTCGTGCATTTCTGCGGATGTCATCCAGATCGAAATAATCCATGGTGAAGTAAAATTTGAAGCATGGGTCCTGGATGCCTTTATACACGGCCCGGTGTGTGTGTATATGTGTGTATGAGTGGGTGGGAAGGAGGGGGAGAAATGGGTGTACCTTAAAACCGGATGGGGCCGGTGATAACACGGGGTTCGGTATGGTCCGATGAACCTCGGGCTATCTTCTAGATAATAAAGTGACTTACCAACTTTAAAAACAACTTTTGAAATGTCTGTCAAATGAAGATTTAAAAAATAATTGTTTGGTTGGGATCTTTAATTTGTCTAATATGAAAGAAAATATCAAAAGTGGGCGGAGTTTAGTAAGATACAAAGAGTTGCTGGGGGAGGGGTCAAGTGTAAGAGACGCAACCCTTACAAAAGGGAAAAAAAAGAAAAAAAACAACAAAAAGACGCAGTATTAATTTTTGGAGGAAAAAACCTTTTGCTTACGTCAATGAGTGTGTGAGTGAATTGATATTATAACCAGTTCGCATGGTGTCGTTGTCCATGGTTTCGGTTCACTGAACAAGTCTCGTGCTACATCGCACCATATTTTAACCCGTAGGCTAAAAAGAATTGAGTAAAAAGAAAATCCACCAAAAACAAAGTTTGAAAATGTTATGACAAAAGTCATACAAACATAACGTGCTATTCAAGAGAGCGCATTTACTAGGCACCATACGGTAGGCCTACTACCAAAACAATAACAATATTTCTGCTACATTTGACTAATTCACCAACAATTTTTTGGGGGATTTACAGGATACAAACGCTATTATTTCTTTTCCAATTCATGCTTATTATCAATCCATAATCTCCATAAAACCAGAGAGCCACTTGACTTACTTGACTTAATCCTGTATATCCCTATAGGAGCAAAGGGCCGCAACTACACTTTTCCACCGGTCTCGGTCTTGGGGGCTCTCTTTATTTGTGTCCATGTGAGGCCAACAGCCTTTGCCTCACCTACGACCGATCTCCTCCAAGTTTGCCTGGGTCTGCCTACTTTCCTTTTGCCCTGGGGATTCCAGTCAAGTGCTTGTCTTGCTACATTGTCTTCTGTTCTTCTTAAAGTGTGACCAATCCACTTCCATCTACGGCTTTTGATGCCGTTGTCGATGGGTTTACAGGATACAAACGCTATTATTTCTTTTCCAATTCATGCTTATTATCCATCCATAATCTCCATAAAACCAGAGAGCCACAAGATACTCATATCTGTATCAAAATTTTGGATAGGTACTTAAACTGAAGCTAACAAAATATATGTGTGTATAACACAGTGTATATGTATATATAGGCCTATGTATAAACAAAATAATTGTCTCCAAAAGAAATCAGTAAATTGTTTATCGAAAAAGATTTAAATGTAAGATAAAATCAATCAGTTCAACGCACCACTCTGTCGCGTACTAACTCTGGAACAATTTTAGTTTGCTTTAGACTTTTAGACTTTTAGGGATTCTGTAACAAAAGTTTTTTTTAAAAAGTGTTCAGAGACCCTCTTCATCTGTTGTTTGTTGTGTCCCACTCTTCAACTCCCGAGTGCTAAAATAAGAGCGCACTGAACATGCTGGGAGTGAGCGGCACGGAGAGACACGCTCATACAAAAGACCCAGCAATACTCACAGAAAGGAAATATCCATTTAAAAAAAAAACAGTTTTTACAATGAATACTGTAAAATTATGAAACACAAACAAAATTATTTGACTATAAGAAAAGAAGTAAACGCTATCGTTAACTGTAGGCATACTTTCGCTATTTCTGGGGACACTGATAAAATATGAAAAAACACACGCAAAGTCCTTTTGTCTACAACTTATGTTAATTAAATGATCTGTCCATATATTTAATGAGTCCACAAAGGACATACTAATATTTAAAGGTTATAAACTATAACGGAAATGTGTACCAATTTTTAAAGCATTAATCAAGACAATTGTTGTTTTTAGGGGGGGGGGGGGGGCGGAGACATCATAATAGAGTCGTATTGAAAAAAAAAAAGGTACTCACTCCAACTTTTTCTTCCTCTGCCTAAGAACTCTTTGGTTTTGTCGTTCCATAGAAAGATGCGAAATTCTCCTTTACTAGTGTATCTGAAACGTCAGAGAAATTAAATAAATCCATAGCTTATATGTTTGGGGCTAGAAGATGTAGCTGTGGTCCCGTGGGTGCTTTTATACATGGCCCCCACTGATGGTGGGTCCTCGGAGGTGGGTGGTTCTAAAATTGTTATTAAAATACGAGGGAAACATGTGTAAGGGTACCCGATTAACAAATATAACCATAACCTTTATGACCTTCATAACCATCAACAAATTCGAAACTAGAGTAGGCCTACATTCAAGATTTTTACCAAAAAATTCGCTTGTAAAGAAAAAGTAAAAAAATATTAATTATATATCAGAAAAAACTCACACAGACTAAATACAAAGACTGCAAGCAAAACGCAAATGTTTACTTTAATTTTTTTAAGAAATTGTGTTACAAAAATGTCTACTATGTCACAAGATGTCGAGATGTAACCAGAATCTTCCGGTTAACACTGCCTAACTTGCCCCAAATGGACCAAAATAATTTCATGGAAATGCTCCAATTTTGTTTTATTATATAAATATAATATGTATATAATTATATATATATATATTTAATTAAGATATGACAACAACATAATTAGGAAATGGTTTTACTGAAAAACAGCAACATTTGCAGAAGAACCTTTAAAATAAAAAAAACAATAAAATTCGTTGTTATTTTTGACACAATGAAAGGCGCCAAGGATGAGTTATAATCAGTGCTTTTTTTGTAAAACAAATAGGTGCGGTACTCAGTGATGGATTGCCTAATTTTTAAAGCAGTTTCGCATTATATATTTTAATTCTTATTGCGCGCAATTTTAAAATAATTCAATTTTAACAAATTAATAATATAATAAATTAATAATAAACGTTAAAATACAAGAAAAGTAGATCTAATAATTTTTTCCCCACACTGAAAAAGGTGCCGGTACGCCGTACCGGTGCGTACCGTCACCAAAAAAGCACTGGTTATAATTATTTATATGCAAGTTATCAGAAAGAGTGTGCTAACGCAAGCATGTAGGATGGTTTAGGGCTGGAGGGGGGGGGGGGTGAGGGTGCCGAAATAAAACTATCTCTAGTAAATCCCATAGTTTGGCTGTGAATAGCACTTGCTTGCATTCTCCTTACTCTCTGCGCATGCATGGCTACCGTGTTATCGAGTCAATAACAGTCGTGACATCAAAGCGGACATTCTATAATGTCAGCGCTGCGCAGTGACATCCAGAATTGACTGGTTTAAACTGGTTATATTTTTGAAAACACAACCAAGCATTAAATTGTGTAAAAAAAAAATCACAATTTCAATTCCGCCTTTTATTCTAGTAAAAAATTGAGAACGTAGGCCAAAAAGAAATTTAAAAAATCCTTGTTATTGTTACTTTAAATACAGCTATAGAAATAAATAAACACATTAATATTAATACAATGGTAATATACACACTATATATTGATACACATATTGATACACACACGTTGATTATTTGTGATAACAACAAGCTGAGCATTCTGATGGAGGGAAGAACGAACCTAAATTCTTTGTAGGCTTTATTGTTGTGTAGCTTTTAGTAAGTTTTCTTTTCAAGATACCACCCCCCCCCCCTTTTTTTTGTTCTACCAAGGGTTCACCCACGAGCATATTGAATGCACTTATTTCAACAACATGTTTAATATGATAAACAAATCATGTAAAAACACAACTCACCTGTTTCTTAAATTAAATAACTAAAGGATTAAGCTTATATATCATATTATTGAGCAAATGGATGCCATGTTACTTGATATTTCGAAATCCTTAATTTGTGATAGTTTGGGAATAGGAAAAACGAGTTCCTTGGAATGTAGACTTAAGACTTAGCATTATCCAAGAATTTTTAATTTGTAGACTGATGAAATTATGCAACCAAAATAAAATAAATGCAATAGGTCATTATTAGACGAATTTGTTACATGTCATGCAGCCAAATGCATAGAAAGAAATATTGTATGCAACTCGACTATTTCTTTTTAAATATATTATTCACGTACTGAACTAATGAGTGCCGTATAAAGATATTTATTTATTAAAAAAACATTAGTTTTGTTATCCCCTCAATTTAACACATTGTTATTTAAATTAGATATATTTAAACGGAAAGCTGATGTAATTATCTAGTTATTTCGGAGCAACTACCCTGATATATAATATTGTACCTATAAGTTAAACTTATAAATATGAGATAATTTAAGGTAGCTAAATATTTTGAATGATATGCAGTGGTGTACAAAAGGATAGGGTGGGGGGGGGGGAGGGAGATTGTAGAGACTTTCGACACACCACTGTTTTCTTGTCTTTGTATTATCTTTATCTTATACGTTAAAAACAAACAAATCGACACAAGTTAGTTAAGAAGTGAACAAATAGTGGGTACTTGTTAGTGGTCACTTAGTTAGTGGGTACTTGTTAATGGTCACTTAGTTGGTGGGTACTTGTTAGTGGTCACTTAGTTAGTGGGTACTTGTTAGTGGTCACTTAGTTAGTGGTCACTTAGTTAGTGGGCACTTAGTTAGTGGGCACTTGTTAGTGGTCACTTAGTTAGTGGGCACTTAGTTAGTGGGCACTTAGTTAGTGGGCACTTAGTTAGTGGGCACTTAGTTAGTGGGCACTTGGTTGGTGGGCACTTGGTTGGTGGTCACCTGGTTGGTGGTCAAATGGTTGGTGGTCACCTGGTTGGTGGGCACCTGGTTGGTGGGCACCTGGTTGGTGGGCACCTGGTTGGTGGTCAAATGGTTGGTGGTCACCTGGTTGGTGGGCACCTGGTTGGTGGGAACCTGGCTAGTGGGCACTTGGTTAGTGGGCACCTTGTTAGTGGGCACATTCTTGTATTAACTCCTGTTTCTGTCATTTCAATGATTTCCATGCAAGTGAATAATTTACATAAAAATCATTGCATTGTTATTCAAATAGGTATTAAATTTCATCTATTATCTACAAAGCTTCCACTCAATATGGCTTCAGAAAGGGACTCTGCGGTTATCTAAATCTAGCTAATTACCACACAACATCATGTAGCTTTAGTTAAGCCTGTCACACAGCCTGTGCAATCCTTGCCGTATCCTAATATATATCTTATCTCTATAGAAATTAACTTTTGCCCTAAACTAAACCAACATTTAGGCTTATTCTTTGACTAGGGTTAACTTCTCTTTGTAAGTCAATTAATGTTTTCACTGTCTTTATTAGGAATTTTTGTGTTTCCCGATATTACCTTGACCTTGGGCGTCCGAAGTCATTTTAGTGCGGGTTGGAAACGGAAACAACATAGCCGGATATACTTATACGCTTACTAGGCTGTAAATAGCATGAAAACAAGACAGTCCAAATTCTGGGGACCTATAGCCGATGTGTAGAATTCGTATATTATATAGGCCGAAGGCAAAATAAATAATTAAAGTAGAAAAGTATATATCTAGTGAATACACGCTCTCTTGTTTCGGGCGCCGACAAAAGATATATTATAGGCCTACAATATTCCATTGTTTTTTTTAAAGAATAATAATGATCATTCATCTAACGCAAATTTCTATTTTATTGAATTTAGCATGCTCAGTTTTCACAGTTCATTTGCAGACGTTGGGTTGAGAATAGCACAACAAAAAAAAAAAAAAAAAAAAAAAAAAAAAACACTAGTTAGTCTAAAGGGAAAGGTCATAAAATTGAACTTTGCTTCATGGATGCCTTATGGATCAATTAAGTCCAACGGGGAAAGTTTACGTTTTCTTGTAAAAAAATATTTGATTTGTAGATGTCCATTAATTACGTCAACAATTTTTAGTCAGTTGTCAACAATTGTCAAACTTTGAGAAAAAACCTCCCCCTATAAAATTTTGCCAAATTACTTTACCCCCCCCCCATATTAACTAACACAATTAATTCTATTTAAAATATAAAAAGCCAGTGTATAACATAGTGTTAGTTTGGAAATTATTATTTTTTAAAGTTAATTAAAATACATTTTAGAACTTGTTTCTTATAAGTTTACAGACGTTCCTTCTAGATAAAAAATTATTACGTCCACTAGGCCCAAAACTCCTGCAGGGCGACAGGGATCCGTCGGTGGCAGGGATAGAACCCGCGACCTGTCCGTTGGTTTTTGGTTGACAGTCCGGTGAACTAACCTGTTTAACAGATTTCACTATAAATCTCACAGGTTTAGCCTGTTATAAAGTAGTTAGCATACATAAAAACTACAAACGTTTTTATTTTATTTGTTTTGATTTTTGTTAATATATCAGAATTAACGTTATAATGCTCTCCTGTCGTGCACTATTTCTCTCTCTCTCTCTCTCTCCCCCCCCCCTCCATACATACACGTAATTATCACAATCCCTCCTTCCGATATTGCACTATGTGCAACCTTCAGTTAAATTCTTCACATGATGTGCCCAAGGACAACATGTCATGTGAGGGCATGTTTTTGAAATGCGTTTCCTGGGCACGTGACTCTTGCACACGTGTTTGGTGTTTTGAATTGTTGAATTTCCGGCTCATCAACATCGAAGGTTATATAGGGCCTTTTTGATAACGTTGTTGTCATTTTTCTCTTGTATCCATTTTATTGTTCTTGTATCTTTAGATTTTGTTGTACAGTTGTATGTCTTTAATATAGTTTATTATATGTTTTGGTTTAATTTTGCTGAAAAGTTCATGAAGAGTTCTACAGTAATAGAATTTACGTCGAATGTCATCAAATGTATTACATTCCAAACAAAATGTGAGACACTGTTAAGTTGGCATTGCAGAAAGCACACATTGGGGCCATTTCTCGATTTAAGATAAACGAATGTGTTAGTTTCGTATGTCCTGTATGTAGTCTGCAGAGAATAACTGCGTCCTTTCGAACAAGTTGGCCTGTATCATGCCAGGTTTTTGAATTTTCCAAATACTGCAGTTTATTGCATTCGGTTTTCAAGAAGTTAGTCCATGTTTGTCTTTCATGTTTAATTATTAAAGTTTGGTGTGTGAGTATTTTTTGTGTATTTCACAGCCATTCTCGGCGGTGCAGCTGGTCACCTCAACCATGAAGCTACACCATCGTCTCTCGAGACGGACGGATGTCGACGACGATTTGTTGTGAATGAGCATTTATGTGATTTGTGGGTACATTTTTTAAAATATGAATTATTTCGGAAACTTGTTGATGTAATACATGTACATTCTAGAAAACTTACATGTAGGCTAACGTCTACATTTGCAAAACATGTGATAGGCAAAAAGTTATTTTATTGGTTAGGAGTTCAAAGCTCATCTCACTGGTAATTTAATCTTTCCGGCTTTAAACGTAGAAATCTAAAGAATATTGAGATTTGTGCAGAGCAGAATTAAGGAGAGGTTTGGGGCATATATAATCGTATTCTCACACTTTGAACAAATAAACTCTTAAAATTCAATTGTTATTCTCAACCATTATGCTGGTTTCAGATACAGGCCAATGCTTACTCCTTCTATACAGAAGCTTATTGCTACTACTGACGCTTAATAGTAGTTTCCTTATCCCTTATGCGAGAACAAAATGCATACATGTACTCTTTCTTCCCGAGTGGCATACAGGTATGGAATTGGTTGCCTGAACAAACCAGGAAAACCAGTAACTTAACATCATTTAAAACATTAATAAAAAAAAAATGCAAGACTAGACTCGGACCACGGATGAGCGTAGGACGCAATAATCTTCTTTATAGAAGGAGCGTCTGTAATGTATAAGATAAGATAAGAGCCTAGTCTAGCACGTTGATGTAGCCTATGTTGTAAACGATATTGTGCTCCCCCTTTTTCGGTACTTTCAACTACAGACCTCTGGAGCGAGACTAGAACATCCTGGTTGAAAGACAGAGAATACATTGTTTCTTGTCATAACTTCATTCATTAGGCAAGAGTCTAATCCTAGACATTCCTATAACAACTTTCAATGACAATACTAGACGTTAGTTGCATCCCATTTTTTAACGTTGCCATTTTACCGTGATATGTTTACCATTGCGATTCTTACCGTGCAATTTTATATGCATTACCAAAAGAGTTGAACAAACTATAGTTAGACATCAAAGATTGTAATGAACACTTTTATTTTATTAAAGTTTTGATATAGTAGAGCTATAAAAATCTTATAAAGTGAAATTTATATAAAGAATACTTTAGTAAATTTACAATCTTTAAAAGTATCCCGTCGGACCAAATTTGATCCATACGGCCGTTAAAGCAGCGTTCTCCTGTTCCTTTGGTCACTGCCTACTATGACATTGTGTGGCCATCACAATGCCCACCCGCCTTTACATTACCCAAACTAAAATCAGGTACCCATCAGAGCATTGACCTGGCCTACATCTGGGACGAGCCTAATGGAATGAGAACGAATATTGAATGTTAAGATTTCCATTGTTCCAAAGAGTTGGTTGCGATATGTGATTACTATCTTCAGCATCATTCTGATCCAGACACCATCTGGACATTCGCCTTTCGGCCCGACATGTGATGGCCAATAATATTAATTTAAAACAATAACATTATTTGAACTAGATACTCAAAACTGATTTTAAGTTTTCAAGCTATTGAGATTTTTTTTATATTTAATAGAAAGACAAAATGATTCTAAGAACTTTGATACCAATTTTATGACTGTATGTTAATTTTTAAGAAAGTTATGAAATTTTGAAATTTTACAAGTGGGTTACCTTTAGCCACCTCACAAAGTCCTATTTTTAGAAGTCATTATCTCAAAAATTATATTGGCTATGGCTAAGTTACTTTGTTTACAAACACAAAAGTTTGTAGAGAAGAGACCCAATTTTTTTCGTGAATGTGGGGCATTTGAAAAATATACAAATATCGATGTAAAAATCATTTTTCATACTTTTTACAGTTTTTTTCAAGGGAGACAAAAAACGCAAATCTGACCTATTTTTTAAAAATCACTAAAAATTACCTAATTTTAGTAGAAGCTTATGTTATATATCAAATTGAAGGTATTTCAATGCTCTATAGAGACCTACTAAATTGGCACTGTTTCAAATTATCAAAATTTAATTATTTTTATTGAAACAAAGTGTTTTAGCAAACATTTTCGTTTTTTAGCCATTTATAAATATTCGCGAAAATGTAACGAATTTTTGTAAATGTACAAATATTACATCAATTTGAAGTTCATTTAAAGTACACAACTTTTATAGTAAAAAATGTTCTAAAATGTACTGTATAAGTAGTTATACTGACAAAGATTGTCAATCATGTACTTGAAAGTAAAACAAACAAAAGCAGTTTTTCTATAGTGTAAGACTCGAGCATTAAACATTAAATAAGGCAAGTTAGTACATTATTTAATAATACACATTTTAAGGTAACAGTTATACGTGTTTTATTTTAAAGAGAAAGTTTTCAAATGTTAATTTAAGGTTTAAAATAACAACCATTGACTATTGTTTAGGTTAAGACCATTTATCCTATTGATAGTAGTAACAATAATAATAATAATCAGTTATATCCCATAACTAAAAACAAAATATATTATTACAATATAAACTTAAAACTGTTCATTATATTACTTGTACATATGATTTGATTTGGTTTCTCTATTTTTTTACATTGGTATAAAGTATAAAGACCAATATCTAATGGTCCTTAATTAACACTAACCAAGAACGCCTATCACAAGCATTATATTCTAAGCTATAGTTTTTTGTATAGATAAATATTTAAAGAATCACATTTTTAGTTTCACTATTGATATTTCAATAACATATTAATTGTTCAGTAGTTTATGGGGATATTGTGCATTATTTGAGACTTAGCCCCGTTCGTTCATTATTGCACTTCACCCACCCCCGCACTTTATACTAGTTGTGTTCGCTGTCCACCAATCTTTCCTACTTTTCACTATTTGCCACCCCCACTACGCTACTAGTAATAATACATTTTTAGCTCATACACTTTTATTTTAATTATACATTAACAATTATGAAACATATCTCTTATATCGACCTAATTTTAACTTTCATCTATTAGTAGTTCGCAAAGATATATTTGTTTTAATATCAGAACAATCCGTCTTTTCGACCTCTTGCCGTGCACGTTTCGCCCTTACCCCCCCCCCCCCCACACACACACATATAAAGTGGTATGATTCTACCCTATTTCCCCTCCCAAACCCTCCTATTTTGTTTTTATTTGGTCCAGATCAGAATACAGAGGGTAGGCCTACATGCATATAGGCCACGAAGTTGGCAATGCAGTAAAATCTATGATTTTATTGGCAGGCTGTTGATGAATGAATTAGTATAAACGCATGAAAATTTATAAATAAAATGTATTAGCCTATATAAAGTCACTTTATTGACCCCTTTCCCTCCCACATTTCAACAACTGTAAATTTTTTCAATAACCCAGTTTTCTGTATTTTGTTGATATAATTAATATACGACCCCCTATGTAGGCTATTTGATTATGACTGATTGTAATTAGACTTTTTCCTAGGCAATACATAGAAATTAACAATATAATAAATATATATAATAACCGTCAATAAACGTATAACAAATCGGGGGTATACAATAAACATTTAATTTCATGCTAGATCTGATAATCTTATTAGAATTATTATTATTAGGCCTACGCATGACAAACCATTATTCAATAAATGTTTAAAAAATGACTTAGCCCTACCGATGAATTATTAAACATGTGCCATGGAAGAAATATTCTTCAAGTGCAGATATAATAATAGTATTGTATTATTGTAAAGAGTAAAATATGTCTTTTATTACCCACATTAGACTTGTCGGAGTAGGCCTTATAGCTATTGCATTTTGTAGGCCTTATGAGTGTAGACTAGACAATATTTTTGTACATTTATGTGCTGAAAATAGCTTCGCTTCTACAAAAACTCAATAAAATACTGTCTGGTTCTATTTAAATGTTATTATAAGTGTGTAAAACTACTTAATTTTATACTTAATTCGTTTAATTCATAATATTTTCCATTGCTTCGCTAGTCCACCAAAGGTCAAATTTATTATTGTTTACATTGACAACAGATTGAAGATACCTTTTGCATGTCAAATTACATATTATAATATTATTTCCTGGAAATAAAAGGTATCAATTCAATATCTTTAGCATATCTACTTTAAAATAAATGTAATTTTAGTTTATTTTATGACAAGAAAAAAATTAGCCTTATCCTTAAACTTAATAGGGGTTTGGAGACTCGAGAACAAGTGATTTTAGGTGGTAAATCTAAAACAATTTTATTAAAATTAAATAAATATAATAATATATACATACATTTTTTAACATAAAATTAATTTTATATTATTAATCTATGATATTGAATAGTTTTACTTAACTACTAAAGTGATAAAATCCGATACGACGCCTTTATTGGTAACGACCCTTCAAATAGCGGAGATCGCGGCAGACATGTTTTTGCGGCAGTAAAATACTATTTCATAGGGTTTATCTTGCGCGTTGGGCAAAATGTGCCATAATATATAGACTAATAATTCTTTCATATTTTTACAGGAAAATGGACCAGCTTTTTGATGATGTTTATAAAAAATCTTAAAAATGATTTTTTCTTAAAAAATAAACTATTTTTCTTAGATAATTTAAATATTAAAAATGTTTAACATAAACAATCAATTTTAAATACATATGGTGATAAAGGCCATTTATTCATGTACAATCGAGTGAAAAAATTATCTTTCTATCATGAATGGCACTTTTTGCCTAGACGATTTAGTACAACAGGGGTCGAAAACTTAAAATAGCGCAAAAAACGGAAGCCAGTTTTGAGTACCTATTTGAACTCTATAGTAAAGGAATTGATCTTACAATTTCTTTGTATAAGTTAATTAATTATAAAAAATATCTGTTTATAAACATTTAAGATGTTTGAGATTTTAGAGGATTCTGTGATTGGCTTATAGACATGTTTTCGCCCACAAGTATCATTAAAGCGCATTCATAAAAGTTGTTACACCAGACATGCGCAAAAAGGGTCACATGCATACACAGCAATACTCATAAGACGTATACAAACAAGACATGAAGATAAAACATGCCTGTACAAGACATGCACAAACAATACATGAACCCAAAACATGCCCGCACTAGACATGCGCGAACACAATTAAGATTGATGTCAGACTTGTGTCACTTTCCCGCCATTTATTGCCATTGTACACATCACGAGGTCAGTAGGTCAGTGCTTCACGTTGAATCTTAACTGACGATCGAGTCTCCCCTACCTTCCCTGGAATGTGTTGATATTGACATTGCAAATTCCTTTTTATTCCCGAAAAATGTTTTTATAGACGCTCAAGGTCAAAGTAATATCGGAAAAGAAAAACTCACAATAAACACTGTGAGAACATTTTCAACATAGGCATACAAAGATAAGTTAACCCTAGTCAAAGATGTTAAGTCTAAATGTTGGTTTAGTTTAGGCCAAGAGCACAAGCAAACAATCACCTTTGGTTAATTTCTATAGATATAGGATAGATAGGATACAAGACAAATAACACAGGTTTGGCTACAATGTTGTAATATCATTGGCCAAGTGTAGACCACTGAAAAGAACCTTTCTTTCTGGCTATTGCATAGCCCTATAATCTTCATTCCCTCCCGTTCGTAAGTCCATGCAGAGATTTTATTGGTTAGGAGTTCAAAGCTCATCTCACTGGTAATTTAATTTCACTTTTTGAGATATCCAACTAAATAAAGGATTAAATTTAAAAGTTTAACTCTTACAAATATGTAGATTATTCCGTTCCGAAAATGTCTCAGGCCTTCTCCTTCATTTAATCTACCATAAAAAAAAAGAAACAAATCCCGCATCCCTCCCCCTTGTCCGTTGGGTATATGACGCACATCTTTCATTTAAAGCTGGCCATGCGTGACGCAGACGTCAGTGGCGCGAAAAAAAAACAACCCCACTTTATAGGTGCCGAAGCTATGGACGTATAGGAAAAGGATGGGGGGGGGGGGCAGTAACCTTCCTTTTCACATTGCATATTAAATTGTTACACCTCTAATATTATGCCTATATTATTACTTATATACTTATGTTTATGCGAAGGTTCATATATAATAAATGCAGACAAAAAAGTGAAGGATATATGGGAATCCAAATGGGGTCATTTTCATTGTCTTCTCTTGATAGTCGGTCAATCCTACAGCGCATCTCTTGGCGTTGTATCCGACTATCCTACAGCGCATCTCTTGGCGTTGTATCCGACTATCCTACAGCGCATCTCTTGGCGTTGTATCCGACTATCCTACAGCGCATCTCTTGGCGTTGTATCCGACTATCCTACAGCGCATCTCTTGGCGTTGTATCCGACTATCCTACAGCGCATCTCTTGGCGTTGTATCCGACTATCCTACAGCGCATCTCTTGGCGTTGTATCCGACTATCCTACAGCGCATCTCTTGGCGTTGTATCCGACTATCCTACAGCGCATCTCTTGGCGTTGTATCCGACAATCCTACAGCGCATCTCTTGGCGTTGTATCCGACTATCCTACAGCGCATCTCTTGGCGTTGTATCCGACTATCCTACAGCGCATCTCTTGGCGTTGTTGCATAACATGCTCACTGTGCTTTGGTTCTGCAATATGCAGGCTTTAAAAAAATATAATAATGGAAAGTTTGGTTGTAAACTCATCCCGTTTGAATAGCAAACAGAACTTGTGAGAGTTACCTTTTTAGATGACGTATTTTAATAGCATTTATTTATGTAGCCTATGTCTGGGTAAATAATGATACTACCAATCTACCATATTATATTATTGTGTTCTAGTGCACGGGTCGGCAACCTTTTCAAACAGTGTGCCAAAGTAGGATTTCTAAATTTCTAATCCATTCAGCGCACCAACAGCCTAAAAGTCAGCCTGCTGTAGCACTAAATTTCGAATATAAGAGACTTGAATAGACTTTTGAGGGCCTCTTCCGCGTGCCATTGAAAATCCCTCGGCGTGACAAGTTTGGCACGCGTATCGTAGGTTTCCGACCCCTGCTCTAGTATTTTAATATTCTACGCTACTTGGTATATAGCCCTACTAGTTAGTGATACAGATTGGTAAAAGCAAAAACAACACGATTTTTTATTTTAAAAATAAATAGAAGGTGAGCAGGGTTGGGGGGGGGGGGGGGTAGAGGTTTTTTTTTACTCATATTGTTTCGAATCTTGAGACACTTTACTAAGATTTACCTTGAACGGGAAAATTATTTTAATGCTTGAGAACAGCTCACCATTCCATTTGTTAATCCACAGTGCAGTCAAACAAATGTAATTGTGAACAGGTAAAGTAAAGTATCCCGTCACACAAAAATGATCCATAGGGCCGGTGAAGCCGTGTTCACCAGTGTGTCTGTCGCCACGGTATACTAGGGGGTCGTGTGACCAGCACTGTGCCCAGCCGCCTTCAGTTTGTCCCAACTGATGTCAGGTGCCCATCAGAGCTTGGTACACACAGGGCCACCCTACAGACCCAGAAACAGTTCCTAGCCTTCACCAGGATTCGAACCCAGACCGCTCGGCCACCATGTCCCATGTAAGTGTAAACTTCTGTAAACGGTTATACATTTGGTCATAGTGCGGATAACGAAGGGCAGTTGCCTTGACCCCATCGTTTTTTTCTTGATATATTTGTTAGACAATACAACACGTTGTCAGTTTTGTCTGTATGGCTAATGACGCCATCTATTTCTTCTTTGTTCGAATCTTTCGGAAAGGGGGGGGGGTCTGCTTCAATTGGCCAGAAGTTATATCCCAGTGTCTTAATAGTAAGGACATCTTTGGAGGCTGCTTGTTCTGGTAGGTGGTCTTCAGTGACAAGATCTTTTTACTGGGGCCTGTTATAAAAAAAAAAGTATATTCTATATGCCGACCTTATCTTACATATTACAGACGCTCCTGCTATAAAGTAGATTATTGCGTCCTACGAGTATCGACATAGACTCATGTGTGATGGCAAAAGCCTTTTCCTGAATTAAATTGGAAACATAAATATCTCATTATTAAGAAAAAGAAAGGGGTTAGAATCTGCGTACTCGCCCCCCTCCCCATTTTTTCCCCCTCCAATCCCCTCCCTCTATTAACTAGCGTGAACAATTGTTGCCAAGTTCATCGACCGGAACAGATATTTGAAGACTCGCTAATGCATCCACCACCACCACCCCCCCCCCCCCCCCCCCCACATCTCCTCCCGAATCCCGGTTTCTTTCTATCAAAAGTTTGTGTAGCCTTGTAAAGAAATACAATAAGCGTAATGACGTAATCGGTTTGTGCGGCGATGGGTGTCTTTTGTTCGTGTAGGTCATGACGTCAACACATTTAGACATTTATTGTACACAGTTTGAAAACCGTGAACACACACACACAGTCACACCAAAACTTGCCAACTAAGGCATTTACCTTGCGATTTAAAAAGAAAAGAAGAAAAAGACTGCAGAGAGTTGATGATTTAAACTCATACACCCCAATATATTTAATGATACCCGACGGAAAAAAATGTTTTTAGAAACTATAAATATTTATAGGAAAATAAAACAAAATTGAGATATTATCACTATATTGGCAGACAGGCAAGAAATGGGTTACCTGAACAAACCAGCAAAAACCAACAATTTAGCATCCTTTTAAAACCGTAATCAAACGCACAAGCGTAGGACGCAAAAATCTTCTTTAGCCTATAGAAAGAGCGTCTGCAACATATATAAGAACAAGAAGTTACTTCAGAGCATAATTTATTATGATTAGGCCTACAGTTTATTTGTTTCATGTTTCTATCTCAAATACATTATAAAATTTAATTGATTGTTTACGCATTAAATAGATTGATGTCACACATGAGTTTAATTTATATTAAACAAAGAAAATAGATTTATGAAAATGGAAAAAAAGGTGCAGGTCTTAAATAGTGTCACGATATTTTAACTATAAAATTGATAATTGATTAGAAATTCAATCGTATTCTTCTCATTCTGTTAGACGAAACTAAAATTTAACATAGGCCCAATAGGCTACGTTTGCAAACACTTAGAGCTTGTTAGTTTATAGACACAATGCCATAATGGAGACCTATGCACACAAACAACAACAAACATACCAAAAACAATCAAAACCCCCAGTTCTGCAGTAAATTGAGTGGTAATGGGGAGTAACTCTGTTTTCAGTGACACTTAGATAAAGTGCAAACTTTAATTAAAAGTCATCGATTATAGTATAGACAAGTTAATTTTCATTCGTTAAGAGTTTTAGGAAATTACGGCAACGTTTACATAAACCTCTGCTTGTTAGTCACTATGCCAATGCGAGATAGTCATGGAAGTAATGTAATATACAAAGCCGCAATAATAGATGTGAATGATTTCTTAAATGTTCGTTGTCACTATGTTAATGCGAAGCAGGTCTAATGAAAGTGATGTATAACTGTATTTCTATGTTAACTCCCCCTTATAAATTGTACTATAAAGTTAATTATCCCCCCTGAACTTTCTTTTAGGACACCTTTAATTAAATTATTATTGTTTTCAATATTAAAATGTACTATATGTATTACTATGTAACTATGCCTTTATTGTACCTAGGTAGGCCTACTAGATCTATGTGGCAATTAAACATTGTTCATTGCGAGATAAGGCAACGTGGGCAGCATACCTTTGAGATCAAAACACAAGTTAGGGGCCGTCCATAAATAACGTCACATTATTCTTTCCATTTTTTGCCCTCTCCCTCTCGCCACAAAACGTCAGCCCTTCAAGAACCATATATTCAAAATTACCTGGTAACAAATTTCTTTCATAACAATTGAGCACATTTTTTGGTCTCAGAATATGAACAGTGCATCAGGTGACGAACGAAGTCAGGTAAAGAAGTGAATGCTAACACAAAAAATAACAATTTATTTTTATCTTGAAACGGATTGAGTTCATTGCATTAGTTCAATGTTTCCGATTACGAACGTATCACGTTAAGAGCCGAGTTCAGGAACGAATTAAGTTCGTAAGCCGAGGCCCCACTGTATTTGATATCTAGCTAAAACCGATGGATTAAGATCTTAATTTATTTGAACATTTGTTAAACGTGGAAGAAGAAATCTCTGTTACTGAAATAGGAGCTTTGATGTTTTGAAAGTCATGTGTTGTTTATTAAAGCTTTTTTTTTTCCGTTTCCCCTTCTAGACTTAATGCGATTGATACCGGTGGAGAAAACTGAATTTAAAAACAATCTTTATCAAAGGGCAATCATTACAGGTGTAGCCAATGGGAGATAAGGGAGAGGGGCACGTCATAGCCTATCTCCTCAAACTCTTTAAAAAAAATCAACTTTTTTCCCCCCTCTTAAACAAGGATTTCAACATATTTTTGATAAGTTAATAGATATGTTACAAAGTTATTAGACTATAAATAAGTTTGCATTCTCATTATATACCTTAAGATATTTGTATTAAATTGTTTATATATTTATTATAGAATTAATTTTTAAGATTATTTAATTTTATGGACTACTATTAGTAATATTCTACATTTTTATTATTTGTCTTCCTAATGAAATGTTTTTGAACACACATCGTCATTGTTTTGACAAACAGACTACTGTGTCAGTGCTGTGGTTTTTTTTTAAATAAATTTATTTTAATCTGAAAATGAGATAGGGCCTACATCTTTAAAATAATTAATGAATTACTTTCAAAATATAAATTCAGCTATTGATAATTAGATAAATATTCGTTTATATGAAGAAGACCTTGACTATACATGATAAATAAAGTGAAATTTGTTATTAAGTGGAAAGGTCACATTTTGTCACAAATGTTTGACACTTCTTAGTCAACTTATTATAGGCCTAATTTAGTATGATTGGTGAGTTCTATTCATTTGGCACAATATGGTTATAATAACAATACAAGAAAAAAAGCTCAGATAAACATAAAGACAAAAACACTTTCTTTGTCCCTTATGCGAGAACAAATGCATATAAGTACTCTTTCTTCCCGAGTGGCATTCGGGCATGGAATGGGTTGCCTGAACAAACCAGGAAAACCAGTAGCTTAACATCATTTAAAACATTAATAAAAATGCAAGACTAGACTCGGACCACGGATGAGCGTAGGACGCAATAATCTTCTTTAAAGAAGGAGCGTCTGTAATGTATAAGATAAAAAAGTTTCACAAATTTATTGTAGCCTACATTGTGTGTAGGCCATAAATAAACTATTTTAAATACAACAAGGTAAAACGAAAATACTATTAACAATAAAAAACTAATTGCACTAACAGAAACAGACCATAGTTTCAAATTATTTTCAGATGCTAAAGTAGGCCTATGCAATTTACCCAGCATACATCTTGATATACACAGGTAGACATTTAAAGAAGGGCTTGTGTGGGGCTGTTCATAAAGACCATGATGTTTAAAAAAGAAAAGAGGGAGGGGGATTTTTGAAACATTATGATACAAGATGGCTGTGTGAGAGAAACAGCGTCACATTAAAGTAATAAACAACACAAACTCGAAGTTATTTTTAATGAATAATTACAACAAAAGCTTTTATTTTTGTTGAATATCGAACAAATTAAGTAATCTGTTAAAAATGTAATAAACTATGTTTTATTTCAACGATAAATATTTAATTAGAGTCCAGCCTTTGTGACAACTTCTTTCAGTGAAAGGTCGAACTGCTTTCTGACGCCGTCTCTGAGGGAAGGAGGAGTGTCTAACACTGTGCCAAAATTGCCTCATTTATGAACAACCCTTATTCGACGTGTTGAGAGGCGGGGAAATGGTCGGATCATAGAGAGAAAAAAAAATGGGAGACTGAATAACTGCTGATATAAAATGTTGATTCGCTCCAGTTGTCAAGCTTTCTTATCCAGACCTTGAACATGGTTAGAACCGGAATAAACTGGAGTTTTAATTTCTGCATTGACCGGTAGGGGGGGGGGGGGGTCAAAGATGGACTAGTAATGACTAGTAATCCTACAAATCGTACTTTATCATGGAGCCAAAATAGGCTAAATATATTTTTTATCGTTTGATATAAACATTTTAAAAATGTAATATTTATATAGGCCTACTAAAATATAAAATTTTGATGAATGGTCTTTAAAATTAAAAAAAAAATCTTTTAATAACGAATATAATATAGTGAATCATTGTATAAATTCTGTGTTAATTAATTAGACCAAAAAGAAGAATTCGAGCTTAAAAAATGGCAATGTTTTAACTAACTAAAGCATATTATTAGATATAACATGAAAACAAAGGGGGATAAGTTTTCTTTTTTTTTTTTAAGTTGCAGACGGCTGTAGCTGTGTCGACAAAAACACGTTTCTAAGACGTGACAATGAGGAAACAAACTACCTTCCAGATGAATGTCACAGTGTCATCTACTGATTCCCACCCAACCCTTTCCGTCTCTGCCTTATTTTGACCCTGTTGAAAAGGTCATAAAGCCTAGGGGTTTTGGCTGTGAAAGACGGAATCGTATTGTTGGGTTTTAGTGTGGAAAAAATGTAGAACAGTAGGCTAAGCCCATAAGGTGTAGACTATTACAAATAATAATTAAAATTTAAAAAAAAAACAGCTGCTAGACATATAGTCTAGTCCTAGATGTTTTGTTCAATGTATAAACCAGTCATTCATATTTTAAGTTACAAATCAAGTAGAATTATATTTTAGGTAACAAAAATCAACTAGACGCTAGACAAACTGGGGTACAAAAAACAACAACAAATATGCCAATGCTTACAATAGGGCCTACATACAAAATTGTTTCTTATAAATAACTTGACCTAGGCCTACTTTAAAAAAAATTATGTCAAAATTATGTCTAGATCTTTTTGTTCCATATGTATTCACATAACAACTATTCATGGCATGGACTAGGCCCTATATATCTTGAATTTTTTAAAGGGGCGTTTTGACGGATATTTTGGTTAGAAAGAAAAAGATAAGTGATAATAAAATCATTTATTTTAAGCATCGTTTTATTTTCTTCACCCCCCCCCCCTCACACACACATAGGCTACACGATAAACATCACAAATCGCACTCTAACTTTGTGGCGCAGCACCATTTGTGTGTTGGGGGGAGGGGGGATACGTGCACAGATCTAAGGCATGGAGCCCTTCCAGTCTAGGTGTATGAAAGATGAACACAGCTGACTACATATATTAGAGGCTCACGCCCCCATGATCATTGTAGCCTACATTGTACAACCTCACAATCAATTGCTATGCCACAGTTTACTAATTTAGATGCATTTAAATGTTTTCTTTCGTTTTAAAGTAGGCCTATATACAATAGGTGTGTTTCGAGTCAAACGACGACTATTATCTTGCTGTTGTCTTTTTAACGAATTTGCAGCCCACCAAAACACAGAGCAATGATCCGCCAATGTACGTGTTCTTATTCAATGCTACCGCAAAACAACATTATAAAGGCATAGGCCTGCCAACTCGTAGGGACCGTAAATTTCACGCAGTACCTGGACAGAGATGACAGAGAGGTGGGGATGTAACGTGTGTTGCCTTGAATATGATATCCGGTTGTTAAATGAATGAGAAGGTCAAAGGGAGGACACTCACATCACACTTTCGATGTTGAACTTTCAAAATTAATTGCTGGTAGAAAAAAAAAGTTATTTTAGATAAATAGGGATTGGGTGACCTAATTGGGTGTATAAGTAGGTTATCCAGTGGCTGAAACAGACTTAAAGTATTTATTACGAAAATTTGGAAATACGACACACGCAGTAGATTATCTACCCCAGGCGGCCTAGACTAAAGACTTTACTTAAAATGGACCTCTATTCATAATATTTTATGGAAGGAATTTTTTAAATAAAAAAAATTTGTAGGCCTACGATATGAAAGTGTAGTCTTACACAAATGGGCTATAGAACTATAATTTTGAGTCTGGAAGCTTGTATATATTATCCTATCTTGTGGGCCTAAACTCGAACCACGGATAAGCGTATGACGCAATAATCTCGCTTCTATGGGCCCTATACCCTACACGTAGAACTGGAGCGTCTGAAGCATAGTATAGAGATATTCGCAATCGTCCGTTACCAGAAGAAGACTATTAGAAATATTTTCCTACTTTAAGAATATCATTGATTTGAGTCTAGTATATAATCTATATTGTCAAAGATTTAAAGTGACGTTATCTTGGTCTGATTCCCGACTTAAGATTTATTACTTAGGGCCTATACCATATATATAGTTCACATAACCAATTCCATGCTGTGGGCCCTATACATTTAACAAATTAGTAATGACAATGAGTTGAATAGACCAAAGTAAATAGTTTGGGGAATCGGATATCCGTAGTTTCGGATATTCATCTTTTCTGCTTCGGACACCACAACATGTGCATCCAATCACATAGCCTAATAAGTATTATTAGGTTATATGACAGCAAGCCTTTTAAGTGCAATATACCACAATGCCATTTCGTATTTAAATTTTTATCTCAATATCAACTGCAGTGTATCTGCCACTTAGGTCTATTTAAACACAAAAAAATGCCACTATCATGTGATGTGGCATAGGGTCTTATGTAGAATTTTTTTTTTACGCTGTTTGATAACCATGAATTTAATGATGTTTATGTGTGTGTGTTGGTGCACATATTTCACTACTAAATTGACTAAATGAGCTATAACGTTTATTTATAGCTTCTACACAAAAGCCAGTTGTATAAAACATCCCCAACTGTTATATAGTTTATTGCTGTATTTATCAGTTACTAGTCAGTGGTGCACAGTCAATAACAATTTGGAAGGTTTTATTACTTGTCAAACATTTAACAAAAAACAACCGGCCTGTTAAACAAGCCATTTATAATTTCACAAAAAAGTTTGATAATTAAAAAAAAAGATATTTAAAATAATCTAGCTGTAGACATACTTGATACTAATATTATAAGATACAGTTTCAATTTTTCTTAGAAGATGTACGAATATTTAAATAAAATACAAAACATCCACGAAACGATTCCCACACCACGTTTAGTACAACTGGCAAACGCCAAACAATACCCCACTAACCTAGTTTAAAAAAAACTATGTACAGATTTTGACATTGATGTCGGTTTAGAGGTTAAGAAAAGAAGTTGAGACGTGTGACAAAGTCGAGTTGGTAGTAGGGTGTCATTCAGCAGACGGCTGTAGCCTATGATTCGGTAACACACTGGTCTATTGTGTTATTTTGACCTCCAATTTTTTTCTAGCTGTAAACGTTGACGGCTGCTAAAAAATAGAGAAATGATCTTTTGTTTGCCTGTGAAGTTGATTTTTCCCCTCCACCAAATAACATACGCTAAAGCCCAAGGTCTTCTTTAAAATACACAACAAATAGGTAGACTACTTTTAAGATCAGTTTTGACAACAAAATACTCATATTAAATATATTTCTAGATAGGCTTATACAGTTTGGCGAATCAAGATGGGTCCATATAGACTATAAATACTTTGCTAGAGTTAGAAGGGTAGCCTAATAAATATTCTTTGAAAATGAAACGCTTAGTTACAAAACAACACATCCTCATTCCCATGTTATATATTCCCGATATTTCAACTCAGTATTCACTGACTCTCCATTCCCATAGATGTTTCTGCTTAAAATTGCAGTTTGAAATTCGAGCATGTAATAGGCCTACATTTTCAATACTTAAGAACAGCCCCATGAAGACTGAAAATGTTACATTTATGCCTGCAATTTGTAGAACATTTTTAAAGATTTTTTTTTTTTGTTTAAAACAAATACATACCTCCCCCCCCCCAAAAAAAATGAAAGGAATCCCACAATAAATTTTGGAATGTTTTACTCACAGCAATGTAAAAGATCACATTCAGCTTCCTACATATTAATATTACCAACGAGAAATTACTCCAACTCATGGGATGGAAAGAACCCAAAATTAATCGGGGAGAGTGAACTCTTCTGAAGTTTTTGCTAGCCACTCAATCTCCTTGTATGCAGTGGCCAATAAAACTTTCAAACTCTTTCACAATCCATTTTGGCATTAAATTTCAATACATAGAACGTGAACGGAAATGAGAAACAACCAAGAAGGTATTTAATCTGTGACTGTTCTTCTAAAAAAAAACCTATAAGATTCAAAGTAACAATCAGTAAATAAATAGGACTAGAAATAATTAATAAATTCATTTATTTTATTGAAATATACACACAAATGCATTATGACTTATAACAAGCCAGATTTTTATTACAGGAAGTTTATGAAACAGATATGTGCATATTGCATTTTGTTGGATTTGAAAATAAAAAAAAAAGAAAATTACCTGATTTAAAAATAATTTCAATTTAAAAAGTTTATTTTAGATCATCAATAAACAAATTACTCGATCTCAAAACAAATTCTATGAAATTGTCACAAACATTAGTTGGACTTTATTAATACTCTTTCTATACAAGCATTCTAATACATGAACAAATTGTGGAGAAACTAAAACAAAAAAAACAAACAGAATAACCTCAATACAAACTAAATTTATTACAATATATTAACCATATATATATACCTATGTTGAAATAATAAAAAAAAAAAGATTATTAAAGATAATCAATAAAAAAAAATGATATAGTCAAATATTGTAAACATATCAAGGATTTTAACTAAATGTCTGTTGACAAAAAATAAAATATACAACAGCATATTTCTTTAAAAAAAAAGCATTTGTAGAAGGAATGTAGATAACAGCTGTACAAGTCTATGGAATGTTGCAAAAAAAGTTGAATAAAGATATAAAAAAAGCTGGACAGTAATATTGAAAAAAAGTTGTATAATATGTCTAATGAATGTCAAGACATGTACACTTCTATAAAATGTTGAGACATGTTATACATGTCTAAGAATATTGAGGAAACCTGGACAAGTAATATTGAATTTAAAAAGTTGAACCGTTGATTTACGGTAAGTTTAAGGAATGTTGAGAAAATCTGTTAGAGTCTGTGAAATGTTTATTGTTTTACCATTTACATGTACCGACTATTAGAACAAGCTATGCACGTCTAAAAACTGTTCAGGAAATCTGTACAAGCAATATTGAAGACAATTTGTACACTTCTATGGAATGTTGAGAGAAAGTTGAACAAGTCTAAATAACATTGAGATTTGTTATACAATTCTACAGAATGTTGAGAGAAAATTGTATACAAGCTCATGGAATGTCAGATCATTTTTCTTTGCACTTATGGAAGTCTTATATACTTATAACATCAAACATACAAATCTCACTCTGACCTCATTTATGCACATGTTATCTATGTTGATGTATAAATGTATAATAATCTATTTATAGAAATATTTACAGAAAAACAAACACTTTATTTAGTGAACATACAAAAGAAAATTGCCAAGATAACTTAATATAAACTGTAATGTTATCTGTATAAGGTCATGTATTAAAAGAAATTTTTTAATTTACAAACAACTTGATGATTGTATAATTAAAAGTCATCAAATATTTTATGAATGAAGTTGAAGTTCCCCATAAAAGAAAATCTAAGAAAAGAAAATATAGTGCAAGGGACACAACCAAAACATTTTTTTTTCCTAATTTATAAACCAAAGGAATAATTTCTTAGATTTACAAAAAAAAGATGAAAATTTATCATTGAGCCTGAAAAAAGCAATAAATGAAGAGAATTAATATAACACATGGAGGAAGGTACTAATCAACAAGAAGTTCAAACCGAACTTGTCCAATGTTTTCTGTTCTGTCATGCTCAATATTTTTAGCGAAGGCGCGGCAGGTGATGAAAAGCATGACCCCTGGGCGCGGGTTGTCCATGCGGAGGAACACCAAAGGCGACCTGTAACCTTGCTGGTTGCGGAATGGAAAGTATTTGAAGTGGAATCCAGGGTTAGGGAAATACAGTAAATCTCCCATATTCTCTCTGCTTGAGTCATCCTGAAACCAAGTTAAACACGTAAATTATAGTTGTATTATTCTAAGATTGAATTGACTTTATAGTTGTAGCAATATACCGGTATTCAAGATTTTCAATTTAAAACTTTTCAAAAATTATTTTGCAAGGCTCTTTTACTAAAATTATTTTAAAATGCCAAAACCTATAATTAACTTTATATTTATTCACAAATGAATATAGGGCCTATAATCTACTGTTTTGTGTAACAAAAATTAATGTTAACGACTAGATTATACAGGTTGTCCAAATTGATCATTTCATTTGCCGATTACTTTTAGCACTCAATGTAAAGTAAAGTAAGGTACCCATCGGACCAAAATGATCCATAGGTCCGATGAAGCAGCATTCACCAGTTTCTGTGGCCACGGCATACTAGGGGATTGTATGCACAGCCGCCTTTACTTTACCTCAACTATGGTCAGGTACCCATTAGAGCTGGGTAGACTCAGGGACATCCTCCAGACCCGGGAAAAAATCCTAGCCTGCACTAGGATTTGAACCCAGGACCTTGGGCTCACTAGTCGAACGCGCTGCCACTCTTGCTACTATGCCCCATTTAGCACTCAATTAACTCATATAAAAAATATATTTTGTATAAGAACAATTTGACTGCCGTTTTGGACTTCTTAATGACTTGTTATTAAATAATTTAAAAACTGATTTTGTATGCACTGAGGTGGTCCATTATAATGACATTGACAAACTAGAAAAAAAAACAAGTCATTTTCCCAAAACTTTCCCAACCCATATGAACCTTGTGTTGATAAAAGAATAAAATAGATCAAAATGAATTTGTAAAACAAATCCAACACTTACGTCTCCATCACAACGCACATAGATCCACCACTGATCACTGGGTTTCCAGTTATCTTTCAGCACATCTGGTACTGTGTCAGGCGTGTACTCTTCAGGGACCCAGTCAAAGACCTAATGACAAATTAATATATGGCAATCAATTTCATACATTTGATTAGATCGGCCAATTGTTTGCATAGTTCCATATCTAAAACAGGCCAATACATCAAAGTAAAAAGAATATGTAGTGTTTTTGTGAGCATCATCTGAGAGCTTAGTGTCCTACAAATAAGCTATTAAATATCCACTTTTGGTTATTAAATTACCGTATATACTTGCGTATAAGTCGCACTTTTTTTTACAGAAAATTTCGACAAAAAGTAGGGGTGCGACTTATACACCCGACACTGTTTTTGAAAAGTTTGAAAAACATCACTACTCTGTTATACAGTTTCCTACATAACCCCTATAGTTGATTGGAGTTATGTATAATTATTAGGATATGCCTTTATTTGATTATGTTTGCCTTATGCACGATTAAAACAATTTTTTAAGGAAAGTTTCCAAAATAGGGTGAATATTTAGTAACTTTTATGTTTAAAAGGTTTGCAGTGTAACCTGGGAAGTCGGGGTGCGACTTATGCGCGGGTCAATGAGAACATATAAGGAAAAAATCTTAAACTAGGGGTGCGACTAATACACAGGTGCGACTTATACGCGAGTATATACGGTAAACACTTTTTTTTTAAACCAAGTCAACAAAGATTCAAGTTTTCCTTCTATATGATGTAAAAATGAAACCAAAAAAAATCATTTTTTTCTTCACTGTTTTAAACATTTTTAGAAATTATTTCCCTTTTCAAAAGCTTTCAAAAAAGCTTTCATTGATTTTCCATACAGATCAAAATTGGCATCAACATTTAAATAAAACAAAGCTGCATTTGTTTGTGTACATGCACAAAATAATTACATGAATGCTGCTAAATGAAATGCAACCAAAAGTTTCATTGCATTTCTTCACTTTAAAATATTGACATCTAGACAAAGAAACAAGTGTTCTGCTCATCTTTTAAAATTTGTTCTATATCAACAGTGACGGCACCCAACTGGTTAAACCAGTTTGAATAAACCAATTCTTAATATTAATGAAAATCTTCCTGAACTGGTTTTTAGATTACCCAGAAACAAGAAATAAATAAGAGATTAGGTTCTTATAAATTACTCCCCTTTTTTATAAAACTAGTTTCTGGCAATTGGAAATGCCGCCACGTGATTAAAGTAGCATTCATGTAGTTATATAGTCAAGCACATTTGGTAATTTTTTTTTCACACAGTGCCAGGGGGAAGTTTTGAAGTGAGTAACATTTGTTATAGCCTGTCACCCAAGCATGCCTCTAAATGTTGCTTATTTTATCATTTAATTAACTATGTATGCTCTTAAATCATTGATAAGGCCTCGTTCACCATTTTTATACCTAGCGTTAAACAAAAAACTTGACATTCTCATCATTTATAACTAAACAGTAATACAGATTAATAATGTTAACTATCCCACATATTGACAATGTCTTACTTATAATCTAGTTAGTATTTTTGTTAAGTTCATTTCTAGGATATTATCTGTCTGCCTTTCTGGTGTTTGGGGAGGCATAGAGATTTAATGCCGGGATGGTGCAGGAAGAGCTTGGATATTTTATCAGTTCAAGTTTGGGTAAATCAAATTAGCTAAAAACATGTCTGTGACACAGTACGTACCATACGCTTCTCTTACTATCAGAGGAAAAAAACAGTAACAATTTATTGGGTTATATAAATTTGGTTCTAGAAAGCAAATACATTTTATGAGACTTTCATTAAATATTGTGAATGCTGAAAGAAAACAAATTTATAGTATAAGCATTATTTATGAATTATAACTATCTACTATAATAAGTATTATTTATTCCCATAATAATACACTGAAGCTGCTACACAATTGAGATAGATTTAAAGAAAGGTGGTGTATGAGTGATCTTGAGGAAAAATAGGCTAACCATGTACAATAAAATGAGAATGGTCATTAACAAATTTCACAACATAACACAACAATAATCACCAGATTGCAGCTTCAAAAAAGAGACATCAGTCTCTCAAACAGTAGCTATAATTTTTTTTTTAACACCGCAGACCAATTGTAAGGTTTTCTTTTGAAATTTCTCAGATCATCTCATACAGGTCTCACAAACATTTCTAACTTTAGATAAGACTATGTGGCTGCATAAGTTGGCAACAATTTCTTTTATGTGGTGGCAAAAGGATGCAAACTTTTAAATTTCAAATTAAACAGTGAAAAATATTGATCAAATTAGGAGAATCTCAATGCTCGCTTAGGACGAGAAAAATACCTGGTCTGACCTAGAAATACCATTGCTCACCAACCAACTTTCTCAAATGGGATGCTAAAACTACTATAGAAACAGGCTACAAATATGATTAACTGGCAGCTGATAGACCAACTCAATGGTCTTTTAAAATTGAAAAATTGAAAGAAGAAATACTGTAGGCTACACTTGTCTTTAAAGGGTCTATAACTATAAATTCTAGTCATGGAGAATCGTTAACCACTGTGACTTTGTCCTTTCTTTAAAAAAATCCATTCTTTAATTTGTCTAATTTAAATAAAAGTGCACAAGTTAGTTTGGGGAAGGCAGCCATATTGTACTGTGGGACATTCCCACCTCTGAATCTGCCAACATAATTAGCTGCCATATTGTACTGTGGGACATTCCCACCTCTGAATCTGCCAACATAATTAGCTGCCATATTGTACTGTGGGACATTCCCACCTCTGAATCTGCCAACATAATTAGCTGCCATATTGTACTGTGGGACATTCCCACCTCTGAATCTGCCAACATAATTAGCTGCCATATTGTACTGTGGGACATTCCCACCTCTGAATCTGCCAACATAATTAGCTGCCATATTGTACTGTGGGACATTCCCACCTCTGAATCTGCCAACATAATTAGCTGCCATATTGTACTGTGGGACATTCCCACCTCTGAATCTGCCAACATAATTAGCTGCCATATTGTACTGTGGGACATTCCCACCTCTGAATCTGCCAACATAATTAGCTGCCATATTGTACTGTGGGACATTCCCACCTCTGAATCTGCCAACATAATTAGCTGCCATATTGTACTGTGGGACATTCCCACCTCTGAATCTGCCAACATAATTAGCTGCCATATTGTACTGTGAGACATTCCCAACTCTGAATCTGCCAACATAATTAGCTGCTGTGGACCACCCTTACTTTCTTATTTACTTATTCTTTATACTTAACACGTTATAAAAATAATATGATTATGGATAAAACTGCCTTTGTATATTTATATAAAGCAAATAAAAGGGAGATAACTGACAAATTTAAAACAAATATATATATTATATTCATATAATATAAATAGATATTTGCTAAGCCTATACAAAAAAAGTTATAAAAAATTTTGAGATGATGGTTGCTTACTATGCAAAGAGCAAAATGGTAATAACACATAGGGTGTTTAAAGTCTGTCTTGGAAATGAGACACAAAAAAATTGACACTTTTCTTATCCTTATGAAGAAACAAATGCAAATAAGTTTTTCTACTCAGTTGCATCCAGGCATGGAATGGGTTGCCTGAATAAACCAACAACATAACACCATTGAAAACCTTGATGAACATGCAAGACAGGACTCAAACCAGGGATAAGCACGAAATAATGTTATATGTTTCACTTGCTAAAGTTTAAAGAAAAAAAACACAATTTTTTATGCATAAAGATAACGAACCAAAAGATAATTCAACCTTTATAAAAAGAAAACTGTATAAGAGCTACACAAATTTTAATACTGAGCTACTGTATAGCTGTACTAAATATATTGAAGAACACTATAGCAAAAGTAAGCAAATAAAAACTGCTAATAAACAAACAACTGATGAGAATCAAAATACCAACCCTGTTGAGCTTCAGTAAAATACAAGGCTGCCCATCATCAAAGCCATAGTTTTGTTGTTTAACACAGAGGTTACCCAGGTCTTCTGGAAGAAATACACAAACTTTATCCAGTTCCTCTGTGCGCCTTGTTCTGATCTCACTGCAGTCTTTGTAGCGATCACCAACTTGAAGTGTGTTTTCATAATCTGAATGTGTCGAAAAGATAAAGTCACATAGAAATGTACATATAGATGTATCTCTTTCTTAAGTAGTGACAGGAAAACAAACAACTTTTCATTCATCTTATCATGATGTAAAATTGGATTTATTAAAATGGATATGGTTAGGATGTAATAAGATGCTTTTATGGACATTTGCTTTTTATTCCAATAATTTCCACAAGGTGATGATTAATGCAATGTTTTCCTAATTTTAAAGAAATGCTTGCTCATATATATTTGCCATATTGTCCACGTTTTCAAAAAAGCTCATCTCAAAGGGTATTTCAACATTGCCACAACTTGCTTACGATAGGTGCATATTTTTGAAAGGCTTAACAGAGTCACAACCTTGCAACACTGGTAAAATATGAGTTATTAAAAAAGAGTAAATTTAATAGGGATATTTAAAAAAAACATATATCCGAAGTATACACAGAAAACATTCAGCTTGTTTTATAAATATTTATATTTTTAAATTACTAATACAATTTATGAAATGAGATAGTTTCATTGATTGCAATTTTTTGTCAACATTTAAGCAGAAAATGTACACCTATCTACACAGATTTAAAGTGTTCATCTCTATCAGCTCCTAAACATAATTCTGTAACAACCAATGTTCATGCTGAGTTCTGCAGATAGACAGTAATTAAACTGTTTTCTAATTATACAACAAATTTAAATGTGCCTGATATAAATCTATTCATTATAAACATTATACTTTAAGCTAGTGGTGGTTATATGATACTTGTTAAATAATATAAGAAAATAAGAATTCCTTTGAATTAGATGTTCACTAACATTTACTGCTTTGAATTTAAGAATCATTACTTTATTTAAGATTATTTAGGTAACAAATCTTGTAAAATATCAAGGACTTCGTAACTGTTATTTTTTTTTTCTATTACAAACATCACTTTGTGGTGCCTTTCAGGAACTTCCTAATATTTAACATTGAATAAAAGTAAAAACTTTAATATAAACTAATATTAGACAGTAGTTCTTTTACTAGCATAACTGAAGCCTCTCAAGTATATATATATATAATTAAATCACTAAACCTAGAAACACTAGAGGAGAGAAGGTCAAAGAGCATATACAATCTAATACAATGCTCAGATAAACATAAGGACAAACACACTTTTCTTAACCCATTTGCAGGAACAAACATATAAGTACTCTTTCTTTTCTGGTGGAGTCCGGGCATGGAATGGATTGCCTGAACAAAGCAGGACAACCAATTACTTAACATCATTTAAAACACTAATCAGAATGCAAGACTAGACTCCAACCACGGATGAACACAATCTTCTGAATAGAAGATAATGCAAAAGAAAACAACAAAAATAAATATATGTACAGGTTTAATTAATACTACTCACACTGAATGTATGTACAGGTTTAATTAATACTACTCACACTGAATGTATGTACAGGTTTTATTAATACTACTCACACTGAATGTAAGTATAGGTTTAATTAATACTACTCACACTGAAAGTATGTACAGGTTTAATTAATACTACTCACACTGAATGTATGTACAGGTTTAATTAATACTACTAACACTGAATGTATGTACAGGTTTAATTAATACTACTAACACTGAATGTATGTACAGGTTTAATTAATACTACTGTGGCGTTTTGGGGAGAAGATTAACGTCACACGCAACTAAGAAAGGTCTTAGATGTAATCCGCTCTTATAAGATACTATAATCATCTCATATGTACGTACAAACCACTGACACTATGTGCCACTATTGAATGTCTGATTGGAGTAAGAATGTGTCTTTCCTTTCTATCTCCTATATTATTTAACATTAAAGTATTTAGCTTGCATTGAATTTTATTTACATATATGTATACGTTCTGCATGCTTATCAGTATATTACTTATTGTTAAACGATTAGTCATTGATATTAGTTCCCATTCATGTATATTATAAATGTTGTAGCACGTGTGTGTTCCTCCCCCCCTCCCCGCCCCATGCCCTCGGAACAAGGCCAGGGTCATACCTGACGCAACCAAGCTAAGCCCCCCCCCCACCCCACAGTCTCTTCGACCAGATCACAGGAAATTCACATCTCAATGACGGTTCTTCCCCTGGTCAGAGAATAGGGAACTTGGAATCTTTGATGCAGGACCCCGACGGACAAGAGAGAAAACTCTGACCAACAACACAGGGCCTTTGAAGTTTCCCTACCGCCGCGTCTTCCCCCCCCCCCGCACCCCTCCCCACTACCGTTTGGTACTTATTTTCACATGCCAATCAATCAAATGTTGAATTGAAGAGACATGTTGACCAATCGGATACGCTATCTACGGGTCAATCTTACCCTTGCCCCTCCCCCCTCATTACAATCACGTGGGGAGTTGCAACCTAACTTGTTGTTTAACATGTAATGTAAGTTACTTTTAGGTCAGTCTGGCTTAAGGAGTCTCGAGGGTTGGATGCCCCGAGCTCCAACAGCACCACGCGGTGCTACAGTCTGTTGTAGAGTCCTTGTTAGGACTATCTGCTACATATAGTTTAAGCCTATGATTAAATGTACACTCTTTATCACTTGTATTTGGATTGTATGAATTATGTGCTCATGTCATCAATGATTGAATACGGACTTTCACGTGAATAAAATATTCGTTGTTACAATACGCCTTGCTTATCGATTGATAGAATACCTGTTTGTGTGACGTCCAGTGACAGTGTCAATTAGTCAACAGTTTAACTCAACCTACGTATTAACGAGCCAAAACGAAACCTGGATATAAATTTGTTTTAGAATCACCTAGGAATCATCTGCACTTCGGGACCACATACCACCTAGAAAACCTGCCTAAATCACCCCTCCCCATCACCCTGTGTACCTGCTGAGTTATCCTCTAAGTCTGCACTGACAGCCTATACGCTAATTGCAGGCCCGGTGACAGCATCTTAGACCAGCACGCCACAACTACTAACACTGAATGTATGTACAGGTTTAATTAATACTACTCACACTGAATGTATGTACAGGTTTAATTAATACTACTAACACTGAATGTATGTACAGGTTGAATTAATACTACTAACACTGAATGTATGTACAGGTTTAATTAATACTACTAACACTGAATGTATGTACAGGTTTAATTAATACTACTAACACTGAATGTATGTCCAGGTTTAATTAATACTACTCACACTGAATGTATGTCCAGGTTTAATTAATACTACTCACACTGAATGTATGTCCAGGTTTAATTAATACTACTCACACTGAATGTATGTGCTTTATCTGCTTTAAATGTCAGTCAACGCACCCAAGCCTGGATCATGCAATTTCTGATAAACCGCCCTCAATTTGTCAGAGTAGAGGGATGTACCTCACAAATAAGAGAAATAAGCACTGGAGCGCCTCAAGGGTGTGTCCTCTCTCCCGTTCTATACACAATTTACACCAATGACATTCAAAGTTCAGCAATCGATACAGTATCTGTAATCAAATACGCCGATGATACAGCCATTGTCGGCCTTGTTTCCAGTGACGACAGTCTCTATCACAGTACGACCTCAGATTTCTACAAATGGTGCGAAGAGAACTACCTGATATTGAACATCACAAAAACGAAAGAAATGATTGTAGACTTCCGGAAAGAAAAACGCAAGCTGACTGATTTGCACATAAACAACCAAATAATAGATCAAGTCTCGCAATATAAATATCTTGGTGTCACAATTACTGACAAACTGACTTGGTCTGACCACTGCCAAATCCTTTGTAAGAAAATGCACCAACGACTTTTCTGTCTTAATAAACTAAAAATATTTCACATAGAGAAAACCATTATGAATCTTTTTTACTCGGCGACTGTTGGTAGCATCATAACCTTTGCAATCACCTGCTGGTATGGTAATACCACCACATTGAACAAACATCGGATAGACCGCCTAATAAACAAAGCCTCTCGTACTACACAGACAGAATTACCATCTCTTGCGGATATTTTCAGTTCAAGGTGCCTGTCTATGATTGATAAAATCCTCCAAGATCATGCACACCCGCTTCATGATAGCTACATAATATCTAGTCGAAGTGGTCGGCTTCTTTCTATAAGGGCAAGAACAGAGAGATTTAAGAACTCTTTTGTTCCACTGTCAGTAAGACTCTTTCAAAAGAATCACCTTCAGCCAGGAAATACGATGGCTCAATAGCTGACTCCTAAATAATAGGCCTACTTTTTTTTTCCTTGTATGATAAATGGTATGATAGTGTGCGTGAATGTCTATTGTGTTTGAGTACAAATGGTTCTTTAATATTGTTTTAGGTATGCTGAAAAAACGGAATTTATGTAATCAAGTCAATTTTCCATTCATTTGGATCAATAAAGCAATCTTATCTTATCTTATCTTATCTTATGTACAGGTTTAATTAATACTACTCACACTGAATGTATGTACAGGTTTAATTAATACTACTAACACTGAATGTATGTACAGGTTTAATTAATACTACTAACACTGAATGTATGTACAGGTTTAATTAATACTACTAACACTGAATGTATGTACAGGTTTAATTAATACTACTAATACTGAATGTATGTACAGGTTTAATTAATACTACTAACACTGAATGTATGTACAGGTTTAATTAATACTACTAACACTGAATGTATGTACAGGTTTAATTAATACTACTCACACTGAATGTATGTACAGGTTTAATTAATACTACTAACACTGAATGTATGTACAGGTTGAATTAATACTACTAACACTGAATGTATGTACAGGTTTAATTAATACTACTAACACTGAATGTATGTACAGGTTTAATTAATACTACTAACACTGAATGTATGTCCAGGTTTAATTAATACTACTCACACTGAATGTATGTCCAGGTTTAATTAATACTACTCACACTGAATGTATGTACAGGTTTAATTAATACTACTCACACTGAATGTATGTCCAGGTTTAATTAATACTACTCACACTGAATGTATGTACAGGTTTAATTAATACTACTGTCATGTATATTGTTTTTCCAAGAATTGGAACACGCAATGTTTATTCTCCTCTCTCTCTTTTCTTACTACACACAATATTAGGACGTTTAGTAGGAAAACGAAAGGTTCTAGGTAATGCTGGGATTCTGTGTTGATCTCAAATTCTCAGAGTCTGGGAACGACTCATTATTTAATAGGGGAAGTTCCTATCGTTTTTGTTATGAGTTTTGTAATGATACCATGATTTTCACCCCTACTGGTAATGGGTCTATCCCTTGCACCACTCGGATAGTATTTAATGATTTGTTTTGTCTGAAAGACAGAGAGTTTCAAAATATGTTCCTTTGAACGTTTGTGTTTGCACTATTTTATTCTAACTGTACATAATAGATATATTGTATATATTGAACATATCACCTGAAATAAACTATCAACAACAGTTACACTGAAGCTTCTTTGTCAAGTTACTATCCTATTGTGTTGTATACATTACTATAAGATTTATCTACTACCATAATTTACAAGAGAGGAAATGTTGGAATACAAATACTGAATTTGTGCCCAGGACTATAAGAAGAGTTCGTGTAATACTGAAACATAAATACTAATAATTAAAGTCTCCCCTAGGACTAACGAGAATTATCAGCAAGATCTACACAGCTCTGGCCACAAGGGGATTGTGGACGTAACAAAATTTGGTGGTCTCGCCCGGTATATTTGAGTTCTACTTTTCCTGACCTAGGATTGACAAGATTTGGTAGTCTCGTTCGGTAGATTTGAGTTCTACTTTTCTTGATCTAGCTGACCTATAAATATTTTGTGACATTAGTAGTACTGAGAGCGGCATATTTGTGTTTCGTTTTCAGGACTGTGAAATTATTCTTTTTAAAAAGAGGAGAGAACTGGTTTGCGTTTTTATTCCTTGGGAAGTGTGAAGATTCCACGAAGTGTTTAATATTATATTGTGCAAATTTCTGGACAAATCGTAAGTTGGAACTTTATATTTTATTATACAATATATACTACTCTACTATAACAAATATTTCGAACGCTATACTATGGCTTCGAATATTTCAAGTGAGGAACTTAATGCCATGTCATTTGCTGAACTAAAAGAATTAGCTGAGTCCTTTGGGATTGAGGCAGGACAGGCAAGACCTAATCGTAATCGTTTGACCAAAGAAATTATGACATGTTTGAACGGGCAGAATGCCATGAACACTGGTAGTGTAGTTGAAGTGGGACAGAACGATATCAATGAAGGTTATGTAGCTCCCAGTGGGGGCGAGGTAATTGCCCACGGAGACGAGGTAAGAAATATGTCATCTAGATCATCAAACAATGAAGAAGATGGAGGGTTGAGTGAAAACCTAAAATTCCAATTAGCTATGAAGAGAATGGAATTGGAAAGAATGAGGATAGAAACTGAAAGGGAAAATGAAAGAATTAGGATAGAAACTGAAAGGGAAAATGAAAGAATTAGGATAGAAACTGAAAGGGAAAATGAAAGAATTAGGATTGAAAGCAGAGAAAGGATAGAGATGGCACGCATGAACAGACCTGACCATCGTAGGGACAGCAATGGTATGGATATTAGCGCAATGAAGCAACACTTGCCTATATTCAGAGAAGAAGATGTTCAAGATTTCTTTTTGCTTTTTGAGAGGATAGCTGTAGATTATCAGTTCCCTGATGATAAGATGGCTTTATTGTTAAGGTCAACTCTCAACAAAGGAAAAGCATTGGACGTAGTGTTGAGTTTAACACCCGAGGAAATAAATGACTATGAAGTAATCAAAGATAGGGTGCTAAAAAGTTATTCCCTGACACCAGAAAAATATAGAAAGCTATTTAGAGACAGAAAGAAGGCATATGATCAAACTCATGTAGACTTTTTGAGACAAAAGGAGAAAATGTTAGAACAGTGGCTAAGGTCACAGAATGTAAGTGAGTTTGATAAACTCAAGAACCTAATATTGTTTGAGGAATTCAATGATTGTATTCGAGTGGATATTAAAACTCACATCTCAGACCGAGGGGTTGAAGATGTGCATGAAGCTGCTAGATTGGCAGATAACTATGCCATAATTCACGCCAGCATAAAGCCATATTATGCTGACAAACCCAAAGTGCACAAACCAGAGTCCAAGGAGGCTAGTAAACCAAAAGAGACAAGTGAAAACAATAATAAGAACAGTGGTGTAAATAATAATAGTAACTTAGTTCATTTCAGGAAGCAGACAGATGTAAATAAAGCAAAGGTGGTATGTTTCAATTGCAAGAAAGAGGGCCACATGAAGAAAGATTGTTGGATCCTTACCAAGAAGCAAGGTGCTATTCTACACTGTGCCAGAGTGCAGAAAGATAGCAAGCAGACAGAAGAAGTGTGCAACACAGGGTCAAGAAACTCAAAAGAAATGCGGCCGGCATCGCCCATAGTTGTGGAGTCGATGGTTTTTGAGAACAGTCTATCTAAGGTAAAAGAGAATAGCTGTACTCAATCTATTATGCTTTCAGAAGGCCGTGAGGAACAGATGGTTCCTGAAGTCCCGGAAGAGGACGACCTATCCGATTTTCGACCCTTTGTCTACGAGGGGACAGTGTCGACAGAAGTCGATGTACTCAGCAAGAAGAAAATACAGATATTACGTGACACGGGTTCTGCTGTCAGCGTGATCCTGGAGGGCAGTGTGCCGTTAACAGATGCCACCAGTACCGGTGAGTCTGTTGTGCTGAGAGGTGCTAGTATGGAGGCTGTGGAAGCTCCACTGCACAGAATAAAACTCGAGTCGGATATTTTTACAGGTAACATCGTAGTGGGAGTGTGGCGCGCACTACCCGTCAAAGGCGTTTCCATGATATTAGGAAATGACATTATGGGCGGCAGAGTCACTGTCGAGCCCATGGTTAAAGTGTTGGAGACAAAGATGGCGGAGGACAAAAACCTACGTCCTGCCAATGAACGCCCAACATGTGCACTGACAAGAGCAATGCAGAAAAAGAAGTCGGTAAAGACTCCTGCTACGCCGTGTAGTGCAACGAAAGATGTGTTTGTCTGTTCTGAAGACACACATGCGAATGAAACAGTGATAACAGAAACACCTGACATCGATTTAAGTGCTACGTTCTTTGCTGAACTAACAACTGGTGATGCAACAGAGAACGATAACATTTTGTCACCAAAGCAGAAATTGGTGAGAGAACAATTGAATGACGAAGTAATAATGAAACTCAGAATGAAAGCTGTTGATGAAAAGACTGCAGATGCAATGGCGGAATGTTTCTACATGAAAGATGAAGTGTTGATGAGAAAGTCGAAACCGCTCAACTCAGGTACAAACGAGTGGGACAGTATTCACCAGATTGTAATACCTAAGTGCTATCGTCAAGATATACTGCGTATGGCGCATGATCTTCCTTTCGCTGGTCACATGGGAGTCCGAAAAACGCACCACCGTATCCTCCCTTACTTCTACTGGCCAGGACTGAGAAGAGATGTCGAACAATACTGCAAGACTTGCCACGTATGCCAAATGGTAGGACGTCCTAACCAACGAATTCCTGTCGCTCCACTCCAGCCGATACCAGCGTTCGACGAACCATTCAGTCATATACTCATTGATTGCGTGGGCCCGTTGCCGAAAACAAAAGCCGGTTTTCAATACCTGCTCACAGTCATGTGTTCATCCACTCGCTTCCCGGAAGCCATTCCGTTGCGGAACATAACAACAGTGAAGGTGGTAGACGCCCTGACAAATTTCTTCACACGTTATGGCCTACCGAAGACAGTACAGTCCGACCAGGGGACTAACTTTACTTCGAACATTTTCAAACAAGTCATGGAACAATTAGGGATAAGCCATAGGCTATCAAGTGCCTATCATCCTGAGAGCCAGGGAGCTCTGGAAAGGTTTCATCAGACATTAAAATCGATGCTTAAAAAGTACTGTTATGAAAACGAGAAAGACTGGGATAAGGGTGTGCCTTATGTACTGTTCGCTGCAAGGGAGGCCACTCAGGAATCCCTGGGGTTTAGCCCATTCGAACTTGTGTATGGACACTCAGTCAGAGGTCCGTTGAAACTTCTACATGAAACTTGGCTAACGGACAGTGAACCGATTGGACTTTTGTCATATGTAGATAAATTTAAAAATAGGCTTTATCATGCTTTTAACCATGTGAAGATTCATTTTCCACAGATGCAGGAGCGTATGAGACAGAACTATGACCGTAAAGCTACAGCTAGAACTTTTGCACCAGGTGACAAAGTTCTTGTGTTTCTACCTTTGCAAAATCAGCCTTTAAGTGCAAAGTTTAGTGGACCCTATGAGATAGAGTCAAAGCTTGGCGAGGTCAATTATTTGATAAAGACTCCTGACCGGAGACAAAAGCAGAGGGTATGCCATATTAATTTGCTTAAGCCCTATGTTTCAAGGGAAAAGAGTAAACCACGGGAGGTCCCCATGATTTCGTTAGCTAGAGTCCCGACGGATTTATCTAGGATAGAATATAAGTTAGCAGAAAGTAAACTTAATAATACAGATGCCCTTAAGAGTTTAGATACAAGGCTAGAACATCCTCCGGTAGAAGATAAGGAGAAGATTATTGAGCTGGTGCATGAAAATAAGTCAATGTTTACAAATGTTCCCAGTAGGACACATGTCATAGAGCACGATGTAGTGTTAACCGATGTAGTGTTAACCGATAGTGCCAGGTCTATTAAACAGCATCCATTTGACCCCATCAGACCTGAGCATATTAAATTAGATGTAAAGTATATGTTAGAAAATGACATAGGAGGAAAATGTGATAGCAAATGGTCTACACCCTGTGTGATGGTACCAAAAGCCGACCACACACTACAGTTTTATAGAGACTTTGGGAAATTAAGTAATTTGACAGAGACCGACTGGTATCCCATTTCCCGTATCATCGACAAGATAGAGACAAGGTCATAGCTGATACTCTATCTCGGGTGCTACATGATTGACTGAATAACCCTATACTTCTTTTTCAGATCATCTCACTTATTCATTAAGAATGTGTCATGATAACCTATCATTCGTTTGAATTTTGATTATGGAATACCTATAGAATACTTGTATCATACAGAAGTCAAGTCTTTTGAAAGCATTAATAATTCTTATAATCATGTATAATATTGATGTTCTGATATATTTTAAATTCATTTGATTATGGAAAAGAAATTCCATTTAAATGTTGATGCATGATGCAATAAATATATAATATGCACGTATTTACTTGATATGGATGGATAAAAGTAATTGTCATCACATGCAATTAAGTGGGAAAACTTTGAGATAGTTGATTTATTATCTTGTTTTATTTTAGTTAATGAATGGAACTAAATAATAATATGTACAATTTTTATCTTAGAAAGAGATGTAATATCAATTGGTATAAATTAATAGATAATATTAAAAATCTATTGCTAAATTGTTATATCATGGCAATAGAATGGGAAAAAACTAGTGGATATTCACTATGTTGTATATAGGTTGTTATATATTCCATATATCCGGGAATGGAGGGAAACAAAGGTACCTAAAGGTGTGCACTCATTCAACCCTGAACAATCTTTTATATTAAACTTTTAAATTTGCCAAAAACGCATAATAGTGGATTACATTTTAATATTTAGATTACTGTAGTAATCGTAACTAGAGTGTATTTTCTCCTCGTATTTGAGAAAAGGGGAAGTATCATCATCTTAGGTATGAACCCTGTTAATGTCAAGTTGACACTGTAATTTAAAGGGGAGGTAACCTATAGTTTGATTCGAGTTACGTATTAGTATTACTTATCTTTTGGTTTGTATATTAGAAGTAAACTGTTGAAAATTGACAGAGTTTGAGCAATGTTATATTTGTTTAAATAGATTAAGACTTTTTGCAAATTTTGGTGGAAATCCACACAACTGTACATAGTTAAAATAAGAATGACTAGAATATTTTTGAATTATTTGTACTTGTTGAGACATTAGTTAATATTAATACTAACGGGGAAATATTTGTCCATCACGTTATAATCACAATTACCATTCGGTAGTGACACTTTTTATAATTTAGTTGTGCCAGTGAGCCATGTTTGCTTAAATTGTCTTATAATCTTCCATTGATTGTTGGTTGTTAAAACGATAGTGTTAAGTACGAAAAATGTACCATGTTGAGTATTACTTGGGTAATTATGGTACATTATTTCTTTCATTGGGTGGGGGCGTGTCATGTATATTGTTTTTCCAAGAATTGGAACACGCAATGTTTATTCTCCTCTCTCTCTCTTTTCTTACTACACACAATATTAGGACGTTTAGTAGGAAAACGAAAGGTTCTAGGTAATGCTGGGATTCTGTGTTGATCTCAAATTCTCAGAGTCTGGGAACGACTCATTATTTAATAGGGGAAGTTCCTATCGTTTTTGTTATGAGTTTTGTAATGATACCATGATTTTCACCCCTACTGGTAATGGGTCTATCCCTTGCACCACTCGGATAGTATTTAATGATTTGTTTTGTCTGAAAGACAGAGAGTTTCAAAATATGTTCCTTTGAACGTTTGTGTTTGCACTATTTTATTCTAACTGTACATAATAGATATATTGTATATATTGAACATACCACCTGAAATAAACTATCAACAACAGTTACACTGAAGCTTCTTTGTCAAGTTACTATCCTATTGTGTTGTATACATTACTATAAGATTTATCTACTACCATAATTTACAAGAGAGGAAATGTTGGAATACAAATACTGAATTTGTGCCCAGGACTATAAGAAGAGTTCGTGTAATACTGAAACATAAATACTAATAATTAAAGTCTCCCCTAGGACTAACGAGAATTATCAGCAAGATCTACACAGCTCTGGCCACAAGGGGATTGTGGACGTAACACTACTCACACTGAATGTATGTACAGGTTTAATTAATACTACTCACACTGAATGTATGTACAGGTTTTATTAATACTACTCACACTGAATGTAAGTACAGGTTTAATTAATACTACTCACACTGAAAGTATGTACAGGTTTAATTAATACTACTCACACTGAATGTATGTACAGGTTTAATTAATACTACTAACACTGAATGTATGTACAGGTTTAATTAATACTACTAACACTGAATGTATGTACAGGTTTAATTAATACTACTGTGGCGTTTTGGGGAGAAGATTAACGTCACACGCAACTAAGAAAGGTCTTAGATGTAATCCGCTCTTATAAGATACTATAATCATCTCATATGTACGTACAAACCACTGACACTATGTGCCACTATTGAATGTCTGATTGGAGTAAGAATGTGTCTTTCCTTTCTATCTCCTCTATTATTTAACATTAAAGTATTTAGCTTGCATTGAATTTTATTTACATATATGTATACGTTCTGCATGCTTATCAGTATATTACTTATTGTTAAACGATTAGTCATTGATATTAGTTCCCATTCATGTATATTATAAATGTTGTAGCACGTGTGTGTTCCTCCCCCCCTCCCCGCCCCATGCCCTCGGAACAAGGCCAGGGTCATACCTGACGCAACCAAGCTAAGCCCCCCCCCCCACCCCACAGTCTCTTCGACCAGATCACAGGAAATTCACATCTCAATGACGGTTCTTCCCCTGGTCAGAGAATAGGGAACTTGGAATCTTTGATGCAGGACCCCGGACGGACAAGAGAGAAAACTCTGACCAACAACACAGGGCCTTTGAAGTTTCCCTACCGCCGCGTCTCCCCCCCCCCCCCGCACCCCTCCCCACTACCGTTTGGTACTTATTTTCACATGCCAATCAATCAAATGTTGAATTGAAGAGACATGTTGACCAATCGGATACGCTATCTACGGGTCAATCTTACCCTTGCCCCTCCCCCCTCATTACAATCACGTGGGGAGTTGCAACCTAACTTGTTGTTTAACATGTAATGTAAGTTACTTTTAGGTCAGTCTGGCTTAAGGAGTCTCGAGGGTTGAGCTCCAACAGCACCACGCGGTGCTACAGTCTGTTGTAGAGTCCTTGTTAGGACTATCTGCTACATATAGTTTAAGCCTATGATTAAATGTACACTCTTTATCACTTGTATTTGGATTGTATGAATTATGTGCTCATGTCATCAATGATTGAATACGGACTTTCACGTGAATAAAATATTCGTTGTTACAATACGCCTTGCTTATCGATTGATAGAATACCTGTTTGTGTGACGTCCAGTGACAGTGTCAATTAGTCAACAGTTTAACTCAACCTACGTATTAACGAGCCAAAACGAAACCTGGATATAAATTTGTCTTAGAATCACCTAGGAATCATCTGCACTTCGGGACCACATACCACCTAGAAAACCTGCCTAAATCACCCCTCCCCATCACCCTGTGTACCTGCTGAGTTATCCTCTAAGTCTGCACTGACAGCCTATACGCTAATTGCAGGCCCGGTGACAGCATCTTAGACCAGCACGCCACAACTACTAACACTGAATGTATGTACAGGTTTAATTAATACTACTCACACTGAATGTATGTACAGGTTTAATTAATACTACTAACACTGAATGTATGTACAGGTTGAATTAATACTACTAACACTGAATGTATGTACAGGTTTAATTAATACTACTAACACTGAATGTATGTACAGGTTTAATTAATACTACTAACACTGAATGTATGTACAGGTTTAATTAATACTACTAACACTGAATGTATGTCCAGGTTTAATTAATACTACTAACACTGAATGTATGTACAGGTTTAATTAATACTACTAACACTGAATGTATGTCCAGGTTTAATTAATACTACTCACACTGAATGTATGTCCAGGTTTAATTAATACTACTCACACTGAATGTATGTACAGGTTTAATTAATACTACTCACACTGAATGTATGTACAGGTTTAATTAATACTACTAACACTGAATGTATGTACAGGTTTAATTAATACTACTAACACTGAATGTATGTACAGGTTTAATTAATACTACTAATACTGAATGTATGTACAGGTTTAATTAATACTACTAACACTGAATGTATGTACAGGTTTAATTAATACTACTAACACTGAATGTATGTACAGGTTTAATTAATACTACTCACACTGAATGTATGTACAGGTTTAATTAATACTACTAACACTGAATGTATGTACAGGTTGAATTAATACTACTAACACTGAATGTATGTACAGGTTTAATTAATACTACTAACACTGAATGTATGTACAGGTTTAATTAATACTACTAACACTGAATGTATGTCCAGGTTTAATTAATACTACTCACACTGAATGTATGTCCAGGTTTAATTAATACTACTCACACTGAATGTATGTACAGGTTTAATTAATACTACTCACACTGAATGTATGTCCAGGTTTAATTAATACTACTCACACTGAATGTATGTACAGGTTTAATTAATACTACTCACACTGAATGTATGTACAGGTTTAATTAATACTACTCACACTGAATGTATGTACAGGTTTAATTAATACTACTCACACTGAATGTATGTTTAGGTTGAATTAATACTACTCACACTGAATGTATGTACAGGTTTAATTAATACTACTCACACTGAATGTATGTACAGGTTTAATTAATACTACTCACACTGAATGTAAGCTTCAATGTGATCCAGGTGATGAGTGTAGGTGGTGACATCACCTTTCAGGAATCTAATCAATGTGGACCTGACATCAGGCTGTGGTCTAAATGACATCCCAGGTGTCTAGGCATCAAGAAGAGAATACATGGATAAAACAAGTTTTCAATCATATAAACATAAAAAACAACAGCAAAATGTATTCATTTAAACTTAATAAAAGCTTATAATGCTTTTCTTTATTGGCCTAGTTACAATTATTGTGGGTTTTTTTAATGTTTAAAAAACAACAATTATTACCAAAGTGCTATTTTACCTGTAAGATACCCTGAGCCCCTTGTAGCGTGGGGCTGTTCCAATCAACCACCCAATAGAATACACCACAGAAAGCAGCTGATATACCAATCAGTGCACTTAAAAACACAAGGATGCATACTATGTAGAGCACTGAAAAAAAAGTAAAAGTTGTGTAATAATTTTATAATAGTTAATTGTAGAAAGCTATCATTACTGTGAAGAATTGGGTTAGGAGTTTTTTGTCAGCAGAGCATTGCATTGTAGTTCTGAATGTCTCTGGTTCAAATCTATTTCCCTAGGTATAGAATAAAAGTAAACTATCCCTTTCAGGCCATGTAGGTCCACAACTTAGTCCATAACCAGTTTCTTTAGGCCACTACATCCAAGGGGATGGTGTGGTCTGCACAATGCTCTGTCACCTTTACTTTCCCATAATTTAATGCCTGGACCCATTAGAGATGGATGGGACTCTGGGACACCCTCCTGTTCCTGGAAAAAAAAGCTCGCACTTAGCCTGGATTTGAATCCTAAACCTTTGGCAAGGCAATCTGAGATAGCTGCTTGACCACCATGTTCTATGGGCGTATAGAGGACACCCGTGACTCTACCCAGCTCTGCTCCTGGCAGGCTACGCAATTCGCTTGCTAGTCCAGGCTAGAGACCAAAAAGGAAAGACCCAAAAGGGACAATCCTTATTTCATCGACTGGAAATGTTTCAACAACTAGAGAAACACAGCATGAAAATAACAAAAAAAGGCAATTAAAGTTTCACATAATATTGATGCACATTAAAACGGGTTATAAAACAATTTTTAAACTAACATATTATAACCAAGTTGTCAAAATTCTGATTGTTTTTCAACATATATCTGTTGGTGGTGTTTTTGTATTTATTTAGTCTCAATGAAAATTACCTAGCAGTAGTAGCCTATCTGGTATAGCAATGTTTTCATAGATTGTTTTTTAAAGAGTAGGCTAATTACAATGCTACAACATCAACAATATCTGTACTTTTACTATCAACAATTTTGATGTGCTTACAAGGGCGATTACTCAAAGACTAGGTCTAGGTCTAGTTAAGACTAGTTAGCGTTGGGCCAAAACTTAAAACAAACAACATGAAATATTTAAAATGGTAGAAAATATAAAGGAACAAAAATGAAGGCTTCAGAGGGCTGAAAAGGCAGGCTACAAAAAAACATAAAACTACTACTAAAACAGGGGTTTGTAAAACAAAAGCTAATTTTAATTGCAAAGATTTATAAATAAGCCTAATATTTCCCCAAGAATTTCCTAGATGCCTGACTCCTGGGCTTACAATTCCACAATCACAAACAAAACAGTTCAATGATAAAAAAATGATTTCTTCAATTTTTTTATATTTGAGACTCCATTATGAATTATGGTTATTGGTAGGAGTAGGTGAGTAGGAGTATGCTTTATAATTTATAACAAATTATTTTGTAAATAATAGGAATAGGCAGTGGCCACACAAAGGTGGGGGTAGCAAAAGGGGCATATGCTCGGGGACAAAACTTCTAGGACAGGGGGCGGCAAATATAGCCTAACCTAAATATTATTAATAGGCCTATAGCAATAGACCTAAAGTATTCACAGTAGGCCTATACAGTTATATAGTATAGCACTAAACTCTAAACAAAGCAGTTACAATATAATGCAAAGGGGCATCGCTGAAACTTTTTCTCTGGGGCGTTACATAGGCTTGTGAGGGCCTTGGGAATAGGCTATAATTTGCTATAAATATTAATAATATATTTGATCTTCTATTATAGTTGCATTCTATTCTAAACTAGACTACAGCCTTCATTCTACATTTAAACATCTTAATTTAATGTTTTTAAATGATTAGTGAAACGAAGTGGCTATTCGGACCCTATAGACTTAGTAATAAATAAATAGTATCTGTTCTAAAGTTTATATAGGTTAGGGATGGCTTGGTAGCCTAGTATTTTTGGTAATAGTTAGTATCTAAGTATCGGTTAGGTTATACAGGATAGGGATAGATTTGGTGTTTTCTGTGCTATTTCTTATAATATAGCCTATCTAATGATTATCTATGTTAAGAAAGAGTTAAGACAAATACATTTTATGCTTTTTCCTTCTCTTTTTTTAATGTTTTTTAAGAGTTCTAAAGTTCTAATGAATTCCGACTGAAGCTGGGTCCGAATAGTTAGGAATAGCCATTTCATGCTACCTTTACAAAAACTAAAGGGACCTGGGTCCCAATAGCCGCAGCCACTAATCACTAAGGCTAAGGGCAAGGCAGTCTTAAAAAAAGTGAAAGTTTAGAGTTAGGCTAATTGACAGTGACACAGACAGTCACAGTATCTTTAGTTAAAACAAGACTAATATTAAATGAGACCTACGACTAAGACTAATGCCTAATGCAGTAATTAGTAGGATCAGGATGAGTAGTAAAATGATTTAGAATCTGACTCAGACAGTGACAGGGTCGAGGGTGGCCAAGAACAGGAGGTAGCCTTTTTTTTGTTTACCCCAATCTAGGTATTTGCATTCGTCGGCCGCCATTTTGTTTTTTGCTATGTGACATCTTTTGTACAAACTCGCCAGGTTTTTCGAGTTCTTTTGACTAACGCTATATATACATTTGAAAAAACTAAAAAACGTTATCGGAACTTTGTACTATCATACTTTACTATTAATTTTCATTGAAAGCGAAAGTAAGGCAACCAGTGGCTATAAATATTTTTTAAAGATCGCAACTTTTTTTAAGCTAAAAAAGCAGCATAAAGTAGCTTATTTTTACAAATATTTTAAAGTATTCTATTCTAAACGCACCATAATGAAACCTACATGGACTTACAGAATATTTTTAGATCTTTAATTTCATATATAATGTTTGTTTGTAAAACATTGCCGGGTATTTTTATAATTTTGCAGTCTTTGACACTATGAAATGTCGGCAAAACCTATTTTCGATAGCGCCTAATGAACTTATAATTCGATGCCGATTTTTATAGATTATGTAATTATCTCACTTGTATATGAGTAAATTAAGATGTTTATTGTATGAACTGTGATTTAAAATACCCTGATTATGAAATAATGGTCTTTTGCGATTCTAAAATATAGAAATATAAATATTAGAAGTCAGTATGACTATTTTAATAATTTATTACTTTTTTTTTAACTTTTATACTGTAACTTATACTTATAGTAGCCTACTTATAGAGTTAAGGCTCAGTGCTATCTAAAACATATCAGTCACTATTGTGACTAGGCTTATCTAGGCCTATTGCTTTATGGTGAGCCCTATGGTTGCTATGGACACTATGCAGTAGGCTTTGGCTATGGTCAAAGTCTCAAAGGCAAAGAATAATTTCTGTATTATGTCACATTATGTGGCTAGGTTTAGGATTTATAATTTAGAGTCAATTTAGTCAATGGACAGTCAACTTCAGTCTAGGTCTAAGACTTCTTTTTATACTTCTCAAATTTAGTTTATATGCCTACTTTAACTACTTAAATATTTGAAACAATTTAAGATCAATTAATTGTATGAATGTCCTGATAACTTAAGAAAACTTAGAAAGTAGGCCAATCAAACATTTAAATGTCAAAAATGATGATACAAATCATACTACATGAACATTATCATCAGTTTTATAAAATTCATGGAATAAAGCCTATATTAAGGTCACATTTTGAGAATATTTTATCTAACATAAATAAATCTCAATTCATAGCCGCCTTAGGCTTAGGGATTATAAGTTAAAGTCGTAGATGATGGTATTATTTTAATAGCCAAAGTGTTTCTGTTGTGCTTGTATTGTGTAAATAAAAGTGAAACAACTAACAAACAGATGAAACATAAAATTCAAGTTTGAATAATTTTATTTATAAAAACAAATACGCTAATACATACAAAAACATTGACCAGAAAAATTGTACCTACCTGGTGGCCAAGTGGCGAGTTCATTAATTGGTTATTGTTTTTTGAAATTATATAGTTGTGAAAAATAAACAAAAGAGATGAATTAAACTCTTTATTCTGAGCATTTTGATATATAACACAACATATATTTTTTTATTTTTAATATTCTTCCCCCCCCCCCGATACCGCTCCGCCCCCACATTTAGACAAAAATGCTAGATCAGCATTAAATAAGAATCCAACTGTTGTTTTTAAGGTTATTTACATAGAGTGGGATGAGATGAACATTTTGTATTATATAATTGATGGTATATTTTGCATATTTTCTGACTTATTGTGAAAAGCCCACTTTTTAAAATAAATTTCCTATATTTCTTTGTTAAGATGTCTGGTGAATTTTCTTCACCTTTAAAAATTCATATCTTCGCTTCTAATTGACCTAGATATATAAATTTGGTATCAAAATTCTGCATTTAATGTCCTCTATCTTATGAAATAGGTTTTAGTCATCTTAAGGGACGATGCGGCCAATCAATGAAAATAAATTTAATTTTTAACGTGTTTTTTATTATTTTGAATTTTGAAATAAAAATATCTTACAAATGCTTTGTCAGTGTTTTTTTTCATTTTAGAATGTCACAAATATGTACAAAATGAGTTTGAATGGGGTAGGGGTCCAAAAAGTAATTTCTAAAATCTCATTTACTGTCCTAAAACAAGCGAATTCAACCCTTGGATACGCCATTTTGTTTCATTCCTACACACAAGTGTTTGGTATAGAAATAAACGGCGTCCTCTTGCGAGAATCTAGGTCAAACTTTTATCGATCGATAAAATTTTCCACTGAGGGAATTCCTTCTAGTTTGCAACCCATGTTTTCTGCTAAACTAAATTCGCATTGGCTGAACTAGTGACCTTTTATTTTTTAACAACTATCATTGGTCGGCTTACAATAGACGTGACCTAGAAGCGGGGCTTTTCCGGTCTCATTCACTAACAACCTCAGCGTCTTCTTTTCAAACCAGTTATCGTCACCTCTCAAGTTTATACAATATTCTTATTGTAATCACTTTGACAACACTTTATTCATATCTTAGGTAAGTTCAAATAATTTTTAAAAGTAACTAATTAACATATTACACCATTGAGGATTATTCTAGTTTAGAATATGGCTAAAACTATCAGGATGATCTAATCATAATAATGCCATTCGAGTATGACCGTACTATGACGGCACATTGGCTAGGCCTAGGCCTAGGCTAGTACGGCATATTTCGGTACTATTACATTTCATAATATGGCTAAAACTAGCTGGATAAGCTGATTATACGAATAATATCATTATCCTATGGACGCATTGATGGTGCATTGGCTATGAAGCAATGCCTATACCTATACTATAGCCTATATAGATGGCTGTGGACTTATAGTAATAGTCTAATTATAGTTATAGTAATACTAGGCCTATAGCCTATAGGCATAGGCAAGAACGGCATATTTTAGTAGCCTACTGTTACGAATAAGGCTAGTCTTATCTTAAAATTATTAATTAAAATGTTTACTATTGTGAATTAATTGTGTTGTACTAAATTTTGCATTAGGCTTAGGCCAATTACTTTTGTTATTGACGCAACTTGTGTTATTGGTACTAGATAGATGTGTATACATTGACAAAAATATTATTTATTTTGAGGATAACAAGGCATATTGTGAAATAACTTTTATAATGTTTGCAATCTTGTTTTTGTTTCAATAGGAAAATGTGAACTGAAACTTATGTCTGCAGAAAGCAAGAAAAACTAAAAGTTAAAAAATGTCCCTGCCAGAGGAAAACAGACCTACACTCACTGATTGGGTCACTCTGCCCCTAACATATATTGTTAACTAGACCAAGACTAGACATTGTGTACCAGTATCTTTAGGTGTTGGTGTATTTAATGTTTGGGCTCTAGAGCATCACAAGAATTTCTTTTAGTGTTTGGATTAGAAGTAGGGACATGAAAAATTAAATTGGGGTAGGTGGGGCGGGATAGTGTTGTAATTTATAAAGGAGAGTCAGCTATAAGATTAAATATACAGAGAAGAATTGAATTAAGAAGGAGTGCAGAAAAAAAGAAAATATAAATATAAGGGCTTTAGAGTAAGAAGTGGGAGAACAATATGTACTCGGTATGTAACGGACCGGGGGGGAGGGGGTCCAACGGCGTTTAGTTAATTTTTTTTTGGGGTGGGGGATGGTTGAAAATGGTATATTAAATTTAAAATGGCATATTCTTTGATTACTTGTTGTTTTTTCTATTTACATAATCTATATCTAAGTATCTGAAAAGATAAAATTATATAAATAATTATTTAAAACACTTTAGATATGATGTTAAATCTTTTTTTGCGGTTTTCTCAAAATAGCATTTTTAGTTTTTTTACGCCACTTCACTAGAGGTAACTCCCTAACCATCAAAGCTACATACTTCATATTTGGCATGCTTATTACTAGACATGTCCTCTTCAAAGTAATAGAGAGTTTTGAAATTATTATAATTCATTTATTATTTACAATTTTTTTTCTTACCCTACCCCCCAAAAAATTACTTCCAAAAACTATAAAAACTGAAAAAAATTTGTAATAATTACATTTTTAGAGTTATTTAAAAAAGCCTCAATCACATTATTAATAATATATGATAGAATATATGTACCAAATTTCATTGTGATATTATAAAACACCTTTGAGTTACCTATTTTTTTGTAAAATGCAATAAATCACTATATAAGGTACTATTTAATAAATAAAAATATTTTTTTTTGCAAACAAAAAAATTTTTAAAATTATTTTGGATTTGTATATAAGGTTTAGTTGATATATACATTAGATATACATGCTTAAATCATTAAATAAGTAAAATCAATCCTAAGGTAGTGGATCCCCTTAACAAATGTTTAAAAAATTATGCAAGTACCTACCCCAATCCACTGGCGTTCGTCCCATCACAGTCCCTTCGTCTGGATTGTACAGCCATTGTCTGGTTTGTGTCATACGATCGCTCAGTGTCTCTCTTTGGATGCCGGTACTAGCGATGGTGCTTTGATAAAAAGCAGAGCTCGCGGCCGAATGGGCCGAAACCTGCGACGCCATGTTTTGATGCTTTCACCTGAAACTTCGCTTCCGCGTTCGATTTTAGCTCCACCTGAAAACACAGGTGAGTAAGAAGACTATCCAGATGGTCGACGCTTTACGGGCGATGGAAAAGTGCTATTTTTACGTATGCATAGTTGCGTGTGTAATAAAGTGACTTTTTTTTGTTTTGCTTTTGGAAAGAAAATGCTGGATGCGAGATTCTTGGAATGGGGGTTATAAGGTCTAAAAAAAAAAACGGACGAGCGGGCTCTTTAGTCCAGGGCGTAACGTTATATAGGGTTGAGCTCAGGGGGAAGGGAGCACTCAAAGCACTCTGTCCGGGCTCCAGCCACCCCGTGTAACAGCGAAGGTTTCCGCAACACAGCGATTGTTCACTGCGGTTCCCCTAGGACTAGGATCATTATCGTGGCGGCTCGCCCGTATACCTGCAATATCACCCGGTAACACAAATCTATAGCCTACTATAGGCACAGGCATCCAGTCACCGGGTGGTTCTGAGACGGGGTTGCTTCCTCCCCACCGAGACTCCGGGGCCACGGTCTCGGACCCGTAGCGAGAGCTGTTCCCCCCTCCCCTCCCCCGCCCTTGCCATCACTATTAAAAATAATTAAAATGTCTACTCCTCATCTGCGCTAATAATGCGTGCCCTTATATTATAATAAAAAGATTGATTAAATAAATATAATAAAAAGATGATAGATCTAGGCCGTTTTGTGAAAATTATAATATTATACTATAAATATACCCTGCATGCCCCATAATTTTATTTCTAACATTTTTGTCAAGTTCACCTGTCGCTGGGCGAGGTCACCTGTATGCTATCTCACAGGTGGAGCTTTGTTTAAGGAAATGACCATTTAAAAAGTTCAAAACATACAAAATGGCGTCGCACGTTTCGGCATATTCAGCAGCCAGTTCTGCTCTATACCAGAGCACAATAGCTAGTACTGGTATACAAACAGAAACTTTTGGTGATCGTTTAACGCAAACAAAACATTGGCTTTACAATCCAGAAGATGGAACAGTCATGGGGAGAACTCCATCCGATTGGCGTAAATATTATTCAACAATGAAAATAAAACTAGATAAACGATTATTAATATTACTATTATTAGTGATAAGTTATTTTATAATAATAATTATAATAGTATTAATAGGCTCCTATATTAGAATATTAGGAATTAGGCCTAAGGCTTATTTCTTATTAAGACGTTTTGCCAATGATGTACAATGACAATGACATTTGATAGACTCAATTTTCTTCCTTTTAGTCAAGTACATTTCCTGCATTATTGTGTTCCTGATTGCTCTGTTCGGAATGTCTGCTACATTTTGTACGATTCTTTACTGGGCAGTTGGCTGGAACCACCCAACTCTACAAGGAGCTTCTAGTATATTACAGGTAGGTGCTAAATCAGTATATAACAAAAAGGAATCTTTTAAAATGGATTCAATTGCAAAATGATATTACTCAGTAAGGTAATTTTTATTGAATGACAAGCTACATTGCCCGGTGTTGCCCGGGTGAAAAAGATAGGACTGTATTACTGTAGCCTATTAGCTGCAGATAAAAATTGTATAAACTACAATTAAAAGAAAGCCATTAATTAGTATAAATCTAATATTTAAACTATTATTTTTTATTTAAAATAAAGTAATTTAAAATAAATATTGTTATCGGGTAAAAAAAATAGGCAAGTATTTTTATTTAACAAAAATCTAAATTGCCCGTACATTTACAATGTCTTTTGTTTTTAAAAGTTTAAAGAAAAAAAAAGGTATAGTTGAACTGCAGAATCGAACCCGGGTCACCCGCATAGCTGTCCGCTACGTTAACCACTGAGCTAGCGGAGACGCATGTACAATGTGAACAATTATCCGACAGTATATAGGCCTAGGCTTAAATAGGTCAGTGACACAAACTCATGTGATTTCAAATTGACCAATGGGGATCCGTATGGGGACAAACAGTCTCATTTTATATATATATAGATTACTAAATATACTAAAAACTTGGGCCGGAAAACATAAATTATGATTAAATTTTAGTAAGTAAAAAGTAGTAAAGTATTTCAGTCGGACCAAATTGATCCCATAGGGTCGGTGAAGCAGCATTCACCAGTTTCTGTGGCCACGGTATACTAGGTGATTGTGTGGCCAACACCATGCACCGCCGCCTTTACTTTACCCCAACTAAGGTCACGTATCCATCAGAGCTGGGTAGACTTAGGAACACCCTCCAGACCCAGGAAAAAAATCTTAGCCTGCACCAGGATTCAAACTCAGGACATTTGGTACTCCTGACGAACTCACTGCCGCATGGCCACCATGCCCCCCATTTTATTTTAGGAACAAATATATCAAACTGCACTTACATTATAAGTACCATTATGATTATAATTAGTTTTTAGTATGAATATATCTATATTAAATTGAAAACTTTGCCTATAAATCTGATAAAAAAATAGTTTTTTTACATAGATAAAATAAAAATGTGTGTATCGGTACATCATGTTCTAGGGTTGATCCAAAATATCTATAAATCACATAAGCCACTTGAACAATAAAAGAATAAAGTTCAATAACATAGATAATACAGAAATCAATGACAGTTGCTAGTAATAAATACCCCAGTAAAAGGAGTGCTACATAAAATATTTAATATTATTTCCTCCAATTAAATATTTTTATCTTCCTATTCTTTTCATTACAATGTATTTAACAATAGCTTTTAAAATTCTATGGGATGACATTCAACAAAAATTATTCCATGACTAGTTTAATATCCAAATTACTGCACTGGTAATTTGTGTCAAAGCACAACACTTTTCTTAATTTTATATTTAGCTCAAAATACAAGGGATATAACTCATTTCTTTTTTTTTCTTTTTACCTTGTGCACACAAAAACTTGTTTATTTGGTTAAAAAAAAAATTATTTCTTGTTCAATAGTTTGAAGCAGGCCTTAAAATATCTCAAACATTTTAGATTACATTTTATTTTACATAGGTTCTAGGCATAGTGGACACGTATGCCTATATGTAATAAACCAGTAAGTTTTTGTTTATTGAACATTTCATGTGCTCTTGAATGTAATGTACAATACCAGTAGCCTGTACATGTCTTTAATACTAACAACTTCTGACTTATCTAATTAACCATTCTTAGAAATCTATTTCATTTTTTGGAATTTCTATTTAATAATTACTTTTTAGGACTACTATTATTTTTTTACTCTATAAACTAAAACTAGCTTCATAACCTGAAACCTCTTTTTGTTCTGAAAAAATTAGTTGCTACCTGTATTGCTGCTTCAAGAAGTGCATTTTTCATTTGTGTAATCATGAGTAAAACTCAAAACTTAATTTTGAAAATGTATAAATATATGTGCATCTAAAACAAGTTGTATCTAGTTTTCTTTTAATTATTACAACACATAAATATCTTTTCACCAATTTAAATAAAAGCAAAGCTGAAAAACTTAAACTTAAATTACAATATTAGGAAAATTTTTTACAAAATAATCATTATAGTCATTTTGCTATTTGTTCTTTTAAGTAATAGCTCTCCTTTATTTCTTACTAATGAATTTTTTCATTTCAAATGTAATAGTAATATTGTTATTATTGTTTCTGCTATCTGAACTGAGCATAGTTGTAAGTATTTGCTGTTGTATGTAAAATAATTTTCTTTTTCATTTTGAACAGATTGATGGTTTTTCATTTTTTTTTGTAGTGTAGTATTGTGCATTCGTTGTGCATTTTAAAAAATTCTGCTTAAAACTTCATATTTATTTTTACTTTTATTTCTTTGCATTTTGATTTGGTAGTAATAGTTTATATAATTAGATTGTTCTTTGAAATGTCTTCATGAGATTTTGTTGTGATTGTTTTTTTATTTTGATGGTCTAATCTTTGCTTGGATTATTTTACAAAACAACTTATGTTTTTTTTTTCCTAGACCTATGTGATTTTCACTTGTTCAAACTTTTGCTATGATTCTGAAAAATAAAATTTAAGCCACTCATCAAGAATTAATCAGAATTTGAAAAACAAATCTAAAAATAAATTTAGATTTTATTTTTCAAAATTATTATCCAAATTTGTCAGAAATAGAAAGTTATGATTTACAATTAAAAAAAAAATGAAATTGAATATTTACCTTGTGTGTAAAATTAATTATATTAAGAGAAAAAACAAGTGACACTGTTTCATTATTTATTCTATTCTTCTTTGTTATTATTATTAATTATAGTGTTCTTATCCTGCAGACACCAGGAATGTCCTTTAGGCCTCAGCCCTACCTTGGATCTACTCTAGTTCGTTTTATGAAAGGGGACCCCACCACGTACACACATTATCTAGACCACATCGAAGCTTATGTTCAGTGTAATGTATTTTGCCTATTGAAAGAATGCTATAGAAACTCACATTTAGTGTACAGTGTTTATAACACCTTTAAAAAATATTAGCTCAATCATGGGTTGGCAACCTAAGGCATGCGTGCCAGACTTGATACACAGAGCGTCTTTCAATGGCTCCCAGAAAGCCCCCAAAAAGGAAATTCCACTTTCTTCTACAAGAAAAAAAGTAGGGTGACTTTTAGGCTGTTGGTACAGAGAATGAATTAGAAATCCTACTTTGGCACACTGTTATCAACTCTGAAAGTTATTTAAGTAGTTAGTTGTGTTTAAGAAGATCAGCCTCTATTTGATTTATCTATACCATGGATTTCAAACCTTAATATCTCTGAGGGTCAGATGAGGACTTATAATTATAAAGTAACCAAAGGGTCGCTTCATTAAATGGAATTTCTTTAAATTATAAAAATTAATACCATTGTATTTTAATGATTTTAATCCATTTATTTAAACTTATGAGTAAAGTGAAAGCAATTACCATATTAATTCAGTAAGTAAAACAAGAAAAGTTTTTCATGATTAAAATGATGCTAATTTAAAGTTCAAAGGGCAGTGAATAAAAATTGAAATGTTGCCTTTTAAAAATCTATTCGTTAAGCAAATATTATTAATAATTTCTCACTATTTATTGTTAGAGTTATTTTATAATTTTCTTCTGTTAATTTATCAGATTATGAAAATGAGCTCCAAGTAGGAGATCGCTATAAAGATTGTAGTGAGATAAGAAGAAGACGAACTGAGGAGCTGGATAAAGTTTGTGTCTTTGATCCCATTGTACTTGGCGGAGACTGTGTCAAACAGCAGAATTATGGCTTTGATGATGGCCAGCCTTGCATTTTGTTAAAATTAAATAAGGTGATTATTCCTTATCTTCATTTTTAAGAACAATTGGTAAAGCTTATGAATAGGGAAAAAAACAACACACCTGTGATTTTTATTGTAATAGTTGTATAGGTCAGTGACCAGAACCATAACTGATGGCAGCAATGAGCTAATTTATCATAGTGACTACTATCTGGGCAAGCAGGGAGACAAGCTGTTATCATTTTTATTGTGTAGGAGGCATTTTATAATTACTGGAAAGGCCACTATTCGTAATTAACAAATTGAAATTTTCTGTTTGAAATTTTTACACCCTTTTTGTTACAGGTTCTTTTTCTTTAGGTTTTTTTGGTAATGCGTAATGCCTTTACTGAAATAGCACATGGGAATATCATGCTTCCCTTTTCTATCCAGTTCTTCCCTTGACTGATCAATACAAACTGCACCATTTATATTTTTAATTTCTCCATTATAACAATACTGCCTAATGTATAGTCTGTAAAATTTTTAAAATATAAAATAACAAAAACTCAAATTTTATGCTTAGATTATAAGTATCATTAAAGAAATACTTAATTTACACATTTTTATTAAATACAAAATTAATCTATGGTAATTTTTCAAGTGTTTGTCTTTGTGCTATAAATAGACTATATTTTTGTACTGTGCTAGATTCATGGCTGGGTACCAGAAGAGTATACGCCTGAAACAGTGCCTGCTTTAATCAAGGATGACTGGGACTCTAATGATCCTTGGTGGATACACGTTCGATGTGATGGTGATGTAAGTGTTGCAGACACAGTTTTCTATTTAGGCCTAGTTATAATACAGACACAGTTTTCTATTTAGGCCTAGTTATAATACAGACAGTTTTCTATTTAGGCCTAGTTATAATACAGGTAGAATTTTAAAAAAATATTTAAGCCTTCATTGTGAATTTTTTGTTTACCCATTTAAAGAATCCAGTAGAAATTGGCCAGTATTCTCTAAAATTGAATCTGTTAATGAGTTGAGAAACTAAATATAGTTTTAAAAATCTCTCTTTTATTGAATAAGCAATATTTCTACTTTTGTTTCTATTTAAAGATCAATTTTTCATTATATTATTCATATTTTTGTTATTATTCATATTTCTTTTCTTAGGCAAACAATATTTTTAATGCATTGTTGGTGATATTCCAAATGTTCAACTTTTAACAATAACATCCTTCCTGTTTTCAAATTATTATTTACTGCATAATAACATTAGTATTTTTCTGATGGAAATGCTGTCAACAAGAATAACACCCTTTAAAAGAATGAGTACTAAGAAAGGTTAAAAAAATATGATACTGGTATGGTATTTTTTAATTTTCCCCTTTATTTATCAGTTAATTTTTATCTTTTCTGATTTAAACTAAACTTATCTATTTATGCCTAAGCTTTTTTTGCACTAGTGATGATATAAGAGCATTAAAAATAAAGGAAATATTCTACATTTTCATTTACGTTGAAAAAGTATTGGGGTAGATACCTTGAAAGGCCATTAATACTTATTAAAATATTGTCATGGTAAAATGTCCAGCTTTCACAGACTCCTTGGCGAATACTGTGTTTACTGGTCTATCTTTGAGGATCTTTACTCTATAAAGAGTAATGAGAAAATGACTTGTGGTATTAATAAATCCCACGAGACCAAATTGGTTACACCAGTGCTGTAAACTTCTCTGTCCATGTCCCAGTTATTATCAGCCACTTACACTTAGATTCTCTGTCCATGTCCCAGTTATTATCAGCCACTTACACTTAGATTCTCTGTCCATGTCACAGATACTATCAGCCACTTACACTTAGATTCTCTGTCCATGTCACAGATACTATCAGCCACTTACACTTAGATTCTCTGTCCATGTCCCAGATACTATCAGCCACTTACACACTTAGATTCTCTGTCCATGTCCCAGATACTATCAGCCACTTACACTTAGATTCTCTGTCCATGTCCCAGATACTATCAGCCACTTACACACTTAGATTCTCTGTCCATGTCACAGATACTATCAGCCACTTACACTTAGATTCTCGGTCCATGTCCCAGATACTATCAGCCAATTACACTTAGAAAACATCCAGTTACTAATTATGAAAATCCTTAAGTTATTTCATGTTCTAGAACTCTGCATAGATTTATAGATAGTGTTTTATCTTTGTTGTTGACAGAGCTATAAAACTTCTATATAAAGGTAATCAGTTAACTTGCAACTTGTTTTTCTGTTTGCAACAATTAATTGTCTTCCATCTTTAGATATGTCTCATTCACCAATTTGTTTACTTGTTTTAATTATATTATTTCAAAACATTCACTCTGATTAGCTAGCTACACATATTTGCAGGAATAAACTCATCCATATTTTGAGTTTTGACAATTAGAATATCTATTTAATAGAAAAAAAAGGTTACAATTGACGAGTGGGATATTTTCTTGGATATTTTGGTGAAATATATTCATGAATCCTGCATCCTTTTATTGTTTTAAATAAATAAAAAAATGAAAAAAAAAATGTACTGGTATATCATCCTGATCCAGCAGCTATCTGGGCAGAAACTGCAGACTTTTTGCAACTGTTCATAATTGGTTTATAGGGTGTTTAAAAGATTTGGTGTTTTTGATAGGTAGATATTACTTAGAGGTCTTGATGCATCTGTGTATAAATAAAAAAAAACAAGTCTTTTTCTCTCTTAATTATTTTCAGGATGATGCTACCAGAGAAAACATGGGAGATTTGTCTTATTTCCCCCAGCAAGGCTTCCATTTCAAATACTATCCTTTCCAGAACCAGCAAGGCTATAGATCACCTCTGATGTTTCTCAGGTTTGAGAACCCTCACCCTGGCTTCCTCCTCATGATGACCTGCAGGGCGTTCGCTCGGAACATCATTCACGACAGGGTGGAACAGGTCGGCCAGGTCCACTTTGAAGTCATTGTTGATTAACTCAGGCCCAAACCTGGATGTCATTGTCAATAACCTTGCCATCAAAATAATGATCACTATTTTAGTTGTTACATCCCAGAACATTTTTTTAACATTCCAGAAATGTCTCTGTTTTCTTTTGTACAATTATTTTTTTTCCAAACAGTGTTAAAAGTACTTAGCCTGGCATACATTTTCAGAGTACACATCATGACTCATTGCTCAAAATATAAATGTTCACACAATACATAATCACCAACAATAAACACAGGACACACAGTACAATAAACACAGGACAGCACAGTAGGCAATGTCGAGTTACAGGGTTCATACAGGATGGGAAAGTTGGGTAAATTTACTTGATTTTTCAAGTTTAGAAAAAACTGACCAAAGTTTGGGATAATTTGTGAATTTTTGCTAAAATTAAAATGGACAAAATAACATGAAAAACATTTATTCAAAATTTGTCTAAAAAGTGAATAACATAACCCTTAATATTTAAGAAAATCTTAAACCACATCACTTTTTATTCAAAAATTATTCTATGGGTTCTTAACCATTTTCAACTACAGTCACCGCTCGTCGAATCTACAATGATTTCAAAATTTCTTGACAAACTATCGCAACTGATCGACGTATGCTCATTGGATTTTTTTATTTTCCCCTTTATTTATCAGTTAATTTTTATCTTTTCTGATTTAAACTAAACTTTATCTATTTATATTTAAACTATGAAGAATTTATTTCAGTTTCTTTAATATTTGAATAGTTTTTGTATTGTGAATTATTTAATAATATTTTTTTTCTCATTTGTGTTCAATCAACAGAGTTTGGCAACTTGGGCTTAGGGATAGGGGAGTTATAGGCTGGCAACTGCTTAGGGCTTAAATGGTTAAAAAACATCCAGAATTCTTTTATATTTGGATTACCAATATTCACTATTTTATACATTAAGTTGTTTCATGCATACTGGTATAAATTATTTGTGAATTCTGCATTAAGTTTTGGGAATTTGGAAATGATTTTAGTACATTACACTTTTTTTAGGAGAATAACTTAAAGCTTTAATAAGTGTGAGTGTACTATTGCTTACTCATGTGTTCTTCATTGGTATTCTCTATTACTAGTCAGTCATTGAATTTATACAAACTCTTATCAGTATTTCCTTTTAAACCACATATCATACCTAAGTCACACTTTGTCACAAAGATCTTTTGTTTTCATATTGATGTATACAGTGTAGGCTAAACAAGATCTAAAACATGCGAGTAATTGTCTATAACGTAGTATATTGCCATCACCATATAGTTTCTCTGATGCCCTTATATCAAAATATTAGCAATTCTTTGAATTACATGCTAAATAAAATTATTACTCTGTAACGTCTGTAAATAATCTGTCAATTAAGACTATTGATGTTTGCATGCAACTAGCTAATGTCTTTTCTGTTTTCCTTACACCTCTTTTCAAATTCATTATTTTCAATCAATGTGTTATGATCTATTGCCAGTTAGGCAGCTGGGTTTTTAAGTGTGAATAATTAGGTTGCTTTTCTAACAGCCTCTGTATTCAGGTAAATTCAGATGTAAAGTAATTAGGTATGTTTGTTCAATGATTCTTTTTTTTATGTTGTTTTTTTTTTTTACATCATCTTTATTTGTTTTGCTTACTTTCATATAATTTTGAGAAAATAAAGAAGGGAAAAAATCCAACATTCAATGCTAACAAGTTCATTACTATATTATTGTACTTTTTAAATAAATAAATTAGTATTGAATTATTGTTCAAAATAAAGAATTTTTCTTTGTTTTGGGCTAAGATAGGCAAAAAGCAATTTGGAATCAGTTAGTTTAATTCAGCTTCATAAATGAAGTGATAAAAAATAATGAAGCCAACAACCTGTTTTTGCTCATATTATGTTTAAAAAATTTATATATTTTGCAGCATAATATTTACATTTGTAGTTTTTCATTTTATTAAATTGCATAATTACATAAGATACATTGTATGCATATGTTTACATCTAAAAAGCAATAAATATTTTGGACAAGACAATTTTTTTGTTGTTTCATTCATTGTTTTGTTTTTTTAATTTTAAAATGTGTCCTTTTCTTGAAAGTACAATAATGTCAATGTTTTTAACTATAGTTTAATACTAGTGCACATTTTTAAAGATCAAAATGCACTAATTTAATGTTCACATAAGAATACTAACACAATAAGATGAACAAATTAGGTATGTGACAAACTTTGCTATAAAATGCTTTAGTTGAAAATGTTACACTTAGAGATGATGTGGCAAAAACAAATTATGGTAGATGAAATTTCAGAAGAATATTTAACAAAACAGCTTAAAATGAAACACTTTTTTTTTTACAACTTACTAGGCTCATTTTCCACTATGTATATTTAACAAGACAGTTAAAATCAACAAAAACAACAAGGTTGAAAATTTACTGGACACAACTAAATATTGCAGGATGCAATAAATGAATACATGTTTTGGCTTACACACTTTTAAACATCCCCTCAACAACATGTTTATAGATGGTGTAACTAAATATTGCAGGATGCAATAAATAAATTAATACATGTTTTGGCTAACACTCTTTTAAACATCCCTTCAAAAACATGTTTGTAGATGGTGTAACATTTCTACGTTTCCTCTGTTGTCTGTATAGGTTTTTATTCACAATAATAATTCTAATAACTCAAGCCCCCTCATGAATGTTTGAAAGAAAAATTTCATTCTTGAACAGTATAAACAACTCCACTGATCGTTATGCTTAAATCAAACAACACAGAAAATCAACAATAATGCAGAATGATCTAATACACTTCTATAGATTTTGGTGCAGAAATGACTAGAACTGTATTTTCCAGAAGCTTCCTGAATTCAAAAGAAATGAGTTCTACTATATAAAGTTCTAGAAAGTTGTAGAAACCATGAGAAAGTATACTTTTTGTGCATCATAAATACTCTCTACACCAAAATTAAATGTCAATAAAAAAAATTCTACATGAACTATTAAACTATTATTAAATCCACCCCATACTTTTTAAAAATGCTTAAAATCACTAAAAATCACTATATAAAATTAAAACAAGAAAATATTTCAAGAATTCCTTTTATTTACTAATTCAAACAGACTTTTAATGTAAAAATAAAGTTATAACTAAAGAAAACAAAATCTATACATTTTTTGAAAATTTAACACATGTACCAAATTGGGGCAATCCCACCCCATTCTGAAAAAATTTACAAATGCATTTTTATTACAAATAATTACAGGAAATGTTGCAAACACAATAAATAATACTAATACAAAAAAATTTTGTACAAAGAAAAAAGAACAGAATTTTTTTTTTTAAAAAGGTGGTTAGCGGGGAATGCATCGCCTCCAATAAAAGTCAGAATTTGTGGCCTCTTCTGCGGATAGCTGTGAACATTTCAAACAGCACTACTGATTGCAGAGGTCAAGCAAAACACTTAGATCACATACTTTAGGGTCATCAACATTGACCCCACACATAATGCACAGAATCGGTTCAGGTCCCTTTGAGGGACTCAACTACTCAACTACTTTTTTCTTCCCTTTCCCCTTTCCTTTATTGGAATTTGGGACAGTTTTGATCTTCGTCTTAGCCTCACTTTCTTAGGTGTGCCTGGTGATGCATTCATCCGAAGTAAGGCTTTCGCCATATTGTCTTCTTATGGCCTTTCCTCTCACCTCTTCATTTGGCCGCTTTGCTGGTTTTTCCAGAAGCGGTGTAAGTTTCTTTTAAAAAGTGTCTTTCAATGATACGCCTATTGAAGGTGATGCGTTGGGCGTTGAGGGGCCAGATGTTGGTGGGGGCATCGACCCAAAAGAAGAGGTAGAAGGTTGAATGTCCTCTTGTGGTTTTATTTGGGGCATCCACTTCAAAATTTCTAATGAGGTGGAACATTTCCTCAAAATTTTGTTGCTGTTTTTATCAATAAAAAAACACTTCTTGGACTTGGAGGTCTTTCGCTTGCCATTTGAAAATCGCAATGTGCGCCAAGTTTGGCGGGTTGAAGGGGACGAAGCCAGTTTTAAGTAAGCCTGCTTTAATATCTGCAGAACTCATGCAATCTGTAGTAAAAAGCTCTGCCAGCACTTCTGGAAACCTTTCTTTAGAGAGTGCTGAGTTGAGGTTTCGACGAGTAAACTTGACCAGCACCTTGTCCCATATTGTTTTTACTGGTCCGTAAACCCCAACATCTAATGGCTTCACAATGCTGGTGGAGTTGGAGGGCAGTTTTAAAATTATGATGTTGTTGTCTTTGTCTTATAAATTTAAGGTTGATATGTGAGGCATGGCCATTGAACATCAAAACCTTATGTCTTTCAGCTGAAATGTTTTTTTTTAAATGTTTAGTGAACCAGTCAAAAATACACTCGCTGTCCATCGTGCCTTTCTCGAATGTGTTGAAACTGGCTTTGATTGGACCATTTTCTGTCCATTTTGGCGCAGATTTTTAGCTGAATATAATATGTAGGGGGGTAGCATTGTCCCATCATCGAAGCAGCATCCATTCACCGTAATCTGCTCCGTGTTGGATCCACAGATGACTGTAAACAAATTATTCACACCTTTTTCCAAGATCACTTTTGCTCTGGAAGGGTTGAGTGGAAAGCCGGTCTCATCCACATTTTAAAAGGCTTCTGGCTTGTTCAGTATGTTAATCCCTGTGCAGATAAAAAAAATCATACTAATCAGATAAAATTTCTTCATTAGTTATGGCCTTAACTCTGGTTTTCTTTAACTGCTCTGGTTTTCTAGTAGTAAGGTCATCATGTCTCTTCATGAAGCCACCAAGCCAGTCGTTTCCGGCCATTCCATCCGCAAATTGGGAATTTATCTTTCGTTTCATCTCTAGTGAGACCAAAACCCCATTCCGCAAAAAGCTTTAAACGATCTTTGAGTTCTTGCTCCGTGTCAGCCGACAACGTAGTAGGACGCCCATCTCCCATTTTCTTTCTTTTACCCCTTACTTGATCCATCAATGTTGACAGATTGACGTGCTAGAGCTAAGCAGCCTTTTTATAGCCCATAACACCACTGCGGCATTGCTCCACTGCCTGACTCATCATCTCAGTGTTGTAGGCTTCAGTTTTGTGTTCATAGTTTTGCACCATTCTGAAAGTTTAAAAAATAAATTTCAGACAATTATATATATGAGGATTATTTTTAATCAGTGTAATATTTTAACACTTTGTATGAAAAGTTACCAAAAAACAACAAACTATAATGAATTTATTCTACCTATACTCATATAGGCTAACAATGGCAATGCAGCAGTTTCCAAAAACAAACATTTTTGTAACTCTTAATGTCATTGTTCCAATGTAAGTCTTAAATATATTCATAGGCATAGGCCTACTCTATTATGCATACAAATTTCTTAACAACAATATGGGCCAATTCATAGCCCTTGCCTGCTAGTTTATTTTTATAGTTAGCCTACTATAAAAATACTATAGGCTAATAAAATATTTAAAAATTGAATGAGCCATTTGTCACTAAACATTCAAATTATTTCAATTATTTAGAATAAGTGAATATTTAAAAAACATCTTATTAAGCTTTTGGTAATATTTTATTTTTATATTTAACCATATTTTTATTAACTATTAGTTTAACTATTTCATTAATTTTATCCTTGGCCTTCTTAGCCTTGGTTAAAAATTAAAAAGCAGTTTTGAAAATTCATATTATTAAACATATAATTAGGCCAATATAGAATATAGTATTATATAGTGTAGCAATCACATCCGAATAGACAATTGCTATGCACTACAAATATTTTTCAGCATTCTGTCATATACCTTTTTTTTTTAATGCCTCGAACAGAGTAGGGTCTAGACCACTACTAGTTTGAGAACCTCCACTGTTAGGGATTTTGCTTAGAAACAAAAAATAAGATTTAAAAGGAGAAAAAAAAAAGTCGTGCACACTGACCCATGTAAATTGTCCAATATTTAAGTTCATCACTTCCGTTACGCCCTTCCCTGTTGACACAGACGAAAAAAAACCTAGTACTAGTACGTCCCTTGAACATGATAATTTAACAAAATTTCGGCAATTGTTTTAGCACACATGTAAGGTTTAATTTTATGTAATGATAATGCTCATTGTTTTGTGAAGTAATATCTTTGTTCTACTTTCTAATTCAGTAATTGTCTTTAGGACCTCGTGAAGTGAATGACGTTGAAGATCGTTGTCGTTGTGAAAACTTGTTCTCACTTTTTTTTTACCTTTAAAGTCTAAAGTCACTTTTAGTTTTAGATTTCACTGTCATCCCATTGACTAATGTCTTTGCTTATTATGGTTAAAGCGATGCATAAATTATCTTGGAATCCACATTGATGGAGTGATTTTAAAAAAGTTAAAAAAGGACTTTTACAATCACAAGTAATAAGTTTAAATAAGTAACAAATAAATTAAATGTAATAATTAATAAGTAGGCCTAATAAAAATATAAAACTAAAATGATTAAAAATGCTAGCTTAGTTAGACATATACTAGAATATGCATCTTCTGTATGGGACCCATCAACTTTACTAAAGAAAACATTAAAAAATTAAAACAAATTCAGAAAATATCTGCAAGGTAAAATGTTTTTTATTAGCAAATAGGCCTATTTACTCATCCTATTCACAACTGTCTCAACTGACAAGAGTCACAAGAGTAACACCAATGCCAATAGCCAATACTCCAATACACTGAATAATTAAACCACTAAACCTAGAAACACTAGAGGACAGAAGGATAAAGAAAAGTAGTAATAATACATTATAAGGATTAAATTCTAATTTTAGAAATACAACACAATAACAACATGTTACCTGTTACCTGTTGCAAAGCTCAGATAAACATAAGGCCTTAAATTTAAGGCTTAAGGACAAAAACACTTTCCATACAAATGCATGCAAAAGTACTCTTTCTTCCAGAGTGGCATCTGGGCTTGTCCATTATAATGCCTGAACAAACCAAGTAAACCAGACATTTAAAACCCTAATAAAAATATAAGACTAGACTCACACCACGGATGAGCGTAGGACGCAATAATCTTCTTTATAGAAGGAGCGTCTGCAATATACAAGAAATCTAGGCCTATCTTATCTTAAACTTCCGAGATGTTCCTTCTTTACAAAAGATTGTTGTGATCTAGGCAGTCTAGGCATATATTCTATAGGTACTATTACTGTAATATACTTTATACTTTCCTTAACATAATAATGTTTTAATTAAGGCTTGTTAAATCTGACAGAATAAGTCTAACTACTCTAATGAGTCTAATTAAGCTAATCTAACCCCTGGCCCTGCTTAAGGCTAAGCTAAGCCCTGGTCTGGTGCTAATCAGACAGGTTGCTAGTTATGTTCTTAGAAGTTTACAGACGTTCCTTCTAGATAGAAGATAAATACATCCACTAAGCCTAAAACTCCTGGAGAGTGGCAGGGATCTGTCAGCGGAAGGGATAGAACCACTCAGTTGACAGTCCGGTGAACAAACAGCAGGACCAGCCGTCAATATATAGGCCTATAGAAATATATATATTTATTACTTAAAGGTAACATACAAATTATTCAAAATGAATCATTGCAATATATTTATGATGACCTGAATTTTAAAATACTGAAGCACCCACTTAAAACTTTAAATGTCCGCCAACTTTATTTCACTAACAGTCATAGTGATTTATAGGCCTATAATTATATCTAAAAATCCTTAAGACACCTTGGTAGTTTGCCTGACAGATAGCCTCGTGGACAAAAGCACAAGCAATGAAGAAACCTTAGCTGGATATTCATACACTTTATTTAAATTAAAATGTTTGAAAGTTTACTAAATATGAATTTATTATTACAATACTCATAAAGAAGCCATTAATAAAAGTTAAAATTAAATAATTGCATTTGTCAAGCAGGTGTACTTCTCTTAATAAAAGTAAGTGAAAATTAATAACAAACAATAATAACTAAATTGGTAAGTATTTACATTAGACATATTGTGATGTAGAAGGTCAGTAGGAGTTTATTCTAGAAACCCCCCTTTTTTTTATTACCTCCCTTGTGGTCTCATGGTCACATTGTTTTATATTTGAAAGCTACTCCTGTTGGATTGGCCAGCACAATCTTGGATAGAAATATAGTGTGTTCTCCTTAAGAGTTGTGTCAGTCAAGAGCTAGAAAGACTGTTGTGGCATCTACTAGAGTTTTTAAACCTATGATTGTACTTGTGTTTTATATGGTTGATGTACATGTTTGTTGTATCGAATTAAATAGTTTTGTTAACTGGTTATATATTGCTGCTGTCTTGATTAGTTGAAAGTTAGGCTGTGCAAGTGTGTGAATAATAGTATTCTTCAAGGGTTTAACGGTTTAACAAAGATAACCCACTCCAGACACTGAGACATAACAATATACAACGATGTTTAATGTAGGCCATTTTGAATATGTAATAATGATCTCTTTGCTCTTTTATTTCAGTTAAAATGGGAGACAAGAATCTTTATTCTAAACTGATGGTTGATGTTGTGATTGGTCCCACACTTGATAAGGTAAGTTTTATTTTGCCTGTTAAAAAAATTAATAGGTTTAGCGTTTAGAAACTTTATCAAATGAGGACAAAAAAAGATTTTGAGACAACCTTAATAAAATATTTTTGTGTCTCTGACCTTTATTAAGCACCAGTTGTTAGCAAAACTATTGCAAATTCTACAATGGCTATAAATAGAACATAAACTCAGGACATCTAGTAATATACATCTTAAAATTGTTTGTGGAAATATTTTTTTTTTACTCCCTTTATATTAACTTGCGCTGTCTGTGATTGTCTGGTTGGTTGCTTGCAAAACTTTGCATTGATTTTTCGGCCACTTCCCGCCGTCTGATCGAACCGAAACTTGGCCAGCAGACTTGTCCAGACAAACAATACATTCTATCAAATTTTCAGCATCGTAGCCTTTGGAATAATCACGAATACCTTCCACCAATTTGCGAATCGAAGAACATATTTTAAGAAAAAAACCTGGCTGCCTTTGACGGAAGTAACTAAACTTTTTGGATATGTTCGTTTTTAAAAAAAAAATACGAATAAAAACGGCAAAATGTAGCCGAAACAAAGCGAAGCCGCGATCGTGGAAAAGTTATAATTAGATATGTATATGCCGACATTGCCGATTCTAAATTTTAGTTTTGTAGTGAAGTGGAAATGGTAAGCTTAGTATACAAATAAAGGAAGTATAATAAAAACTGTGTTTTTATGGTTTTCTTGTTGCATTTCAGCTTGAGAAAAAAGACATATCATCTGCACAGACATTGAGGCGAGCCATAACAAAAGTTAGTATCGAAAACTTGTAAAGAAATAAATGAGTATATTAGTATTTTTGGTTTACATGGTTTAAATTTAGGGATTATCTATTTTTATTAGTAAAGTTCTTCTCAATTACTGTTTGGTTAAACATTCATATCTTTCTTTATGAAAATATATGTTGTGAAAACATTACAGGCAGAGTCAACCATACCTGGCTTAACGTATGACCTCGTAAAAGGTCTTTTGAAGAAAGGTGAACTGTCTGACAGGCTAGATATGTGTGAAACTTTGCTAAGGCTTGGTGGTGCAACAGATTCTGAAGGTAGGTAAAACATTTAGCAAAGTGTATTTTAAAAAATTACCAATATAAAAAATAAGGAAATATAAATTAAATATCTTGGCGCAGCCTTCTACAAATATGGTTTGTATTTTTATTACTTTGTATATGTATGTGCATACCAGTCTTTAATTTATGTGAAAGCTTATGTGAAATTATAAAATCTACCATACCTGGGAGCAGGGCCCTCACAAGCCTATGTAGCGCCCCAGCGCAAAAGTTTCAGCGACACCCCCTTGCATACTGTAACCGCTTTATTTAGTGCCTGCGCTTAGTTAATTATTATGATTAAAGGAATTTAAGAATGCAATTTTGTATTAAGAATATTCTAGATGAGCCAATCTCTTATGAAACATTGAAAGCCTATTAAAAGTGAAACATTTATATATAACAGTTTGAGTGTAAATAAAAAAGAAGGTAACTTCTACTATCTTTATTCATTATCCCTTTTGTTCACAATTTGTGTTTCCAATTTTATTTCCCCTTCAACTCTCCTAAAATTTCTGCTATGAACTTAAGTTATATTTGCCCCCCGAAAGGAAGTGTCGCCCCGGGTAAATGCCCCCTCTGCCCTCCCCTATGTGCCTAGGTGTAAATAACCTTAACTTTTGTCTAGATCTCTAAATCAGCATAACAAAGAAATAAACACACAAACTCAATAACATATAGCCATGTGTGCAATTGTTTTTTTTCTATTATTTTTTAGAGCCTTTCAGCTAAGTAACTTTGTTCTGTTTTGCAATTGTTACCTGCCTTTCAGATCTGAGAATACCCAGACCAGAGCCTTCATTCAAACAGCTGTACAAATGTTCCTGTGATCTGAAATTGATTTTAAGTCGCATCCCTGATCAGATTTATGATAGAAAACAGTTTCTGGAGACTATAAAGTGAGATACATGAAATGTTAAGTGAGACTATAAAGTGAGATAGTTAAACCACTCAGCCAGACTATAAAGTGAGATAGTTAAACTACACAGTGAGACTATAAAGAGATAGTTAAACCACTCAGCCAGACTATAAAGTGAGATAGTTAAACTACACAGTGAGACTATAAAGTGAGATAGTTAAACTACACAGTGAGACTATAAAGTGAGATAGTTAAACCACTCAGCCAGACTATAAAGTGAGATAGTTAAACCACTCAGCCAGACTATAAAGTGAGATAGTTAAACTACACAGTGAGACTATAAAGTGAGATAGTTAAACTACACAGTGAGACTATAAAGTGAGATAGTTAAACTACACAGTGAGACTATAAAGTGAGATAGTTAAACTACACAGTGAGACTATAAAGTGAGATAGTTAAACCACTCAGCCAGACTATAAAGTGAGATAGTTAAACTACACAGTGAGACTATAAAGTGAGATAGTTAAACTACACAGTGAGACTATAAAGTGAGATAGTTAAACTACACAGTGAGACTATAAAGTGAGATAGTTAAACTACACAGTGAGACTATAAAGTGAGATAGTTAAACCACTCAGCCAGACTATAAAGTGAGATAGTTAAACTACACAGTGAGACTATAAAGTGAGATAGTTAAACCACTCAGCCAGACTATAAAGTGAGATAGTTAAACTACACAGTGAGACTATAAAGTGAGATAGTTAAACCACTCAGCCAGACTATAAAGTGAGATAGTTAAACTACACAGTGCGCTGTTAAATGAGATAGTTAAACTATCCAGACTATAAAATGAGATTGTTAAACCACTCAGACTATAAAAAAGTGAGATAGTTATTACACTCAAAGAAACTATGAATATGAAGTAAAATATAATTTTATAATGTTAACTCATTTGCTACTAATGCGACATACCCCCCTCCGTACTAATGCGCCTAAAAGCCACTGCCATGTTGTGTGACTAATCTCCCTACATTTATCAATTTTTCGCCATGCGTTCTGTGGGGTGATTTGAGTACCAGTACGGCTTTTTAAAAGTAGGAATATAGTCGGTTTCGTAAAAAGGAACAGATGTTTTTTTTATGGTTCGTTTTTTTGCTATGCACTGTGGTTTTCACTGGCCTTTTGTCTTGTAATATTGTTTTTATAGCCATAGCGTTTTAATTTTTTCACTTATTAATCAAAATTAATCAATACCTCTAAATATAAAACTTAACAAGTTCTGATAATATGGACGATTCAGATATATATATACAATTAGATGAATTTCCATTAGAACTTGATTTACAGGCTTTATACTTTATGATACTTTATCAGACTCCATTGCTAGGGATAGTGAAAATATTGAGCCAAACCCCTAGGGTCTCAACACTCAGTGAATGATTGTACAGATAATTCTACATTTTTTATGCATAAAAGTATACATTTCCAGAAAGCTAAAACATTTATCTATTTTAAAATGTACTTTTTATTAAGGTTGAGTAATATTTAGTCATTTAAAAATATTTTAAAATAATCAACAAAATTTAATGAGGAGTTACTTCCCTTTGGTTAGTACTTGGAATCTAGGTTAGTAGCAAATGATTTAACGACATATTACAGGCATTTTTCATTGCTTGTTATATCCAAGAATTTTTTTTAAGGCATATTAGATCAGACATTGGTCCTCCCTTGTTTAATATATATTTATTTCACACCTTATTCCATTTCTTTTGAGTAATTATTTTCTTCCTCTGTCCTTGTTAATTTTAGAGAAATAGCAAGTTCTATCAAGATACTTCTTGATGCTGTAAACAGAGTTATATCAGACATAGCGCCTTCTGAGATAGGAAGCAAACAGGTAATGATTTGTTTTAGTTAAACAGAGTTATATCAGACATAGCGCCTTCTGAGATAGGAAGCAAACAGGTAATGGTTTGTTTTAGTTAAACAGAGTTATATCAGACATAGCGCCTTCTGAGATAGGAAGCAAACAGGTAATGGTTTGTTTTAGTTAAACAGAGTTATATCAGACATAGCGCCTTCTGAGATAGGAAGCAAACAGGTAATGGTTTGTTTTAGTTAAACAGAGTTATATCAGACATAGCGCCTTCTGAGATAGGAAGCAAACAGGTAATGGTTTGTTTTAGTTAAACAGAGTTATATCAGACATAGCGCCTTCTGAGATAGGAAGCAAACAGGTAATGGTTTGTTTTAGTTAAACAGAGTTATATCAGACATAGCGCCTTCTGAGATAGGAAGCAAACAGGTAATGGTTTGTTTTAGTTAAACAGAGTTATATCAGACATAGCGCCTTCTGAGATAGGAAGCAAACAGGTAATGGTTTGTTTTAGTTAAACAGAGTTATATCAGACATAGCGCCTTCTGAGATAGGAAGCAAACAGGTAATGGTTTGTTTTAGTTAAACAGAGTTATATCAGACATAGCGCCTTCTGAGATAGGAAGCAAACAGGTAATGGTTTGTTTTAGTTAAACAGAGTTATATCAGACATAGCGCCTTCTGAGATAGGAAGCAAACAGGTAATGGTTTGTTTTAGTTAAACAGAGTTATATCAGACATAGCGCCTTCTGAGATAGGAAGCAAACAGGTAATGGTTTGTTTTAGTTAAACAGAGTTATATCAGACATAGCGCCTTCTGAGATAGGAAGCAAACAGGTAATGGTTTGTTTTAGTTAAACAGAGTTATATCAGACATAGCGCCTTCTGAGATAGGAAGCAAACAGGTAATGGTTTGTTTTAGTTAAACAGAGTTATATCAGACATAGCGCCTTCTGAGATAGGAAGCAAACAGGTAATGGTTTGTTTTAGTTAAACAGAGTTATATCAGACATAGCGCCTTCTGAGATAGGAAGCAAACAGGTAATGGTTTGTTTTAGTTAAACAGAGTTATATCAGACATAGCGCCTTCTGAGATAGGAAGCAAACAGGTAATGGTTTGTTTTAGTTAAACAGAGTTATATCAGACATAGCGCCTTCTGAGATAGGAAGCAAACAGGTAATGGTTTGTTTTAGTTAAACAGAGTTATATCAGACATAGCGCCTTCTGAGATAGGAAGCAAACAGGTAATGGTTTGTTTTAGTTAAACAGAGTTATATCAGACATAGCGCCTTCTGAGATAGGAAGCAAACAGGTAATGGTTTGTTTTAGTTAAACAGAGTTATATCAGACATAGCGCCTTCTGAGATAGGAAGCAAACAGGTAATGGTTTGTTTTAGTTAAACAGAGTTATATCAGACATAGCGCCTTCTGAGATAGGAAGCAAACAGGTAATGGTTTGTTTTAGTTAAACAGAGTTATATCAGACATAGCGCCTTCTGAGATAGGAAGCAAACAGGTAATGGTTTGTTTTAGTTAAACAGAGTTATATCAGACATAGCGCCTTCTGAGATAGGAAGCAAACAGGTAATGGTTTGTTTTAGTTAAACAGAGTTATATCAGACATAGCGCCTTCTGAGATAGGAAGCAAACAGGTAATGGTTTGTTTTAGTTAAACAGAGTTATATCAGACATAGCGCCTTCTGAGATAGGAAGCAAACAGGTAATGGTTTGTTTTAGTTAAACAGAGTTATATCAGACATAGCGCCTTCTGAGATAGGAAGCAAACAGGTAATGGTTTGTTTTAGTTAAACAGAGTTATATCAGACATAGCGCCTTCTGAGATAGGAAGCAAACAGGTAATGGTTTGTTTTAGTTAACAGAGTTATATCAGACATAGCGCCTTCTGAGATAGGAAGCAAACAGGTAATGGTTTGTTTGAGTTAACAGAGTTATATCAGACATAGCGCCTTCTGAGATAGGAAGCAAACAGGTAATGGTTTGTTTTAGTTAACAGAGTTATATCAGACATAGCGCCTTCTGAGATAGGAAGCAAACAGGTAATGGTTTGTTTTAGTTAACAGAGTTATATCAGACATAGCGCCTTCTGAGATAGGAAGCAAACAGGTAATGGTTTGTTTTAGTTAAACAGAGTTATATCAGACATAGCGCCTTCTGAGATAGGAAGCAAACAGGTAATGGTTTGTTTTAGTTAAACAGAGTTATATCAGACATAGCGCCTTCTGAGATAGGAAGCAAACAGGTAATGGTTTGTTTTAGTTAAACAGAGTTATATCAGACATAGCGCCTTCTGAGATAGGAAGCAAACAGGTAATGGTTTGTTTTAGTTAAACAGAGTTATATCAGACATAGCGCCTTCTGAGATAGGAAGCAAACAGGTAATGGTTTGTTTTAGTTAAACAGAGTTATATCAGACATAGCGCCTTCTGAGATAGGAAGCAAACAGGTAATGGTTTGTTTTAGTTAAACAGAGTTATATCAGACATAGCGCCTTCTGAGATAGGAAGCAAACAGGTAATGGTTTGTTTTAGTTAAACAGAGTTATATCAGACATAGCGCCTTCTGAGATAGGAAGCAAACAGGTAATGGTTTGTTTTAGTTAAACAGAGTTATATCAGACATAGCGCCTTCTGAGATAGGAAGCAAACAGGTAATGGTTTGTTTTAGTTAAACAGAGTTATATCAGACATAGCGCCTTCTGAGATAGGAAGCAAACAGGTAATGGTTTGTTTTAGTTAAACAGAGTTATATCAGACATAGCGCCTTCTGAGATAGGAAGCAAACAGGTAATGGTTTGTTTTAGTTAAACAGAGTTATATCAGACATAGCGCCTTCTGAGATAGGAAGCAAACAGGTAATGGTTTGTTTTAGTTAAACAGAGTTATATCAGACATAGCGCCTTCTGAGATAGGAAGCAAACAGGTAATGGTTTGTTTTAGTTAAACAGAGTTATATCAGACATAGCGCCTTCTGAGATAGGAAGCAAACAGGTAATGGTTTGTTTTAGTTAAACAGAGTTATATCAGACATAGCGCCTTCTGAGATAGGAAGCAAACAGGTAATGGTTTGTTTTAGTTAAACAGAGTTATATCAGACATAGCGCCTTCTGAGATAGGAAGCAAACAGGTAATGGTTTGTTTTAGTTAAACAGAGTTATATCAGACATAGCGCCTTCTGAGATAGGAAGCAAACAGGTAATGGTTTGTTTTAGTTAAACAGAGTTATATCAGACATAGCGCCTTCTGAGATAGGAAGCAAACAGGTAATGGTTTGTTTTAGTTAAACAGAGTTATATCAGACATAGCGCCTTCTGAGATAGGAAGCAAACAGGTAATGGTTTGTTTTAGTTAAACAGAGTTATATCAGACATAGCGCCTTCTGAGATAGGAAGCAAACAGGTAATGGTTTGTTTTAGTTAAACAGAGTTATATCAGACATAGCGCCTTCTGAGATAGGAAGCAAACAGGTAATGGTTTGTTTTAGTTAACAGAGCTATATCAGACATAGCGCCTTCTGAGATAGGAAGCAAACAGGTAATGGTTTGTTTGAGTTAACAGAGTTATATCAGACATAGCGCCTTCTGAGATAGGAAGCAAACAGGTAATGGTTTGTTTTAGTTAACAGAGTTATATCAGACATAGCGCCTTCTGAGATAGGAAGCAAACAGGTAATGGTTTGTTTTAGTTAACAGAGTTATATCAGACATAGCGCCTTCTGAGATAGGAAGCAAACAGGTAATGGTTTGTTTTAGTTAAACAGAGTTATATCAGACATAGCGCCTTCTGAGATAGGAAGCAAACAGGTAATGGTTTGTTTTAGTTAAACAGAGTTATATCAGACATAGCGCCTTCTGAGATAGGAAGCAAACAGGTAATGGTTTGTTTTAGTTAAACAGAGTTATATCAGACATAGCGCCTTCTGAGATAGGAAGCAAACAGGTAATGGTTTGTTTTAGTTAAACAGAGTTATATCAGACATAGCGCCTTCTGAGATAGGAAGCAAACAGGTAATGGTTTGTTTTAGTTAAACAGAGTTATATCAGACATAGCGCCTTCTGAGATAGGAAGCAAACAGGTAATGGTTTGTTTTAGTTAAACAGAGTTATATCAGACATAGCGCCTTCTGAGATAGGAAGCAAACAGGTAATGGTTTGTTTTAGTTAAACAGAGTTATATCAGACATAGCGCCTTCTGAGATAGGAAGCAAACAGGTAATGGTTTGTTTTAGTTAAACAGAGTTATATCAGACATAGCGCCTTCTGAGATAGGAAGCAAACAGGTAATGGTTTGTTTTAGTTAAACAGAGTTATATCAGACATAGCGCCTTCTGAGATAGGAAGCAAACAGGTAATGGTTTGTTTTAGTTAAACAGAGTTATATCAGACATAGCGCCTTCTGAGATAGGAAGCAAACAGGTAATGGTTTGTTTTAGTTAAACAGAGTTATATCAGACATAGCGCCTTCTGAGATAGGAAGCAAACAGGTAATGGTTTGTTTTAGTTAAACAGAGTTATATCAGACATAGCGCCTTCTGAGATAGGAAGCAAACAGGTAATGGTTTGTTTTAGTTAAACAGAGTTATATCAGACATAGCGCCTTCTGAGATAGGAAGCAAACAGGTAATGGTTTGTTTTAGTTAAACAGAGTTATATCAGACATAGCGCCTTCTGAGATAGGAAGCAAACAGGTAATGGTTTGTTTTAGTTAAACAGAGTTATATCAGACATAGCGCCTTCTGAGATAGGAAGCAAACAGGTAATGGTTTGTTTTAGTTAAACAGAGTTATATCAGACATAGCGCCTTCTGAGATAGGAAGCAAACAGGTAATGGTTTGTTTTAGTTAAACAGAGTTATATCAGACATAGCGCCTTCTGAGATAGGAAGCAAACAGGTAATGGTTTGTTTTAGTTAAACAGAGTTATATCAGACATAGCGCCTTCTGAGATAGGAAGCAAACAGGTAATGGTTTGTTTTAGTTAAACAGAGTTATATCAGACATAGCGCCTTCTGAGATAGGAAGCAAACAGGTAATGGTTTGTTTTAGTTAAACAGAGTTATATCAGACATAGCGCCTTCTGAGATAGGAAGCAAACAGGTAATGGTTTGTTTTAGTTAAACAGAGTTATATCAGACATAGCGCCTTCTGAGATAGGAAGCAAACAGGTAATGGTTTGTTTTAGTTAAACAGAGTTATATCAGACATAGCGCCTTCTGAGATAGGAAGCAAACAGGTAATGGTTTGTTTTAGTTAAACAGAGTTATATCAGACATAGCGCCTTCTGAGATAGGAAGCAAACAGGTAATGGTTTGTTTTAGTTAAACAGAGTTATATCAGACATAGCGCCTTCTGAGATAGGAAGCAAACAGGTAATGGTTTGTTTTAGTTAAACAGAGTTATATCAGACATAGCGCCTTCTGAGATAGGAAGCAAACAGGTAATGGTTTGTTTTAGTTAAACAGAGTTATATCAGACATAGCGCCTTCTGAGATAGGAAGCAAACAGGTAATGGTTTGTTTTAGTTAAACAGAGTTATATCAGACATAGCGCCTTCTGAGATAGGAAGCAAACAGGTAATGGTTTGTTTTAGTTAAACAGAGTTATATCAGACATAGCGCCTTCTGAGATAGGAAGCAAACAGGTAATGGTTTGTTTTAGTTAAACAGAGTTATATCAGACATAGCGCCTTCTGAGATAGGAAGCAAACAGGTAATGGTTTGTTTTAGTTAAACAGAGTTATATCAGACATAGCGCCTTCTGAGATAGGAAGCAAACAGGTAATGGTTTGTTTTAGTTAAACAGAGTTATATCAGACATAGCGCCTTCTGAGATAGGAAGCAAACAGGTAATGGTTTGTTTTAGTTAAACAGAGTTATATCAGACATAGCGCCTTCTGAGATAGGAAGCAAACAGGTAATGGTTTGTTTTAGTTAAACAGAGTTATATCAGACATAGCGCCTTCTGAGATAGGAAGCAAACAGGTAATGGTTTGTTTTAGTTAAACAGAGTTATATCAGACATAGCGCCTTCTGAGATAGGAAGCAAACAGGTAATGGTTTGTTTTAGTTAAACAGAGTTATATCAGACATAGCGCCTTCTGAGATAGGAAGCAAACAGGTAATGGTTTGTTTTAGTTAAACAGAGTTATATCAGACATAGCGCCTTCTGAGATAGGAAGCAAACAGGTAATGGTTTGTTTTAGTTAAACAGAGTTATATCAGACATAGCGCCTTCTGAGATAGGAAGCAAACAGGTAATGGTTTGTTTTAGTTAACAGAGTTATATCAGACATAGCGCCTTCTGAGATAGGAAGCAAACAGGTAATGGTTTGTTTTAGTTAACAGAGTTATATCAGACATAGCGCCTTCTGAGATAGGAAGCAAACAGGTAATGGTTTGTTTTAGTTAACAGAGTTATATCAGACATAGCGCCTTCTGAGATAGGAAGCAAACAGGTAATGGTTTGTTTTAGTTAAACAGAGTTATATCAGACATAGCGCCTTCTGAGATAGGAAGCAAACAGGTAATGGTTTGTTTTAGTTAAACAGAGTTATATCAGACATAGCGCCTTCTGAGATAGGAAGCAAACAGGTAATGGTTTGTTTTAGTTAAACAGAGTTATATCAGACATAGCGCCTTCTGAGATAGGAAGCAAACAGGTAATGGTTTGTTTTAGTTAAACAGAGTTATATCAGACATAGCGCCTTCTGAGATAGGAAGCAAACAGGTAATGGTTTGTTTTAGTTAAACAGAGTTATATCAGACATAGCGCCTTCTGAGATAGGAAGCAAACAGGTAATGGTTTGTTTTAGTTAAACAGAGTTATATCAGACATAGCGCCTTCTGAGATAGGAAGCAAACAGGTAATGGTTTGTTTTAGTTAAACAGAGTTATATCAGACATAGCGCCTTCTGAGATAGGAAGCAAACAGGTAATGGTTTGTTTTAGTTAAACAGAGTTATATCAGACATAGCGCCTTCTGAGATAGGAAGCAAACAGGTAATGGTTTGTTTTAGTTAAACAGAGTTATATCAGACATAGCGCCTTCTGAGATAGGAAGCAAACAGGTAATGGTTTGTTTTAGTTAAACAGAGTTATATCAGACATAGCGCCTTCTGAGATAGGAAGCAAACAGGTAATGGTTTGTTTTAGTTAAACAGAGTTATATCAGACATAGCGCCTTCTGAGATAGGAAGCAAACAGGTAATGGTTTGTTTTAGTTAAACAGAGTTATATCAGACATAGCGCCTTCTGAGATAGGAAGCAAACAGGTAATGGTTTGTTTTAGTTAAACAGAGTTATATCAGACATAGCGCCTTCTGAGATAGGAAGCAAACAGGTAATGGTTTGTTTTAGTTAAACAGAGTTATATCAGACATAGCGCCTTCTGAGATAGGAAGCAAACAGGTAATGGTTTGTTTTAGTTAAACAGAGTTATATCAGACATAGCGCCTTCTGAGATAGGAAGCAAACAGGTAATGGTTTGTTTTAGTTAAACAGAGTTATATCAGACATAGCGCCTTCTGAGATAGGAAGCAAACAGGTAATGGTTTGTTTTAGTTAAACAGAGTTATATCAGACATAGCGCCTTCTGAGATAGGAAGCAAACAGGTAATGGTTTGTTTTAGTTAAACAGAGTTATATCAGACATAGCGCCTTCTGAGATAGGAAGCAAACAGGTAATGGTTTGTTTTAGTTAAACAGAGTTATATCAGACATAGCGCCTTCTGAGATAGGAAGCAAACAGGTAATGGTTTGTTTTAGTTAAACAGAGTTATATCAGACATAGCGCCTTCTGAGATAGGAAGCAAACAGGTAATGGTTTGTTTTAGTTAAACAGAGTTATATCAGACATAGCGCCTTCTGAGATAGGAAGCAAACAGGTAATGGTTTGTTTTAGTTAAACAGAGTTATATCAGACATAGCGCCTTCTGAGATAGGAAGCAAACAGGTAATGGTTTGTTTTAGTTAAACAGAGTTATATCAGACATAGCGCCTTCTGAGATAGGAAGCAAACAGGTAATGGTTTGTTTTAGTTAAACAGAGTTATATCAGACATAGCGCCTTCTGAGATAGGAAGCAAACAGGTAATGGTTTGTTTTAGTTAAACAGAGTTATATCAGACATAGCGCCTTCTGAGATAGGAAGCAAACAGGTAATGGTTTGTTTTAGTTAAACAGAGTTATATCAGACATAGCGCCTTCTGAGATAGGAAGCAAACAGGTAATGGTTTGTTTTAGTTAAACAGAGTTATATCAGACATAGCGCCTTCTGAGATAGGAAGCAAACAGGTAATGGTTTGTTTTAGTTAAACAGAGTTATATCAGACATAGCGCCTTCTGAGATAGGAAGCAAACAGGTAATGGTTTGTTTTAGTTAAACAGAGTTATATCAGACATAGCGCCTTCTGAGATAGGAAGCAAACAGGTAATGGTTTGTTTTAGTTAAACAGAGTTATATCAGACATAGCGCCTTCTGAGATAGGAAGCAAACAGGTAATGGTTTGTTTTAGTTAAACAGAGTTATATCAGACATAGCGCCTTCTGAGATAGGAAGCAAACAGGTAATGGTTTGTTTTAGTTAAACAGAGTTATATCAGACATAGCGCCTTCTGAGATAGGAAGCAAACAGGTAATGGTTTGTTTTAGTTAAACAGAGTTATATCAGACATAGCGCCTTCTGAGATAGGAAGCAAACAGGTAATGGTTTGTTTTAGTTAAACAGAGTTATATCAGACATAGCGCCTTCTGAGATAGGAAGCAAACAGGTAATGGTTTGTTTTAGTTAAACAGAGTTATATCAGACATAGCGCCTTCTGAGATAGGAAGCAAACAGGTAATGGTTTGTTTTAGTTAAACAGAGTTATATCAGACATAGCGCCTTCTGAGATAGGAAGCAAACAGGTAATGGTTTGTTTTAGTTAACAGAGTTATATCAGACATAGCGCCTTCTGAGATAGGAAGCAAACAGGTAATGGTTTGTTTTAGTTAAATCCTCAGTTATTATTTACAGGTATCAATGTTGACTTTGTGAAGAAAATAAATAAATGTTACTTTTTCTTCTAAAAGTGGACCATAATTTTTTAATGATTAATTTGAGCTAAATGCTAGCAATGACATTCATTAAATAATAATTTTGGTTACCTGAAATTCAGCATTCAAGAAATATTTGAAAAGTTTAGATAAGCACCACTTATAAACTTATTAGCTTAAAAATATATTTATGGCACTAAATTTGGAATTCACAATAAAATGTGTTGTTGACAGTTATTCAATTAATTATTGATCATTATTAAACTGTTTATTGATAGTTATTAAATTAATTATTGAACTTTGTTAAACTGATTATTGACAGTTATTCAATTAATTATTGATCATTATTAAACTGTTTATTGATAGTTTTTAAATTAATTATTGAACTTTGTTAAACTTATTATTGACAGTTATTCAATTAATTATTGACTGTTATTAATCTGATTATTGACAGTTATTCAATTAATTATAGATTTATACTGACAGCTATTGTGTAGTAATAGTTTATTAATTTATTTTCACTTAGATTCTGGAAGAAAGAAAGAAAGAGTTTGTCCGCTATTCCAAGAAGTTCAGTAATACACTGAAAGAATATTTCAGAGACTCCAACCAGTAAGAAAATTTTTGATATATAAATCAATCAACATATTTATTATTAATATCGATTCAAAAAGAGAGTTAAATGATTTTAGCATTAAGTTAAATGTTCTATCTTATAGGCTGTATTATATCAATCCTGCTCCTTTTATTAGATAGTTGTCCTAGCTATATTTTACTTCTCAAGTATATGCATTATAAAGGCAAATGTTTGCATTTTGATTAATGAACTGATTTTCTAAATGAAGAAAACTATTAGCACCTGCCCCCCCTCCAACTGTCAGTTTATCCCCTAAGTCTCCCCTAGTCCAAAATCCAGGTTTACTTTACCTACAGAATGGTCTTTTGTGGTAAGGAATTAGTAAAAATTTTACTTTCTTATAAGATGCAAAGTACCCGGTAATAGATTATTCTCAAAATGTGCCATTGTGCTGCATTCTTTTACTTTACTTTGTTAGACATTATTTGATCAAAATAGTGAATGTTTCATTTAATACTTGTACTTAGAGCTTTGAAGTGAGCCATTAAACAATTTGTTCTTTGTGTTTCTGTTTTCCAGGAACCAAAATGTATTTTTGAGTGCCAACTTCTTGATCTTCCAAACCAACCTCATATTGAAAACAGTGAGACAGGAATGTGTGTAACAATTCTCACTGCTTTCCCCCATTCTGTGCTGATCTGTGAGAAAACATGGGTTCTTGTTTCAAAACACTGTTTAGATATACACATGATGGTAATGTTTATACTTGTTGGAGGGAATTCTAGACTTTTATTTCTGTGGTTAGTGTTATGACAAAATTTGAGTTCATTTGTCTACATTGAAAATATTTGCTTATATTTGTATAATAGATATCTTTTTAGAAGGGTTAAAATTTGTTTAGTAGATCTTTTTTAGTTGAATACAATTATTATAACTGTCTTAAGTTTAAAGGGAGTCAAATTTGTATATTAGATATTCATTTAGAAGTAAAACAATTTGTTTAAAAGATATCTATCTAGAGAGAAAACAGTTTATGAGTTAATATAGTTATCTGTTTACAGGTGCCAGGATTACTGCACCAATTAAACAACTTCTGTAGGCTGTATGTAGCTGGTTAAAGAGTTACATAAAAACTTGTGTAGGCCGTATGTAGTTTGTTAAAGAGTTCATAAAAACATGTGTAGGCCGTATGTAGTTTGTTAAAGAGTTACATAAAAACTCGTGTAGGCCGAATGTAGTTTGTTAAAGAGTTACATAAAAACTCGTGTAGGCCGTATGTAGCTGGTTAAAGTGTTACATAAAAACTGATGTGATCATTTATGTATCCATTTCATTTGATAGTTATATAAATATCTCAGTGACACAAGATACATTTTTTGGGCAAAATGCATTTTCTTTTTTTTTTTTATAAAGTTTAAATAAAAAGTGAAATGCTTCATATCATTCCTTACTTACTGGATGCCTTGCTTGAAACAAATTTTAAAAAGTGGAAAAAATTAATTATCTAATTACAGTGGAATTAAACATTTTTCTATTATTTTTTGTTTGCCGAGTTTGACTATAATGATGTTTTGAATTTTCCATACGGATAGAATCATATAATAAATTAACGAGTTATTTATTCTACTTCAACATTGTTACACTTTCATTATTTGTTTTTTAACAAAAACTGTTGTCACTATCATCTTGTTCTTTTTTTAACATTTAGATCTGAGTTGTTTCAGAATTTAAATATCAGTTGAATTATCATTATCACTCTTAAATTGTGATGCAACCCCAAGAACCGGTACGGAACTTGGTAAAACTGATTTTTCAATAAATGCAAAATAATGTGTAAAATGAGTCCTATGTCATTTTTGAGGTTATTATTGATTTGTAATGTTGTATGCCTTAACTTATAGCTGTGAAATTTTCAAACTAAAATTCTTTTTGCTAGTTAAAAAAAAATGTGTTTTTTATGCAGCTTTTGCATAAAACAAATCAAACGAAATAATTTCTAAACATAAAATTGTTTTTAAGTCAACTAAATATTATTTAAAACTTTAACAGCTTGTGTAATGACTCATTATGAAAGTATTTGCCTCATTTCATAGCGATTGGTTAATATTAATATTTGTTCATCCTGGTAATATTTAATTATCTGTTACAAATGTTAAACTGTTAAAAATCGGTTGTGTTTTATTTTTCATTTTTCTCCAAAACGACTTACTTTACCTTTACTTATATAATTTTGAATAACTTTGAACTAATTAATCAATTTTAGAAAATTTTTTTTCACTGTATAGATAAATGAATTAGCTTTCAGTACCATTCTGTGGGGTTGCATCACAATTAGACAAATTTATTTGAGTTTATCCCACTTAGAAATGTAAAATTAATTTTGATACCCAGTACAATCAATTTAGATCTGTTACTTATATAGAGTCAGCAACAAAAATTTGAGTTAGCCTTTTTGATTATGGAACTAAATTTTGATTAGCCTTTTTGATTTGGAAACTAATTGTTTCAATCTTTTTGTTTGATCAAGTAGATTTTGTTTTTGTTTAGTGGATTGTGTCTCTGCATTATTTACTTTACATAACCAGATTGTCTGTGATCCCAACTGTAATATCTGTCATGTAATTTAATTCGTTCTCTAGCGACTTGTTTTGTGCATATAAATATTTCAAGAAAATCGGTGATTGTAAAACATATCAAAATTATGAATGGTCGGTGTTACTTTTTATTGTTTTCATTCATTTCTGAAATGATTTCTATAGATATAGTGAGAAGTCAGGATGGATTGAAAAGACATTACCGTACATATTTTCTGTATTAGTTAAAAAAATATTTTTGGTTATTTGGTCTTTTTTGTTTACAATGTTAAAAAAATTTAACAAATATTACATATTTTTGAAGTTAACATTTTTAGAAAATTGAAATTCTTTTTGAGTTAATTTTTTCTTTTCTTTATAAATATTGAAATGATATCTTCTATGTGTTCATTATTATTACAAAACTTTTCATTTTTATGTAATCAATTCATTTATGTCTACTTAGCCATGTTTGTTTATTAAAATTTAACTGAAATTTTAATTGAAAAATAAATGTATTCAAATGTTAATGTTATTGCTTCAATTTTGAGCTCACGTATATAATTTGGCATATTGTGTGTTGCAAAAAAACTAAACATTTGCAATGGTTAGGTCTGATTTCTTAAAATACAGTTGTATCTCTGCAACAATTTTGTCCTTTTGAAGCAAGTTTCTATAATGCCATATGAAAGTTTTCAAATGTCACATTTAAACTCCGATATGTACAAAAAGTAATATAACAATAGATAAATGACAAGCAATGTAGATAGACTGAGCAGTGTAAAACTTGCTTGCATATTTCTGGTAAGAGCAGGATACTGTGTACATTAACAGCCCTTGATTAAGAGATACAGAAATAGTAAGTTTTTAGTTTCAATTGATTTAATTATTTATGAAGTGCTAGGTGTCAAAATAGTCTGTCTGTGAGCCTAGAAACTGACGAGCTAGAAGTAGAAATTACTGCACTACACTGAAACAAATTTAGCAGTGTTATTTATCCAATTATCCAATATTAATTTAAGTTCGGACTCATATTAAATGGAAAAGGCGTGCACTTAAACTATTTTGACACAAAGCACTTTGTAATTCAGTTAATACATTTAAATGTTATTTTTCTTTTCTAAAGCCAAATTCACAATTTAAAATAAATATATTTTCTTTGTTTGTAAATAATCTAATCACCTGTAAAATTTGTATCAAATATGATTTATTTTTTAACATATAAAATTAAACTATTATTAGTAGTAATAGTCTTGTTTTTCTTTCATGAAACTATTGTATTATTTATTTATTATAATTATACTATAAATAGGTTGACAGAATATGGACAAAAAATATACAACTTGTCTATAACTGAAAAGAATAAAGATCAAACAATCAGCTTTAATATAACATTTAAAAAAAAAAAAATCTTTATTTATGAACCTTACAATGATTTTAAAATAATTAAGGAAATCTGGTTTTTAGTAGACCTTCTAGTTGCATTTACTCATTCTAATACTAGTGAGTGTTGACTCTGCCACATCCTTATCTTTCTGTAACATTCTGAAACAACAAGAAGTTTCTGCCTGAGATTAATAATAGCTGCTAAACATTAAAAACTAACCAGGTAAAAAAATTAATTTGGAACGGTTGCATTTTATGTCTATACACTGATAAAAGTTACCTCAAACATAAAAGTAAAATATTTTCCAAGTGCCCACAGGAATTTCTGCAGAGAAGTTCTTTAGTTTTTAACGTTTCTAGAGCCAAACTTAAGTCCTGCAGTTCTTTGATATCAGCATCAACTAGTTACAACAATATCAGAAAAACAAAAACATTATCATCCAGCTGTACCTAAAGAAAAATGTATGATTTTGGTTCAGAGTAGAACAGGACATATAGTCTTCAGCTGACACCTAAACAGAAGAAATTCAACACATGCACATAACTGCATACACTGCCCCTACATGAAACAGTAGATAACTTCTTACTTGAATGTCCAAAAACCATGCATGCATTTTTAAACCCCTTAACCCACCATAACTAACAGACTCTACAACAGTGGTGCCAAACTCAATGGCACATGGGGCAAAAACTCAAATCTAAGGTTGTGGGCCAAACTAAATAAACATAACATTGATCAGTGGAAAAGTAAACAATTTTTTAAACAGTAATAATAATACAAACTCAGACAAAAGTTAAATAATAACAAATCAATTGCTTTTTTTGTGTTGCTCTTATGTAGTTCTTTAACTTAGGTAATTAAATAAAAATAAAACAAGCTTTAAGTTTAAGTGAATAGCTTTTTAATAATCTTAGCAACATGCAAGACATGATTCAAAATTACAAACATGAATCAATGTACTACTATACTACCATTTATAATTATGATCAATTGAAAAAAAAAGATATGTAACTAAACTGTATAATATATTGTAATGCACCAGCCAAAGGATGGTTACTGTCAATGCAAAAGTCACTGTATTGTAAAATTTTATTGTAGTGGAGAGTGTTGAAACAACCAACAGGACTTACCTAAGTGCTGTTGAGTTCTCATCTCTCTCATTGTCTCATTGATTGCATTATTCAGAGATGATTTTCTCTGTAATATAAATTAGAAATAACGTATACTTTACTACAAGAGCTTACAAGTATCTGCATTTTTGTAAATAGTCATACACTAGTAAAGTAAAGTACCCGTCGGACCCAATTGATCCAAAGGTCCGGTGAACAGCGTTCACCAGTTTCTGTGGCCAGCACTATGCTCAGCCTCCTTTACTTTACCCCCAACTAAGTTCAGGTACCCATCAGAGCTGGGTAGACTCAGGGACACCCTCCAGACCCGAGAAAAAATCATAGACTGCACAAGGATTCAAACCCGGGACCTTCGGTACACCAGCCGAACACGCCATCGCACAGCCTCCATGCCCTCCATGCTGTTTAGGGGAAGAACACAATTGTTTTCAGCCCTTTCAGTGAAACTTAAGAGCCCACAGAAAATCTATGGTACCATAATTATTTTGCTTTATTATATTGTAAAGCAAGCTGCATATAAAAATAAATAGTATTGATTGGAATTGTTAGCTACAACAGAGCAAGGGGATGTGACTCATACAAATTATCACAATGGAAAGGAACTACAAAAAAAAAAACAGAACTGTTTTAAAAGTAGAAATGACAAAAATAATGTTATAAAATGACAATAGATCTAGTCACGTAGAGAAATGACAAAAGTTTTAACTAATGAAAAATGTCATGTCATACTGGCTAAAGACAAGCGGTTGATAGAGAGGTATTTGTCCAGTTTACTTACATTCAATTTTTTGGCTTGGAAAAGGTCTGTGGATATTTTACCCAAGGCTGTTTCAAATTCATTACTATTGAGACAGAATTAGACAAAGAATTAATCTGGGTTTGTTTAAAAGATAAAAAAAGACACTAATTCAGCTGCCATTGGAATTAGTTAACCTTGTTGTCAACTAGAAGTGAGAAATAGATCAGATCATGGGTTTCGGGTGTACAAGTTGAATTAGGCAGAGTTCAGTGATCAAGGCTTTACAAGAAAATTGTGTAGCCAGCATATAATTCCCCACTTGGTAAACAAGTCAAGGCCCTCCATTCCCAGTAAAGAAAAAAATGTTAATATTCAACAGAATTGAGGAGTTAATAATGCTATAATGTATGATACCGTATATACTCGCGTATAAGTCGCACTTTATTTACCTAAAATTTTGACAAAAGGTAGGGGTGCGACTTATAAAGCCAACACTATTTTTGAAAAGTTTGAAAAACATCACTACTCTGTCATACAGTTTCCTACATAACCCGTATATTTGATTGTAGTGATGTAGAATTACTAGGATATGCGTAGGCCTGGAGGCCTACATTTTACATTAAGAAAACTTTTGTAGGTGTAAATAGACTACCTTTATATAACTGAAATTGACAAATATTTTAGGTTTTTCAAAGTTAAAAGACTGTGTAACCCCTGAAAGTTATGGTGCGACTTATACGCGGGTCAATGACAACATATAAGAAAAATAATCTTCAACTAGGGGTGCGACTTATCCACCGGTGCGACTTATACGCAAGTATAACAGTACATATAGGGGCTTGTAGTTGTGTTTAAAAAATAGAATCACAGTTAAAACTAAATTATCTACTGCATACCGGTAGATAGATTCAGTATGTGATTTAATTTTTTTTTTAAATATTATTTTCTCTTTTTAAAAACTCATTAAACAGTTAAGCAATTTGAAATATCATATCTTGTGATGTTTATTGTGGTAATGTTGTTTTTTTTTAACTAAGACTTGTAAAAGGTCGTGGCGAAGAGCATGTATTTACTTGAAAAGGCCTGGCCTAATGCGCTGTATATATATCAGACTTTTCTCACTGTGTCATGGACAACAATTAATATTAAAATAGAAACAGAATTTTATAACAGGATAATTTCATTTTAATGCAAGTCTGTATAAAACATTTAAAGATAAATATGGGCAATACTTACACAGCATTAAGCTGTATTTGTTTCTGTGATTCTAAAATTTGTTGCAATGAATTCACTTTGGACATGCATTTGTTGATTTCTTCTTGCAAACTTAAGACAACAAAAATATTGTCAGAAAAATATTAACTTAAATTGAGCTACTAACAAAAAGCTAACTACAACATACTCTTCTTATGTCAAGCAACAGGAGGAACTGTTTGTTTTCTTGCAGTTAATGCCAGACAAACAGATTGATATGTCTTTTGTTTTATTAGCTGTTCTATGTTGTTCTAGAGTGTGTTGGTTTACATGGGTTGAGGGTGGAAAGTATGTTAGACTGAGATGTTAAAACCCTTATGGACAACAATGATAATTATACACCCTTGATAACTTGATAATTATAAAATGTAGGTATGTGAACTATTGAAGATAAATTGCTTTATATGAAATAAAATTAAATAGTGCCATGAGCCACTACTCATGCAATAAAAGAAATGCATTTTTTGTATACTTACCCAAGTGAAATGGCCTCAGTATGAGCTATTTTTTGTTGGGCTACTGTTAAAGAATCTAAAGGAAACAAAAAATCAATGATGAAATTGAAAGTCAAATGACTAAACTTTTTAAAACTTATGTGTAGGCCTATGATGCTTTAGGAAAACTTTGCTTTATACAAGACAATACAATTGGAGAGAGCAATACAAGACAACAGTAATGAAATATGGTGCCCGGGGGCAAAAACACTAATTTTGCTGAGACCGGAGAGCGCCCAAAGCAGGCACAGCATCAATCCCCTCCCCTTACTGCGGCACTGCAGCAATATTTATTTATCACTTAAAACTATCGTCACCCTTCAGCATTACATTATTGCTTTCTATAGGCAACCTAAAAAAGAAATGGACAAATAAAAGAACAGGTCAATTAACAGCTCCATACATTCAGGACATGCTGTGGGACATGGTGGTGCATTGGATTGCAATTCCAGAGTCTTGGGTTTGAATTTAGGTAAAATGCTCTGAGTGTTTCCCCTTCAGCGACCCAGCTCGGATTGTAACCTAACATTAGCTGGGGATTGTGCTGGCCACAGAATACTCTTGCATGTCACAGCGATAGAAACAGGTAGATGCTGCTCAGATAGTCTTACGTATGAACAATTTAAAAGAAAGGTATATTTCATTTTGTGAAAATTGTATTGCACTCTATAGCTTACATTGTTTTAAATTACATACCTGATAACTGAACTTGTTTATGCTGTAAGTTGCTGCAATTTTCTCGTTCTAAAATAAACAATAGATGAAACATTTATCAATAATCTACTTCTAACTTCAAAACAAAACTGGTTACTGTTATCTCATTACAAAAAAGTAAATACCAGTCAATCAGAATGTTTAAGCCTTTAGTTACCTGAGTCACAGTTCTTTTCTAGATGGCTTCGTAGTTGTCTTTTGTCAACCAGCTCTTGTTCCAACAAGCTTCTCTCTGTAATTCAAGAAAGGATTTACATTGATCATATATCAGCTGTTTGTAGTAGAATTTTGGACTAAAACGGTAAACTTTGAATTTTATATTCACTTGGCAAAATGAAAATGTAAGGCTAAAATCAAATTAGAACTATTTTGATCAAATCAGTCCTGAATGTTTTCAAGTTAATGGCATTTTTTTTATATATTTATAGAACTAAATTACTCCTCATAATATATCACACTCACTTATATTATAATAAATGTAGGCTTATATATTATTATTATAATATAGCCTATATATTATATATATATATATATTATATTTCTATTATATATTAATATCAGGCTTATAAAATGTACAATTTAATTGGGTTCCACCACTGACCTAATTTGTATTGACCAGGTTTGCTTTTTCTAAAGACATAAGTAGTATCTTCAGTCAGTAGCCTATGACTCCTATGACTCTATGACTATGATTATGAACTATCATTAACTATGATTCAGTCATGTCATTTGATGTGACATACTGACCAAATAACCAAATAGTTCAAATACCAATATGATCATATAATTTATATAATATAATCAATATAGGGCCTAATTATATAATGGCCTTATAATAACTTTAATAATGATAACATAACTAACTTCATAAGACTATAAGACTAAGTCTAAGACTAGATCTAGACACTAATTGATATTATAACATTATAAGTTTAAGTTATAAATTTACCTAAGAACTAAGCTCAGCATTCGTTAAGTTCGTAGTTAGCCTTTTTATTTTTAGACTAGGCCTATCCTATCTATCATACTATATGACTATAATCACATACATATATATAGTCACTATATGAACTATATGATATCATATGTCTCATATGATGTTTTGCCTAGTAGTTAGTAGTAGCCTAACCTAGACAAGTAATTTTTTATTCTAAGTAGATCTAGCGGCAATCTAGCCTAAATCTAAGGGTAGGCGTAGCATTATTTTTTTTTGTAACAAATATGGGCAATTTGGGTTTCCTAAGTAGATCTGATCGTATTTACCCTTTTGCAATTCTTTTAATGCTGTTACTAAATTTTCCATTTCTAAACTTTTGAATTCAGTCCTTTTGCGACACTATCAACTTTGTTGATTCGGTGTTGCCAGGTTATGCCGAGAAAATAAGCCAACCCACCCAAGGCTTGCAGCTCGACCAAAAGAGAACAAGCACATAAAAGCGAGTTGTTGAAAGTTGAAAACAAAATTGAGTGTGACAAATGTAAGCCTAAGCCGTTAGTTAGAATGTGTCCAATGTAAGACTAATGCAAAACAATCATGATAAGAAAAAAAATGTTATCTAGATCTAGAGCCAAGTAGACTCTACTGCAAATGTTATATTGAAAATAAAAAGCTAAAATCATGCTTTTGTTTATTATGTGAGTTAAAAGTTTAGGTATTTTCTTCCAAATCTCGTATATTTAAACGATGTAGGCCTACACTAGTTTAAAATTTAAAAAAATACGCCTAGGCCTACTATTAAATTTCGACGCCAATTTAAACTTTAAATCTGTTGTTTTTCTTTTAAATGTTATTCTTTTTATTACAATAAAAATTGATGATGATGGTGGATATTTGGGTAGTAGGCTATAGCTATAGCGTTTATCCGTGTAGGCCTATATCTATGGTTTATCTCCATGCTATTAGGCCTACATTTAGCATACTCGGCGCGCTCTTGGTATAAATTAAATTCCATATGTAGGCCCTATGGGTCAGTAAGGCACACAAACACTAGATCTAATTAAAGAGAAAGGTCTTCAAGCTCTTTTTAAATATCTTTTTTTTGTCTCAGAATCTCTCAGTGTCCGAGGCACACTAACTGTTCCAAAATAAGGCGCCACAGATAGGCCTACTCTAGAGGCAGTAGAGATCTTGTAGAACTGGAGAGATATGACCATACGTCTTTATCCGCGACATAAAAATAGCCTATGTGCTATAGTGTACCCTCTGGCTGGAGTCTCTGCAGACTGTTGGTTCTGGGTGCGACCCCACACAGGCGACTGTTGCAGTAGTCCAACCTTGACCGAATTAGAGATACTGCTACGGTTATGGCCTTTCTCCTATTGAGTTGAAGTTTGCAAGTCAAGTTTACGTTGCATGTATAACATCTTAATACTTGATGTTTTTTTAAATTTTGTTTGTAACTACTGGGTGGGGGTGGGGCGACTTTATACAAACATTTTGGGAGGAACATTTTTTTTAGAATGGTTGTTTCTAAATTGATTAATTTTACTAATACTAATAGTTTGTTGGGTCTATTAACTTATTATTAAAACTTCTAAACTCTAAATTTGGTTTATATTAGAGAATAGGTTCTTTTTATCTTAAAAGGTTTAAGTTTCACAACTGTTTAGTAGCTTTATAGGCATAGTTGTATTTTTGGTTTATGTTTGTTCCTTTTATTTGTAGACTCTAGACTAAAACAACAAACAGCAAAATCAAAAACAACAATAAACAAAAAACAAAAAAACAGAACATATCTTATGTAGGCCTATTAAAAATTCTTTTCATCAAGATGGGGATACCATGACTTTTTTATTTTAAGTTAATCTCCCATTAAGTTCTTTTGCATTTTTTGTTTGAATTACAGGTTTTCCATGAATAATTAATAGGTTATCATGTTCACGAACTTCTGGTTTATTTACACCAACGTTTTTTAAATTATCTTTTTGCTTTTACTTGTGTTTGACAATTAATTTCAACCTCGCCTACCAGATCTGGTCTTTTAGAAATATACATTTTATATAAATGCTACAAGATTAGTTATAAGGAATTCGTTTTCGGCATCAAAAGTGAGCATACGATAATTAATAGTCGACGTGTTAGTCGCGTTAAGTTAAATTTAGATTGCTTTATAAAATAAAGTAGTCAAGAATAGCGGTTCTTGGCTATCAAATAACATGATCCATGAATACATAAAGACAAAACAAAAATTATTTAGCTTCAAGCAAATAGGTTTAGGAGTAGACTGGTGATTTTCACATCTGACGTTCACAATCCAGCATTTTCTTTCAGCAACATCTTTTTGAAATGAAATAAAAAAAATTAATCCTCTACATCTTTTCTTACTAGCATTACAACCAGTAACACAGCACTCAGACATGTATTGTTAGTAAATGGTCGAATAGGACCAGAAATGTTGGTACACTATGAACTTTTAGGTTCACCATGCTTGCAAAATCATTAAGACTTGTCCATGCAGTTATAAAATGTAATCTCATTTCAAAGATGAACCTCTTTTCAGTTCCTGCTCTTATTAGTGTATTGTGGCCCATTGAAACTCTTTTCAGTTCCTGCACTTATTAGTGTATTGTGGCCCATTGAAACTCTTTTCAGTTCCTGCACTTATTAGTGTATTGTAGCCCATTGAAACTCTTTTCAGTTCCTGCACTTATTAGTGTATTGTGGCCCATTGTAATAGTAGGGAGAAAAACACAAAAATATTAGTGAGTATATTTGTGTAGTCTGTACACTTTTATTTATCACCCAAAGTACAATATTTTTTGTTTTTCTTCATCATCATCAGACACAATGTGTTTTAGCCATTAAGTCAACTGCAGCAATAACATTATTCCGTAAAGTTATAAAAATCAAAATACTGAAGTAAGTGGTGTGGCAAAACACAAGAGTGTCTTCACCTGCCAGTTATCTTTCATTTCAAAGTTTGCATCCACACACTAAAAATAAATAATTCCAGGTGTGAAAACGAAACAATACTTAACATTGAATTAACAAAAAGCGCCTACATCAAAGAAAATACAAAACAAACCTTTTTCCCCCATATAAGCAATAAGCAAGTAAAGCACTCTAATCCTAAAATTACCCACAGTAATTGCCCTTTGATAATCAAATGAAAAAAAAAATCACTTTTCCTTTCTTATTCAAGAAACTGTTACTGTTAATAATTTTCAATCAACTCAAGTCAAATATGTTTTGCAAATATATTTATCCATATGAGTAGAAATATATATCTATACATACATTTGTTGTGTATATATAAATACAAACTAACACTGTAACATGAACAACAGAAATCAAGACCAAATGTGCAATATAGAAATTATATATAAGAAAACTCAGAATGCAGGTTGAATGTGGACAAATCATTTTCTTTTATGTAATACATTACTATAGAATATATATATATATATATTTTAATTATTCACAAATAGTTCATTGCACAATTTTGCAACAATGTTGACGTGCGTTATTATGAAAGTTACGCAGCATAATTATGATTAATGATGGGAGTCAACAATGATAATGATGATGGTGACAATACATGCTCATGATAAGATGATAATATGATTGTAACACAGTCAAAGCTGAAAATAGAAAAGACTACACAAAGATGATGTAAATGGACGAGACTACACAAAGATGAAAATTAACAAGACTACACAAAGATGATGTAAATGGACGAGACTAGACAAAGATGATGCAAATGGATGAGACTACACAAAGATGATGTAAATGGACGAGACAAAGATGATGCAAATGGATGAGACTCAAATGGATGAGACTACACAAAGATGAAAATTAACAAGACTACACAAATATGATGTAAATGGATGAGACAAAGATGATGCAAATGGATGAGACTCAAATGGATGAGACTATACAAAGATGATGTAAATGGACGAGACTACACAAAGATTAAAATTAACAAGACTACACAAAGATGATGTAAATAGACGAGACTACACAAAAATGATCTAAATGGACGAGACTACACAAAGATGATGTAACTGGACGAGACTACACAAAGATGTTGTAAATGGATGAGACTACACCAAGATAATGTAAATGGACGAGACTACACAAAGACAATGAAGATTAACAGGTCTAAACAAAGCTGATGAAGAAAACATTATTCACAATTAAAACTTAATTCTGGCATGAAAATTTCATTTGTTCAGTGTGGTAGCCATGTGAGAATGTTCTAGGTGAATGGGGAGGGGTGGGAGTGGAGACAGTTCATCTTTTCAATGGAATGTCATGCTTGTATCACATTGGCTTTTCTTAGTTTTGGATTCCTCTTATAAGGAAAGAAAATAAAAAAATTAAAGCTGCAATATTGTCCTAATAATGTTTTTGTATTTCAAAAAATCTGTCCATGAAAGCCACGACCATTAAACTGATATAAAGGAGTAATAATTAACGAAAGACCCCTAAAAAAAGAAACCTCATCTAAATGAAAGATTAAGGCATAAGCAATATACTAATGAATGCATGATGAAATAGTTTAACATCACTGAAGTCTGAGGAATTTTTTTTGGGCCACCAATTATCATAAACCAATAAAAAGTTGAAAATAAAAAAAGGTAATTCTGCCAGACCAAATTGATACACAGGGGCCGGTGTAGCCAAAATCCAATACCGCAACAGGAAACAAAATAATTTAAAAGTACATGTTTTCAAAAAGAGAAACCATATCTTACTTCCAACCCTATTCACTGACTAGGGGATGACAAAATTTTTTGTTTCTTTTTATATGCCTTTTCCTTATGTTAACGTTACATATCTCTGCATAAAATATTGATTACACAATACATATATGTATATAAATATATTTATGTGAATATGTTGCTCAAAGTTAACTTTCACAAATAACAGCAAAAAAACAACAAAACAACAACAAGAAAGCACTAGCATCATACAAAGTACAGCAACATGTGGATGAATGATACAAATGCATTTCTTACAATGCTGATTGTAAATTGAAAAAGGAGAGAGAAAAAAAAAGTGTTGAATAAAAAAGTGTTTGTCACTCACTGTGCTAGTTTTAAAACAAGGTCTTTAGGAACAAGTCTACAAATACTTACACAATAAAATATAAGCAATCCCTCAAGATGGTAGATAATTTAAACTCATTATAAAAGTGTTCATTTCATAAAAGGGAACACACACAAAATTCCATAAATAACATTAAATTATTCCATTTTTTTAAAGCTTTTGTTGAGGCAAATATCGAAATGAAACTGTTGCCTCCTCACCTCCAAGTAATGGCAGTTACATTATTTTTTTTACCAAAGACTAGTCACAGAGAGCTGAACAGAGGGCCTGCAAGGTAATGGTTTCAAATCAAGGAAGCATGGTAGGACTTGCCTGAGATCCACAAGTGGAAAAGCAGGAAGCTTAAAAAATGTCTGAACATTGTACTCTCCATACAACCCACTGTGTGCCCAGAGACTGGTGAAGTCAACCAGCAGCTAAATGAAGATTTACTCCACACATTCTACCACAGCCAGACTTTTTGTCCAGTGGCTACATGATGCTATTTAATTTAAATCCAATTTCTTGGTGGAATATTCTGATATCCTTTTACTAATTACACACATGCACTTCTGAATAATTGTTTTTTTCACTTTCTATTGTGCAAAAAAACAAACAACAGACATGTGTGGATAAAAAAACACTAAATGAAACAAAATTCAACCAAAATATGATCATAGTAACTTAAAAAAAAAAGAAATTATTGAAGAAAAATTAAGCTGCAGCTTTAACTTCCAGTGCTAATCATGAATTGTGAACATACCTATACATCTTGAACATTTAATCTGAACATCATATACAGTGGAGAGATGGTCCAGGCAGTAGGAAAAAATAAACCAATGCCTGTTGTGATCCATGAAAAGAAAACCAACCCAACAGCTAAAGCCAAGTTTTCAAATGCGGCACGAGAAGTGAATGTAATACTATTTGAGTGAATGAACTATCGCCTCCTTCCCAAATATATTGTTCACAAAAATATACGGAAAAAAAAAAAAGAAACTTCCTGCAACCCTGTCCTAAAAACAAAAAGTGGCAATAATTTCATATAGGTATTTTAAAAAAAAGTTACAAGTAAACCAGAACACACTTATATAGAATTTCAGTCCCGGTACATGCCATAACTAGGAAGCTGTCAGCAATAGCACTCACTGCCACTCACCATCACCAAGGTTTTAAAAAGCAATGCCCAGTTCTTATTTTAGTTCTATTATGATACAATTTAGTGTTTGGGAATAAAGCTATACTTCCATACACTTTAGTCTGAACTTGTTTCCCTTTCTGAACTAAATAATATATTGTTTGTGATAGCACAACTGCTACATTGCCTAATCAGTTCTTCCAGTACAATCTTAGAAACACATCAACTGGCTTTGGTGTTAAATATACACCAACTTGGGTGCGTACTGTGAAGTGATTGGCTGTATTAACCATAATGCATCCTAAATCCATGCTCATGCCATCCACAGTTACAATCGCTTTTATTGACTAAAAGTGAAAAAATTACATCTAGCAATAAAACAATGTTACATCATGAAAAAATTACCCCCCCCCCCCTCCCCCCCAAAAAAATACTAAGAAAAAGTATTTTAAAGAGGAAAAAAAATTCTGTCTTAATGAATATCAATATCTTGAAAAATTAGCATAATTGGTGCGTGTGTGTTTGTTATCAGGCAAATCATTCTCTAACAATACCAATAAGAGAGTCAAAAAGGTGTCTATAAAAACAAACCTTAATTTTCTTTGCCCAAATAAGAATGAAATGTGCACACAGACACAATCACACACATATAGGACATGATTTATTACACTAAAGCCCATAGTAACATACAGCTTTTATATAATTCCAGGCAATCAATAAATATCATTTCAATACCCCCGAGATAATGACTTTCTCACAAGCAATCAAGGTTTTATACAATAACAAACAGCTCAAAATATGTATCTTATCCCCGGCCTACAAAAGGTGTTGTTTTTGTTTCCTCTTCATACATTAGAAAAAAAAAACAACAACAAAAAATCATTAAGACAACAAAAAAAAAAAAAGATTAAAAAAAAAGAAAGATGGATTGTTAAAATTTTCTTTCAATAATTTTACAAATGAAAATGTCAATCAATGTACACGCATCATGAAAGACAGTTACATAAAGACAATATCAAATCAAAAAAAAAAAAAAATGAGATGACAGCTTATTATTAACACATCTTTTTCCAATGGAATCTCACTGGTAAATCTTTACATTTACACATTCATGAGTTGATTAATGTTTACACTCAAGTAAACTTTCAATTCCAAGCTTTTGTTTTTTTAAAGATCAACAGGTCTTTGAAATTCAATTTCATAAAAGGTCTTTCAAATTCAATTTCATAAAAGGTCTTTGAAATTCAATTTCATACAATCAAGAAAATCCTTAACGTTTGATGAATGATTACTCTAGGTGATGAATAATTTTTTTATCCCATTCTGTCCCCCACTGATAGAGATAACTGCTTATCAAACATTCACAATTTATATATATATATTTATAAAAGATTTTATAACAACAGTTCCGGACCCATCCTCAATCTATACATCATTAACAACAAGCCAAAAAAAAAAATTTCCATTGTATCAAGTCAAGAAGCAAAAAAAAAAAAATTAATTAAATAAAATGAAACCACAATTCGTTTCTTGGAAAGTAAAACTTCTAACTCTAGTTATGCTGACATTATGTTTTAATATGGACAGGATGTAGACGATGCAATGCAATAATTAATACTTAAATTATTTTTGTTTAACTTACAGAAAAGAAAACCCACAACAATGTTCATCAACAATTTCATTCTCAAATGAATTCTATTAAATTGAAAAAAATATTTTTACAATGAAATTCTTCGGGTAACTTACAATGATACTCATCCAGATTGTAAAAAAAAATATACTACCCAAAAGAAATTCCATACATTATTCATCAATAAATAAAAACTAATTCTTATATAACAACTAATGTATTCAGTACAGGGAAAAAGAGTCTCAGCTTGGAGATAAGATCAATTTCTACAAAATGTCTAGCAATATCTTCTTTCTGGTTTGTGCAAATCTTTTATTTCTCTCCAGCCTTGTTTTATGCTTTTTGGGTTTTAAATTATTGCTGGGGGTGGGGGGTGTGGGGAGAACATATAAGAAACTCTAGATCACCATTTGCAATATGAAAATGAAAAGCTTCAAATTTGTCACAAGAAAGGATTGGTTGAGCCACTGGGAGGTGGGACTTGCTGATGCATCGCAGAACTCTGAAAGAATAAAACGACACGTGCAAACTGGTCAGTGATACAAGTCAACTTGACACTTCTTTACAACCAATGCAATTGTTACTTAGTCTATATAATTTCAATGAAATAAATCTCTAACTGTTATATTCCAACGCAATTGTTACTCAGTCAATATAATTTCAATGAAATAAATCTCTAACTGTTATATTCCATTTCGATTCTAGTGAATAATATTTTAAAACAAAAGGATACTAATTGACTTTATAGATTTGTTAGTTAAAAAATAATTTGAATCATGCAAAGTAATGAAAGAGACTATTGTAGCAACTAGTATTACTAACATTCAGTTTTCTTACCAAAAATGGATTAGCCACTGGCTGTGCAGGAACTCCTTGGTGTGTGGGCATCTGCCCCATGTTGCCCCAACCGGACGCTTGGCCCATCCCCGGCTGTGCAGGCATCATGAACTGTTGCTGCGAGAAGGCAGCCGCACCAGCGTAGCCCGCCGATGTGGGCGTCATGCCGAAGCCCCCGTTCTGCATGGGCGGGAAGGCGCCAAAGCCTGCAGGCTGCGCCCCGAAAGGGGCCCCAAAGCCAGCCGCGGTGGAGGTGGGCATCCCACCTGCCTGAGAGAAGGGCATGGAGGATGTGGCGCCAGCTCCAAACGGGTTCACAGTGGATACAGGAGCGCCAGTGACAAAAGCATTAATTCCTGATGAACCAGTGGCGCCAAACGGGTTGACTGTTCCTGGAAATTAAATAAAATGTTTAGATATATTTATACATTAAGCTTTAGCCATTTGAACTAAAAAAAGTAAGTAAATATAAGTAAGTGGCTTTCTATTCCTATCATATTAAGTTGATATATTGATATGCTTTAAATTGATTAAAAGTAGAGTTTTAAAAAATACTAACAAAAAATACTATTTAATGCAAATAAAAATATTAAATTATTTACACAGACAAAAAATAGTATATGCAGCAAAGGAAAAAAAATATATTTGCACAATTTCTCCAAGTAAGTTAATCAAACTTTCTACCACCTAGCTGTCTTTAATCAATCTGAAGTAAAAACAACAACAAACAAACAAACAAACTTGCAACAGCTAACAAAGACATAAACATAATCAGTATGTCCAGTTTCATCCATTCAAGTTTTCATTTTTTTTTTAAGGAAATATCACATGCCTGTTAGGCTGAGAGTCTCATAAAAATAAATACTGAGCCAGCTAAACTGAATATTAGATTTTCATTACAAAATCACCATAACATTAAAAAAAAGTTTTGTTAGTGGGAAATGAAAAGCCATCCACTGTTTATGCAATAGGTCTGATTAAAAAAAATGTTGACTCTTTCAAAATAAATTTTTACTACTGTTGTTTTGTGTAGCATTTTGGGCTTCTACCTGAGACATTTGTTTACAACAACTCCTCTCGACAACAAAGTTGTCATTTAATTCATATCTCTGTATGTTCTGGGACGCTTCTAAAGGTTTACAATACCACATTTTTGTCTTACTTATGTCCCCTCATCATTTTTAGTTTGTCATTAAAGAGAAAATACAACTCAGAGACTCTAAGTCTCATGAACAGTATATCTTGGGACTAAATTACTTCAGTGAGAAAGTTAAAAAATGACAACATCAGCGGCCAGTGGTGACCCCCAACCACTTTGTATGTTCAGGATCCAGGTGACCAGCTATATTACTGAGTTTGAAACAGTTGCTCCTATAAGTCAAGGATGGCCTTATTACTAGATGCCTACTTTTGGTGGAGATTAGGGCTGCCATTAACATTGGGTTCGAGTCCCGTCAATGCATTTCTCAAAAGTATTTATTTCTTTAATATGTTCTTAATTAGCACCATGATCTAGTGGCAGGACGCTTGACAGGTACACTAAGGGGCCAAGGTTCTAATCTTGGTGAAAACTATGATTTTTGGCAGGACCAGAGAGTGTCCCTGAATCTAGCCAGCTTTAATGGGTACCTGAAATGGATCAAAGTACATGCTGTGGCCAAGGACACTTGTGACACACCGCTTCACAAGCCCTATGGGTGAAATTGGTCTGTAGGGGGATACTTTACTTTTTGTTTATGTTTTTAATGTTTAATTCTTGAAGTGTGATTATTCCATATGATTGTTTACTATTGTTTCTCAGCATTCAGCTCCTACACAACAAGTTTTTCATTCCAAACCAAAAACATTTACTTTCTTCATATATGCTATTGCTGCACTATAACTATCAATTGTCCAAAAGAACATATTCATTAAAAACTATTCTATTTGCCTATTAGACCAAATACACGCAGAGCTCAAATCATCAAGTTATTGCCATAGACAAAAGCAAATAAAAATAGAATTGAATGGCCTCCCATGATTTAAAAATGAATTTAGCTGGATGCATTGAGTTGTGGGGGCTTGTGACGGTATGTTATCTTTTGTGACCCTCCCATCCACTCTCCCACCCCCTATATCCTGGACCAACGCCCACAATAAGACCTGTGCTATGTGAGGGTTAGGTAATAAAACAGAAATATGTGAAGTTCAAAAACCCGAGCCAAGGTTAAAATTTTGAAAGAAATTTTTTTTCTAAAAAGTATTAGTCTGGAGTAAGACCGACATCAATTATTCATACTAGCATACAATTTTGATAGGTACTATCTGCTGTAGGGAGATACATAATTACATATTAAGTATTATAGGTATATGTAGAAATATGTTGTTAGGGATCATGTGATATAGCTATATGAACTTCTATTTTGGTAGGAAATTTATTATGTGTTATTGGTATATTTACTAATATTTTGTTAAGTATTATGTATTATATGCTTATGTGATAATATATGTATACATATTGTGTAATATCACTTGAATATGCATATGTAATAATAACTCGTAAAGCGTTGTGTATAACTTTTGGAAAGCGAATTCGATAAGCACAGTAAACAGCACTAGTGTTAGAAATATTAAAACCAAACCTTCAGCAAAGTGATGAAAGTAAAAAACAGCCAGATTTGTTCAAAGAGTGAAATAGTTGAACAAAATTTAATACTTGGCCAGTGCTCCAGGTTAAAATTTTAAAAAAACTTCTACCAAAAACACATATCTCAGCAAATGTTAAGAACTAGCAGAAGAAGCAAAAAGAAAGAGAAAAATATTCATTTCAAGCATATTTGTAGAGACAAGATTTTTTCTATCTTGAGCTCAAGGCATGCAGAAGTTTACCAAAGGAATTCACAAAAGGGTTCCCTGGATTTCCTACAACAAATGAAAAAAAATATATAAAGACAAACACTATAAAAAAATGTTATTCACTTAAAAACTAACTAAAAACTATGAATGAATTTTTTTTAACAAAAGAAAATATGGATCAATACTTTTTCTTCTCTTATAATATGTTACAGACGCCCCACAGAAGCTCATTGTGTCCTAGGCTTAACTTTGATTTGAGTCTAGTATTGATTGTTGATTAGTGTTTTAAATGACGTTAAGTTGCTGGTTTTCCGGGTTGGTTCACGTAACCCATTCCATGCCCTTCCAATGAAATGATATTGTTATATTTTTGCTTAAAATGAGCTTGCTACAGATGCCTAGATCACAACTTGTTTGTTTTTAAATAAACACTTTATAATCAACTGAGACTATCAATGGTTTGAATGTTTAAAAAAAAAAAGACAATTAGTTTTACAGTTGGCTTTTCATGGACCAATTTTTTTCACATCACATTACAAGAGATAAGGAAGACACTTTGAGTGGTTTAACTGTTGCCAGCTATTACAAGGTTCAACAGTGGCATACAAAAAAATTTCCTTAGGAAATATTTATTCCCAGGCAACACAGTATAGGTTTTATTTTACAAGTGAGCCCTAATCATTATTTAACAGAAAAAAAAAATGTATCGCACAGAGTGATAATATTATGAGCATACATTTTATAACAAATTTGCTCGCTTTTCAAAAAATAAAACTTATTTATTTTTAATAACAAAAAAGGAAATCAAAAACTTAAATTAAAAAAAAAAAAAAGGAGTTTGCAAACTGAAAAATATACTTGTGAACATTTTTTCATTGGTTTCAATAACAGATCCATTAAGTATTAAGGTGTTGCTCAAGCGTTGAGTGCTTTTTTTTTTACCTGTGGGGTGTGCACCGAAAGCCCCGGATGTTGGAGTGGCACCAGCAGGCTGGCTGGTAGAGGTGTGGCTGTTCCAGTTCATGGCACCCCCACCTGCGCTTGTGCTCCAGCTGACGCCGGCTGAACTATGGGATGGTGTACCTTTTCAAGACACAAAACACAAGCTATAAATCCAGAGGAAATATCTCACTTTCATATCACATAGACAATGCAATGCTTTCATTCTAATGGTGTATTGAATATAGACAAAATAGTTGAAAGTAACAAAAATACATTCAATCAATACTTTATTCTATGCTATAAAACAACAGAGTAAATCTGGATAATAAATCATTTGATTGAATTAAGAAAGTAATGCATACAAAATAGAGTGTTATTTTATGATACGATAAACAACTAATTGGTATTGATATAGTTTCATTTATTGTGGGGACTTTTTGGTACTGACAACTTTCCGACCACATACAACATTTGGTTAACGTTGGACCATATGGTGAGACCTTTACACATATGTAGACATTGCAATAAATTTTTTATCTTGAGGAAGTATATTTTACATGAATAGATTTATTGTGTCCTTTTATGGCCATCTGTAAATGTTTCCCATTATGCTAAATCGTTTTGGGCTTGCAGACATCAAAAGTTAACACAATTGTAAAATTGATCCCATCTTTGATAAGTTATGTAGGTTTCATAGTTTGACGATGAGGGTGGTTATTTATATATTACTTCTCTCCATGCTATTAGATTTAGCATGCTCAGTGGACTCTCAGTATAAAACTGTTGGTATTTGTTAGACATGATGCAAATTGTACACAGGATTATCATTTGACTTTCAACTACACTTTGTAAAGTTACGGCTACCTAACACAATGTCTAATTACGCTCTGTGACCCACTTACCGGCTGTGCTGTTGGTGCTTCCCCAGTTGATGGCTCCCCCATCGGTGCCTCCCCAGCCGAGTGACCCCCCATCCATACCTCCCCAGTTGATGGATGTCGCAGTCGTGACAGGCGCGGAGAAAGCGCTATCCAGGTCCGCCAGCGCAGCATATCTGTCACCGCCCGAAAAAGAGGCTGGCTTGGCGGCCGCCGCTGATTTAGCCGACGGAGGCTGAGCCTGACCAACACCTACGGGCTGAAGTGGAGCTGGCAGGGAATAGAATTCAATAGTCAGTTTTACAGTATATCATAAGTTGAAATATTAGTCTAGGTACTCATTAAACCATAGAAATAGTCATTTACATAATAATATGTTACAGATAAGAATGAATCTGTAAATCAAATCTTCATTATTAGTGTAGGAGTCTGGGGACTGTGTGGTAGAAACTGTTAACCCACCCGCATTAGGGTTTGAATGTCATTATTTGCATTTTAAGTCTCGAGGGACGATCTATTTCCCTTGCAGGCTCTCATGTGACTAAAGAGGCCAATCCTGGTTTGAATGAATGAACAGGTAACACATTTCTTTCTTAAGCCTGAAGGAAATTTCTTATTTGTCACAGCTACTTAGGGCAAGCCTCATTTTCCTGTTTTGATAGACATGGACACTCACCTTATGCTTAAGGTAAGTTACCCATGTGTTTCCTTTTATCTCCCCCTGTGGTGGGGAAAATAATTTCTAAGCAATGAGCTGACAAGGTAGTGGTGGTGGGTTGGGTTAGGGTGGACCAGTGCCTCCATGCATTAGCCTTGTAAACTTAATTACAATCAGGCATAGCTGACAATTTAATGACTGCCAACCATTGTCTGTTAATCACATTGATAAATATACAGAAATCCAGTCTGATTAAATTGACCCATAGGTCCGGTGAAGCAGCGTTCAACAGTTTCTGAAGCCCTGGCATACTCTGGGATTTTGTGGCTAGCACAATGCCCAGCCGAGTTTACTTTCCCCCACTAATGCCAGGTAGCCTCAGGGGCACCCTCCAGACCAGGGAACAAATCCTAGATTCAAACCCAGGACCTTTTGTGTGCCAGCCGAATGCTCTACCTCTCTTGACACCCTGCCTTGCAGATAAATGTAATTCAAGCGCCAATGCTTACCATTAGATATGGGGAAAGCTTGTATAGGAGGATGTGTTGGGGCTGAGGATGTCGTGTGTGCCGCAGTTGGATTAAAACAGTCAAAGTTACCAAAATCTGCAAAGCCACCTGAAAGTTATGTTAATCCACATTAGTCAGGCAAAAACATATAACATTGTTTACTCAAATACCCTTCAACCCTTAACTCTACAATGTATCATTATTGTAAACATAATTTTGGTGGTTCTATGGTTCAAGGTTGTGATTGGTATTTTAAAAATTCAAAGCATTGAAAAATATTTTAAAAGCCATAGCTTGAAATTAAAGTTAGCATTGGCAACAGAGAATTATGACAGAAAAATCACTGAAAAACCAACTTAAGGAACATTAGACACTATTTTATCTTAAGATTTGACACTGTTTGAAATGTTATGTTTATATATTACTTGGCTTTAGTTTCCAATGACAATGATCAGTATCACCATTTTTTCCCCATAATCTTCCAGCATTTAATTAGAGAAATATTATCGCTATAACTTAAGGAGGTAGATATCTTGATTGACACAACAGAAATAGCATTACTCACCATCTGATTGGTTATTTGTGGCTGGACCTTTGGACGCAAAAGGGTCATCCCCAAGATCGTTTAACAGATCGAAGCCTGTGGCGGGTTTCGCTGTGGCAGTCTGGGAGTTGGCCGCATTAGGGTGGTTCGCCATCGCCTGAGGCTTTACACTTCCAGGGAGCGGTACGGAAACTGTGACCGGGGCGTGACTTGCTGGTGGCGTCTGGAGGTCCGAGAATTGAAACATTTTTACAAGGTTGTAGCAAATATGAACACAGTACTGAAAGAAATCACCTCTATATCCTAACAAGTTTAGCAGTAAAAGTGACAATGACACAGTGCTGTGAAGTGATAATCTAATCAAACTATCCTGGTTGTACCTGGACTTAGCAGAGAGAACACCCAAGAGAGGGAGATAACCAGATAACATTTTTCTGATTACCAAATTACAGGGCTATAACAATGAGTGATGTCACAATATTAACTTGATAGTGAATTCCTAATTTCTAGTGTATACCAAACAAAGTATTCATTAATACATAAAATCTTACTAACAAAAATCATCTAGCATTGAACAGTAATTTAATGTTGAAATCTGTGGGATTAACCACACAGTCTAATTACATATACTAGACTTGCCCAAAATGGAACCTCAAGATAAAAAAAATGGTAACTGGTCCTTGGAGTACAACTTTAAGACAAAAGGAGTGAAATGGACACAGTACAGACTAGCCCCATGGTGAAGACTGCAGTGGACTGTAACAAGAACATTTTAACTCTGCAGGCCACAAAAAATAAAAGAGTGATTTTATTCATGCAATAATTTTACTCATCAAATTACAATTTTTTTTTTTAAGTTTCTTTACAGATGTTGATGATGATTTTGATATTGTTGATGTTGTTACAATAAATGACAAACAAATAATACAGCTTTCAGGGAAGAAACACAACAGCTTTATGTTGGTGAGAAATAAATCAGACCAAAGAAGTTTTCATCCAATCAAAACTCAGGTTTATCAACTGGGTGAAGTGATTTGAAACATCTTTCCCTAATTGATACACACACACACACACACATATACTTTTAATCAGCACTATACATATGAAGATAATATTTGAACTTAACAGCATGTTGTCAGCACCTCCTAAATAAGTAAATCAAACCAAATGATAACAAAACCCATTGACAAAAGTTATGGTTTATTAGTGGACACACATTTTGAAGAAAGACCCCAAAAAAAATATTTTTTTTACTTTGTGTAGACTACAAAAATAGACATTATCCAGAAGATGGAAGTTGTTTTTTTTTAAATAGCTGCGGCATTAATTGGTGTCTGCATAGGACATTAAAAATTCCTCATACAATTTCCTAGCTATGTAAATCTGACGAATAAACTGATTAGGTACATAAAGTGTTTTAAAACAGTATCATTCAACAAATAAACCAAACCCTTATGATAACTCTGGTATTTGTAACACCATTGTATTGTAGATCTTGCAATTCTTATTTTTTATATACATGATTTTTGTATGGTCACAATGTGCTCACGGGTCAAGTAGTATATACCAATACATATGAAGACCACACAGGAAAAAACAGCAGAATTACATTGGGCAAGTTACAACCCTTGTCCTCTAATATATATAGTAATACATTATATGTACAAACTACTTTTTAAGTGAAAAATAGGCAATAACCACAGAAAAATTAGAAAAGAAAAAAGCATGTACATGAAAAAAAGAGGCATTGCCTTTTGTTAACATTTTAATGTTAACATTTGAAGTGTGACTCTACCATTATTTTCTGTGTGGACTTCATACATAAGCATTGTTTAATGGAAATAAATAAAAGATAGAAAGAATCACAGACCTGTACAGAAGCTACTGGCAACTTTGAGGCATTCTCCCCCAATAATGAACGAAGAGGCTTCACTTGTGGCTTGCTGTTCAGGGCCGCCTCATTTGTCCGCTTGGCCTCTTCTTTCATGGCCTCAGTGGGGGCCACGTACCACCGCTTGTTCTCGTACTTCTGGACCATGTAGTCGCGGACCCGCTGCTCGTCCCTGGAGTCTGGCTCTGGCCATGATCTGTTGTCATAGAGACCAAGAAACACCTTCCTGTTCAACTGAAAACACAAACAAATGGTCTTTTTTATAATAATTGTGTTCATCAAAATGAATTGAAATGGTGTTGTTCATAAGGACATCAAGTGTAGATCAACATAAATATAATAATGTGAACATTAGTGCATACATTTTCACTATTCAAAATGTATACATTTTCCCCCATCTGGAACTATGAAATCATAAAACAATTATTTTTTTTTTTATGTTTTGGTTTTCAACACTTTCAGTAATAGAAAATGGAAGCAATGAAATCAGTACAAGATTTCATCTGGTCACTATGTAACAATGTAGGATGTGGATCTGATTATTGAACACTTTGTTTACACAAGATTTGTTCAGAAGCTGCAACCCAGTCTGGGCTTCAGTGCAAGTAACTTTTACCTGGGACGCAAGTACCTTTTACATGGGACGCAAGTACCTTTTACCTGGGACGCAAGTACCTTTTACATGGGACGCAAGTAACTTTTACATGGGACGCAAGTACCTTTTACATGGGACGCAAGTACCTTTTACATGGGACGCAAGTACCTTTTACCTGGGACGCAAGTACCTTTTACCTGGGACGCAAGTACCTTTTACCTGGGACGCAAGTACCTTTTACATGGGACGCAAGTACCTTTTACATGGGACGCAAGTACCTTTTACATGGGACGCAAGTACCTTTTACATGGGACGCAAGTACCTTTTACATGGGACGCAAGTACCTTTTACATGGGACGCAAGTACCTTTTACATGGGACGCAAGTACCTTTTACATGGGACGCAAGTACCTTTTACATGGGACGCAAGTACCTTTTACATGGGACGCAAGTACCTTTTACATGGGACGCAAGTACCTTTTACATGGGACGCAAGTACCTTTTACATGGGACGCAAGTTACTTTTACATGGGACGCAAGTACCTTTTACATGGGACGCAAGTACCTTTTACATGGGACGCAAGTACCTTTTACATGGGACGCAAGTACCTTTTACATGGGACGCAAGTACCTTTTACCTGGGACGTTTTCTAAATGCCCAGAGTAAGTAAAGTACCCTTAGGACCAAAGTGATCCATTCATTACATAGGGCCGGTGAAGCAGCGGTGAAGCAGCGTTCACCAGTTTCTGAGGTGTGGCCAGCACTATTCACAGCTTCCTTTACTTTACCCCAACTAAGGTAAAGTACCATTCAGAGTTTTTTTTCCACATTTAAAATCACTCAGTTCCACGGTAGTTCCACCCTCTTTCCAATCTTCCTATCTACGCCTATTATTAAATTAGCCCCCCCCCCCTCTTCCCTTTTAACGCTAGAAAGAGACTACAGAGCAATGTCGAAATTAATATAAAAACATGCTGGGATGACCTCGCGTTGCCTGGCGACAAGACAAGCAGCCCAATTTTCTAGCCAATTACCCCATTAAAACTGTGCAATGACCTATTTTAACTACCATATTACGGTAGGTCATGCCTAAGGTCATGCCTAAGGCCGTGCATAAATGACGCCACTCGAGTTGCGGAAGTAATTGGGTAAGAAATTACAAATTCCTCGTGTACGCACGCCACTTAAACTATCTGTATACAGTATAAATTATATTTGAATCTCAGTGTTGTGTAGGGCATTAATGTGCTGGGTTAAGCATTATATTTCTGTTATGGACTTAAACGCAACTAAATATTTAATGTTCTATTAAAAATTGGGGGGGGGCAAGCATCGGTGTACGCATGGATTTTATTAGGGGGGGGGGGGGAGAACACACACTCGCACGCGAAGTTTGCAGGTTCGAGTCCTGTTGGCAGTGGTACTTTCGTTTTCATAGCTTTTTTTTTATATGCAACACCTAAACAGGTGTTTATAGTAATTGTACCCCGGGCGACGCATGGTAATTTAGCTAGTAAACTTAGTGTACTTACTCTGTGCGGTGGGATCGAGTTGAGGTGCAAAAGTCCGCGGAAAAGGGGCGGCAGGGATTTCTAAACACACGATGTTTGGGGTTGGATGGGCATAATTATTTATTGTGGGGCACCCCCTAGGTGTCAGCCAACTCTCAAGGCCCTTTTAGTTCAAGTCTGTGTCAAGGTGAAGTTAATTTACAACATTGATCAATGGGGTGAGAGTGGGCGATATGCTTGGAGCCAAACAAACGTATACTATCTCAAATCCAATAACACGAACGCGATCTTTTATCACCCCACAAGTACAAGTGTTTGATCCGTTGTCAGTATTACATTGACTATTACTATGAGTATTGAGCTCTCCACCCAATCCCGTCCACTTCGCTAGGCTTCTGACGCACTTACTCTGCGGATCCCTCGTGTGAGGCTAGTGTCCGCTGGCCAACGAGCCAACTTGCATTCTCCTACGCGGGACCGTCCGCCCGGAATCCCCTCCCACTACAGCTTCGCCAGAGCCATAGCTTCGACACCTTCAAGAGCCGGCAGAAGACTCACCTATTTCGTTAGCAGTATTTGCGTATACATATATACATTTTCGTCTGTTGTTCGCTGTCTGTATTCTGTAACTGTCGTCAGTGCATAGAACTATCATAAATGGGTATATGCGCTATACAAGCATTATTATTATTATTAAACATATCACGACCATTGCAAGTTAGGAAAAGGGGAAAAAAAGAAAGAAGGAAAACTTGATATAGGCTACATTTTTAAGTTTTTGTGCTAAGAAATTATACAGGAACCATGGCGGTAAAGTTTTAAAATTTTAGACCGTAAGGTTTTATCCAGCCCAGCTTATATTAGGGAACCCTGTGAGAGGCCGGCTGGTCCTGTGGTTAGTTCACCGGACTGTCAGCCGACACGTCGCGGGTTCTAAGTTCTAACCCTTCCACCGACCGATCCCTGCCGCCCTGCCTAGTGGACGTATTAATCTTCTATCTAGAAGGAACGTCTATAATCTATAAGCTTATAAGTGATGGGTAGCCTCCAAGATTGTCCAAGACCTGGAACAAAACAAATTATGATGACTCGAACGCATGAACGCCGTGTGTAAATAGAACTGAAGCAGAGATGTTTAAACAATACATGTGTAAATAGAACTGAAGCAGAGATGTTTAAACATACATGTGTAAATAGAACTGAAGCAGAGATGTTTAAACAATACATGTGTAAATAGAACTGAACCAGAGATGTTTAAACAATACATGTTAAAATAAAGCAAGTACTGAAGCAGAGATATTTAAACAATACATGTTTGAATAAAGCAAGTAAGAATGGAAGGAAGTCTCTCTTTAGTACCAATTTGAGCCATTGGACAAGTTCATCACCGTACACATGGCATACGAGAGGGGATGCGTGTCCAGCACAATGCCCAGCCACCTTACTTTTATTCCCAATTACTACCGTCATGTTTCCCATCAAAGTTGGGTAGACACAGGACACTCCCCAGACCCCGAGAAAAAAAAATCTTAACCTTTACCAGGATTCGAGCCCATGACCTTCGGTGCGCCGGCCTAGCGCGTAATGCTATAAATACTTTCCCTTTTTTTGTGTGACAAAACACAAACTTCATTCACTAAAAAGGTGTGTGTGTGTGTGTGTATTCATCATTCCTCTATCTCCATCTTGTAACTTCTCCAATTCACTCATATATATATATATATTTAGTCCACCTCCGCCCCTTTACACTTCTTACCAGTAGCGGATTAATAAAAAAATGGGGGGGGGGGGGGGGATTATTCATGCTGCAGCAAGACGGGACTGTTATCCCAAGTGAAGATGATAAAAAAATTAGCATGATAGGAAAATAAAATTCATCATCAAGAAAATTATGCTAGGGGACGCCTGGAAATCTTCATTCGACCCATGCAAGCCTCGTCTCTCCCGTCCCACTTCTTGCCCCCACCACCGCCATAACGGCTTCCAGAAACGCAAGCCTTCAGAGAAACATTCACCTTGTTGCACCCGAGTTAAAAAAAAATATATGTCTACAAGAAAAGATTGTCGTCAAAACCAGGGATATGTGAATTCACCAGGTTGTTTGATTGGTCGCACATTCGACATCGCACGCGCCTTTATGCAGACTCAACGGCACAACCATCCGCCCACCCACCTCAATCACACAAAGGGAACGTTATGAGACTGAATACAAGAAAGAATAATGAGACAGTTGTTTGCCCTTGCGCTTTAAATAAAAAGATACACACTTTTAAAGCAGGTATTTCATAAACATTATAAGACCTCTATAATATACGTTTAATATACAGGCATATACTCAAACAGACATTATAAGACCTCTATAATATACGTTTAATATACAGGCATATACTCAAACAGACATTATAAGACCTCTATAATATACGTTTAATATACAGGCATATACTCACACAGACATTTAAAAGAAAAATAAGGTTGAACCCATTAAAAAATACAAGGTATTAATTGAACTCGTTATTTCCCTTTATTATAATAGATCATATCGAAACCATTCTATCCTTCTATTCTATATTCGGTATACAATAAAGAAGGGGTTGGCAACCTTTTGATTACAGTGTGCCTAAGTGAGACTTCTAAGTTATTCAGCAAGGTTTATCACAAGCGAATATTCAAAATTCACAGAGTAACATCAATAGATAAATCACTAAACCTGGAAACACTAGCGGACAGAATGGCAAAAAAGTAAAGTAGTAATGACAAAAACACTTTTCTTATCCCCTATGCGAAAACAAATGCATATAAAGTACTCCTTCTTCCACAGTGGCATTCGGACATGGAATGGGTTGCCTGAGCAAACCAGGAAAACCAGTAACCTAACATCACTTAAAACACGAATAAAAAGGCAAGACTAGACTCGGACTACGGATGAGCAATAATCTTCTTTATTGGAGGAGCGTCTGTAAGCGTGCCAACAGTCTAAAAGTCATCCGGCCTTTTTCTTGTAGACGACACAAATTGGCTTTTTTTGTTTTCATTCGCGTGACGTTGTAAACCGCTCTTCTAATTTCTCCAAGTACTGGGAAAGTGCCCAAGGACCAGACCCTAACCGGAAAAGAGCTTATTCAGCTTTTATATATGTCTCTTGCCCCCACCACCGCCATAACGGCTTCCAGAAACGCAAGCCTTCAGAGAAACATTCACCTTGTTGCACCCGAGTTAAAAAAAAATATATGTCTACAAGAAAAGATTGTCGTCAAAACCAGGGATATGTGAATTCACCAGGTTGTTTGATTGGTCGCACATTCGACATCGCACGCGCCTTTATGCAGACTCAACGGCACAACCATCCGCCCACCCACCTCAATCACACAAAGGGAACGTTATGAGACTGAATACAAGAAAGAATAATGAGACAGTTGTTTGCCCTTGCGCTTTAAATAAAAAGATACACACTTTTAAAGCAGGTATTTCATAAACATTATAAGACCTCTATAATATACGTTTAATATACAGGCATATACTCAAACAGACATTATAAGACCTCTATAATATACGTTTAATATACAGGCATATACTCAAACAGACATTATAAGACCTCTATAATATACGTTTAATATACAGGCATATACTCACACAGACATTTAAAAGAAAAATAAGGTTGAACCCATTAAAAAATACAAGGTATTAATTGAACTCGTTATTTCCCTTTATTATAATAGATCATATCGAAACCATTCTATCCTTCTATTCTATATTCGGTATACAATAAAGAAGGGGTTGGCAACCTTTTGATTACAGTGTGCCTAAGTGAGACTTCTAAGTTATTCAGCAAGGTTTATCACAAGCGAATATTCAAAATTCACAGAGTAACATCAATAGATAAATCACTAAACCTGGAAACACTAGCGGACAGAATGGCAAAAAAGTAAAGTAGTAATGACAAAAACACTTTTCTTATCCCCTATGCGAAAACAAATGCATATAAAGTACTCCTTCTTCCACAGTGGCATTTGGACATGGAATGGGTTGCCTGAGCAAACCAGGAAAACCAGTAACCTAACATCACTTAAAACACGAATAAAAAGGCAAGACTAGACTCGGACTACGGATGAGCAATAATCTTCTTTATTGGAGGAGCGTCTGTAAGCGTGCCAACAGTCTAAAAGTCATCCGGCCTTTTTCTTGTAGACGACACAAATTGGCTTTTTTTGTTTTCATTCGCGTGACGTTGTAAACCGCTCTTCTAATTTCTCCAAGTACTGGGAAAGTGCCCAAGGACCAGACCCTAACCGGAAAAGAGCTTATTCAGCTTTTATATATGTCTCCCAGGGTGACATATGTCCCTCTATATATGTCACTTGGTGTCAGCCCTAGGTCAACTTAACCCATCAATGCCTGGTCATAATTCGAGTTTGAGCTATCAGTCTTTTGATTATCTATCCACTGCGCTGTGTGGTGGGGGAAAAGAAAGGGATGGGGGGCGTGGGCGGGGTTCACAACATCAAACACATAGTATTGGAGGTGGTGGGGGGGGGGGGAAGGGAAAACGTGCCTGGAATAAAAACGAATGGCAGCGCAAGAGAAAATTATTATTATTTTTTTACCTGGGAGACAGGTCTGGGCCTGGCGATGGAAACTGTGTCCAATGACGACATCCCCCTCTCGTTTCCGGAATATTGATAAACACAAGCGGGTAACAACACCCTCCTGGTGCAGTAAGACGAGACGCACAACAAGCACTAGACGAGAGCCTTATATATATTAGAACCACGTGAGTCAACAGAATCAAGCGCTGAGATATAAATTCACAAACAAACCACGAAATATTTGTACACACATAGAGAACTTTTCAAATATCAAAACAAAGAAGTGTTTTGTTTCGTCTCTTTTTCACCACCGACACGTGAAATTGGTCAAAATGTTACGGCAGTTATATTTAAACACACACAAAAAAAAAACGATCGCACTTCACGTTAATAAGATGCTAACTTCGAATGCCAGCGTCCAACACTCGAGACCATCGACGAGTGTAAGAAATAAAGAAGAAAAACAAAAAACAAAAACAACGCCAAACAAAGTCTGAAACCACAAAAGCCTACAAAGATAAACTATCTGAACTTATTTTTGTTTCTTTCTTTTAAACAAACTTCGTGCGTATTAATTATAGAGTGTCCGGTTAACGCGAAGTGAAAAGTGTATGTGTGTGTGTGGGGGGGGGGGGGGGGGAGGGGGGGGGGGAAAGAATCAAATTAAGATGCTGTCGGGAGGGGGGGGGCGAGTTAGTCTGTGCACAACAAAGACACTCGAGAACTGCGGAGCAAGATTTATCGCTGCTCGCCCCCCCCCCCTCCCCTCCCTCCATATCAATGCCTAAATGGCCACAACGGTGCATGTCAAAAAGAAAAACGAAAGGAGGGCAGTGCACTGTAACAAAAGTCAACCGCACGACAAAACTTTGTCATATGACCAAGTCGTCTGCAACTCTGAAAAAAAAACAACAACCTGAAAATATAACAGAAAGTGTCTTTTAAAGCTAAATAGACAAAAGAAATATTACTACGCAGTGGATCTGAAATTATGGAAGACAAGAGATGCCCGGCACAAAACTCAAGACACATTCCGTACAGATTTCAACAGCCCCACTTTCATTTGTAACATACCATTGATGCACGTTTTAACCATATTGTAGAATATAAACTAAACTTTACCTTGATTAATGTTTAGTTTAGACCAAACAACAACAAAAAAAATTGACTCATGCGAGTTTAAAACCCCAACAGACCGGTCAAAAATCTTAAGCTCCCATGTGTCTCATCATTATGCGCATGTGTCACTGAATATTAAAAAAAAAAAGCATTCAAAACAGAACGATATGTTAGTGGCAGACTTAAAAGGAAATTGGGGAAGTTGGCAGCTTTGAAAGATCGCCACTAAGGACCATACAGTACAAAGGATCCGTAACCATGGTCGCAGTCATTGGCCAAAAAGCTCAACGGGGAGAAAAAGAAAAAAATGCGATTGCCAACTTTGAACGCGAGCTTATGCTGTTCAGATATACACAGAGTCGAGACTATCAGAAAACCCGTAAACAAGAACGTATGTTGTTCCCCCAAGGATATGAAACTCGATCCCTTGTATTGCCTCTGTTTGGGGTTAACATTTCCTGCCAGCCCATAACAAATGTCTCCATCACAAATGTCTCCCTCCCCTCACACACGCATGCCGAGTGAAGGATAAAAGCATAAGAGGAGAATTGGTCGGAGAAATTATAACTATTAAAATAAAACCAATTAGATAATCGATAAGTCCTTTTTAAAATATATAATCAAACAAGGGAATTTGCAAAAAAAAAAATTATAAATGTGAAGAATAAATAAAACCACGATTTAAAAGAGCAGAGGTCGGCACATTTTTTCAGACCACAGGGCCATTTCAGAAAGTCAGGGTGGCCTGAACAAAAATGGCGACATGAGAAATATAGTTTGTGAAAATGATGTGGAAGATACAATATTAGTTTCTACTGATGGTGAGTGTAGCATCAGAACAGTGTGTGACACCTGACAGAAGAAGTCTATACAAGACTAGAATAGGGAGAAAATTGTTGACAGCTATGAATATAGTATGAACTTTGTGGACATTGAAGTTGAAGACGGACATCAGAGGCCCAGTCCTCCACGTGTCAAGTGACAGTCAAGTCACTGTGCGAACAGACAGCGAGATCGCATTGACAGCTTCTTGTCGCTTAGCGACAAATGACGTCAATACGTATACAATCTATTACTATGTCCGTGTGATTGACCGGATGCATAATATTATTATTCATAATAAAGAAAGGACGCTTCATATGAAGCACGGCACTCGGCAGCTTCAGAAAAATTTCAGGCCTTTTTAAAGACTGACGACTCTCGATCTAACCACGAAAACAAGCAAGCTGCCTCAGTCTTCCGCCCATCTGTGGTGTAGTCTGTAGCCTGTAGTCTGTAGTAGTCTGTAGTCTGTGGTACTGTAGTCTGCAGTACTGTAGTCTGTAGTAGTCTGTAGTCTGTGGTACTGTAGTCTGCAGTACTGTAGTCTGCAGTACTGTAGTCTGTAGTAGTCTGTAGTCTGTAGCCTGTAGTCTGCAGTACTGTAGTCTGTAGTAGTCTGTAGTCTGTGGTACTGTAGTCTGCAGTACTGTAGTCTGTAGTAGTCTGTAGTCTGTGGTACTGTAGTCTGCAGTACTGTAGTCTGCAGTACTGTAGTCTGTAGTAGTCTGTAGTCTGTAGCCTGTAGTCTGCAGTACTGTAGTCTGCAGTACTGTAGTCTGCAGTACTGTAGTCTGTAGTAGTCTGTAGCCTGTAGTCTGCAGTACTGTAGTCTGCAGTACTGTAGTCTGCAGTACTGTAGTCTGTAGTAGTCTGTGGTACTGTAGTCTATAGTACTGTGGTCTGTATTACTGTAGTATGTAGTACTGTAGTCTGTAGTAGTCTGTAGTCTGTGGTACTGTAGTCTGCAGTACTGTAGTAGTCTGTGGTACTGTAGTCTATAGTACTGTAGTCTGTATTACTGTAGTATGTAGTACTGTAGTCTGTAGTATTGTAATACTGTAGTCTGTAGTACTGTAGTACTGTAGTATGTGGTCTGTAGTACTGTAGTCTATAGATTGTAGTCTGTAGTACAGTAGTCTGTAGTACTGTAGTCTGTGGTCTATAGTCTGTAGTACTGTAGTCTATAGTCTGTAGTCTATAGTCATTAGTCTGTAGTCTGTGGTACTGTAGTCTGTAGTACTTTAGTCTTTAGTATTGTAGTCTGTAGTACTGTGGTCTGTAGTACTGTGGTCTGTAGTACTGTAGTCTGTAGTACTGTAGTCTGTATTACTGTAGTCTGTAGTACTGTAGTCTGTAGTACTGTAGTCTGTAGTACTGTAGTCTGTAGTACTGTAGTCTATAATCTGTAGTCTGTAGTACTGTAGTCTATAATCTGTAGTCTGTAGTACTGTAGTACTGTAGTCTGTAGTACTGTAGTCTGTAGTACTGTAGTCTGTAGTACTGTAGTACTGTAGTCTATAATCTGTAGTCTGTAGTACTGTAGTCTATAATCTGTAGTCTGTAGTCTATAATCTGTAGTCTGTAGTACTGTAGTCTGTAGTCTATAATATGTAGTCTGTAGTCCATCTAGACCAGGGGTCGCAAACTTGGATGAAGGCATGTCGCCATTTTATCACTTAAGAGATGTGTCAAATAGTGGACCGCTGATCTATGCCATAATTTGAGCTGCAGCATGTAGTAATGAAAGAAAACAAACCCACGACATTTCTATTAGTAGTATTAGGACGCACCCAATTATTGATAAATAACTCATTAGGACGTTTGACCGGACTGGAAAATTAGCTAAGCAGTATTTGGCCTAAAAGCCGGGTGTTCTGTGCGAGTAGGTTTTTTTTTCTATATTGATCTAGTTGCTAATTATTATTTTTTTTAAAGTGGGAGAGAAATAAAAGGGGGTGGGGCGGGAAAGCAAGAGGGGCACACGTTGGCGCAGATGGTACCGCCATCTTGTATCGCTATTTTTAGAACAGTTCCACGTGCCAGTCTCGTGTGGAAGAGAAGACCAATTCAGTTTGCACTGACATATATTCTATTCTATGCATACACACAGTGTTACACAAGCTGAGCACGGAAACAGATGTTGGAACGAGATTTTGGGGGGAGGGTGGGGGGCGCCATAGATCTAAAAGTGTGGACACTGAAGAGGGGAAGAGAGTGGAGGGGTGTGAGCAAACAATGCTCTCAGAATTTCGGTCAATTGACAAGCCTGACCAAAGCACCGCAGATACATATGTCAGACAGAACTTGACCAGGGCGATCACACAGAGAATAGATTCTTGGTCTTTGGTCATGTACGCAGACAGCATGCACAAAAACACAGACATTGCTCTACTTGAACACGTACATACACATACATCTACTCGAACACACACATCTCTACTTGTAAAAACACAAAACGCGTTGCTCTACTTGCATACACACTCACATAGCTCTACTTGAACAAACACAGCTCTACCTGAACACACACATAGCTCCACTTAAACACACACAGCTCTACTTGAACACACATAGCTCTACCTGAACACACACATAGCTCCACTTAAACACACACACAGCTCTACTTGAACACACATAGCTACACTTAAACTCACACATAACTCTACTTGAACGCACACAGCTCTCCTTGAACACACACATAGCTCTACTTGAACAGAACACACACATAGCTCTACTTGAACACACACATAGCTCTACTTGAAAACACACATAGCTCTACTTGAACACACACATAGCTCTACTTGAAAACACACATAGCTCTACTTGAACACACAAATAGCTCCACTTAAACACACACATAGCTCTACCTAAACACACACCTCTACTTGAACACACATATAGCTCTACTTAAACACACACATATCTCTACTTGAACACACACACACCTCTAATTGAACACACACACAGCTCTAATTGAACACACACACAGCTCAACTTGAACACACACACAGCTCTACTTGAACACACACATAGCTCTACTTGAACACACACATAGCTCTACTTGAACACACATAGCTCTACTTGAACACACATAGCTCTACTTGAACACACACATAGCTCTACTTGAACACACACATAGCTCTACTTGAACACAAACACACATCTCTACTTGAACATACACATCTCTACTTGAACACACACACATGGCTCTACTTGAACACACACATGGCTCTACTTGAACACACGCTTAGCTCCTCTTAAACACACAAATAGCTCTACTTGAACACACAAATAGCTCTACTTGAACACACACACACCTCTACTTGAACACACACACATCTCTACTTGAACACACACACCTCTACTTGAACACACGCACATCTCTACTTGAACACACGCACAGCTCTGCCTGAACACACTCACAGCTCTACTTGAACACACACACACAGCTCTACTTGAACACACATACACAGCTCTACTTGAGCACACACAGCTCTACTTGAACACACGCACAGCTTTACTTGAACACACACACAACTCTACTTGAACACACACAGAGCTACTTGAACACACATAACTCTACTTGAACACACACAACTCTACTTAAACACACAGTCATTCAAACAAAGATGTTCGTTGAAACATGTGCCAACATGTCATCATGACTACCTCTCACGCACGCCACATAAGAAAACCCCAAAGAAAATTTTAAAAAAAATCTCATAAAATACCAAGAAAGAACAAATCTACTTGGTCATTTAGATAAAGCACGAAGAAAGAAACAAATGTTTTGGTCATTCATCAGACCACACAGACGATCTACTAAGTCATTTTTATTTACGCCACAGAAAATCTGCAAGGACATTTCCATTTACAAGACACGGTACAAAGAAAGTGTATAAGGTAATTAAACACACACACACCTATAAAGTACGTTAATACTACTAGGGATCTACAATCTAAACCAAGGTCTCTTTAAATGACATTTATCACTTAAAAGTTTATATGAAAAAAAAAGAGAAAAAATAGTTGGGTACAAAGACCCGGAGGAGAACACATTTTTATGTATATATGCATGCATAGATTCAATAATAAAACTAAAACCCCTATTTGTAATATAGTTGTTATATTTTAGTATAATTTAAAAAACATTCTTTTTATAAAAAAATATTTTTGGACATTGTTTACAAGACCGCTTGTTAACAAAACTATATCCGGATGTTTTACTGTTTAAAAAAAAAGGAAAACAATAAAATAGACTTTAATAAAAAAAGACATGACAAATTACTTCAAATAATGAACGTTACGTTGTACAAACAACATCAAAGAAGGTTTGAAGATTTGACAAGTCTTAAACGTAAACAATAAGAACAGCAGGTTATTGTAAAAAGCCTCACAAAGCCCCTGAATGTCGCATTTTACCGTAGAGAATAATTTTAAAAAAAAAAACGCATTTTACGAAATGTTTAAATTTAAAACGTATTCGACATTCCGTGAAGCGCCTTAAAAGTTCCACATGGCGCGGAGCTATGAAAAACTTTGGGAACCGATTTTATAATGTCAAAAAACAACAACGGACGAGCATTCTGGCACTAAGTCCAGGGCGTAGCATTGAAGGGTGTACACCAAGGTCCTGTCCGAGACATGCAGCCATGCCGATAAGGCATGCCGTATACTGTATGGTAGGGTCTACGCAGTCACTTGCACCCCCCCCCCCCCACCACACCCTGTGGAATTCCTCTCGGATCGTTAGCGAAGGGGTCAGTGCTCGTTATACCTGCACTGTCACCCGGTAACAATAATACTAAAACAATAGCCCTAGACATCCAGGCACCGGGCTTGGCGAGACGAGGCTGTTGCGCACATTACTTCCTCCCCTCCGAGTTTCGGTGGGCTCTCTTGCCTGTGCGATTATGCTGTAACTGGTGAAATATCGGGGCGCGCAACAGGGGCTGTCCACATGACGATAGCTTAAAGGTGTACTCTTAATGGGGGCGTGCTGTGGTTTTACACACTTTAAAGCCCGTGGGTACAGAAATGCTTAGAGAACCACCAAATAAGAGCCCTGTATCTGTTCTATTGTACATAAATAATATAATAACAATCTATAATAATAGATTTATTTTAGTGTAGTGAGAAAATGCTCGCATACAAAGTTATGTTTTGCTTCCTTTATTTTTTAATGCATATTAATAGCCTACCAATTTTATTTTGATCACAATAAAACAAAAATTCCTTGGCTTTTCAAACTTAAAGATACAATGTAATTCCCGTAGATGACATATCACTACCACATTTTAACTTCAGAATGTGATTTGCAAACACCAAGAATGTGACAGAGTAAGGCTGGAAAGAATAGTATAGAAACCTATAGTTTGGCTTGTAAGCAGTTCCCTTTAAGCCCTTAGTATAGATAGCTCCAGTCAGTATGAAACGAAGTCAACAGTTGACCAAAGCAGGGTCTTCTTAGAGCCCAAATAAATGCCATTGACATATCATAGTCGAACAGCAAGAGAAAATAAGCGCAGCAAGAACTGCAGTTACGGGCGCTTCTTCGCCAACAACACAGAAGTGCCGAGACTTGGTTCCACTCGAACGCTTTCGGCATCAGTTCCATGGTTTCCACTCCGGCACATCGACTCGCTCCGTGACTACCTTCATAATTGGCATCACTCAAGGGCCAACACTTACATGGCTAGTGAAACGGGTGGATTGTGTGTGTGTGTGTGTGTTGTTCTACAACTCTCTGGGCCATGTAATATTTAAATGCCATTACGGAATCCAATCTCAAGGACAAGACGCATTAGTGTACAAGGATGCTACACAACTACTTATCTTTCGGCATCCCATAATTGAGAAACAGTGTTCTTAGTATGATACTTTGCTCTTCAACGAATTATCGACAAGGCGATACTTACCCCCCCCCCCTTCCCAATCTACCATTTTCCCCCAAATTCCACACAAAGGAAAAAAAATCGGCTTTGGCGCAATCTGATAGATTAGCCAATCACAGGCACGCAAGGACTCGGCAAATCAACAAACTGGTTCTGTGCACAAAAAAAGCGTGCCATGGTTATCAGCGACCTTTGACCTTACGGGTATTGGGTTATTGAATGAGCGGTAGAAACGCAATAACAAGAGAATGGTTTTGATCAAAATAACGTAGCAGGCTCCCAAGTAATTTAAAAACAACAATTTGGAATGACCCACTCGCTGTTATTTCAATGTCATATGTTAAAACACACATATCACATACACAAAGATTGTGAAATAACAGGAAAGACAACAAACAACTACTAAATAAATTAAGCGAGATATAGGAACTGATTGTTATTACTTGTGCGCACATTCTAACCAACTATTCTGTGCTGTATGAGGTATGAAGTTTTGCTGCTTCACAGTTTGTGTGTGTCTGTAAGTGTGTTCGTCTAATTGTCACACACAACATCTGTAGGCCTAATCTGATACTTGTGTTTTTCTACATATTTCATGAACCACTAGACCAGTGGTTCTTAACCGGTGCTCCGCACCGGTAGTTGCAAGTGCTCCGCGAAATTATGAAACTCAAAATTTAATGTTCACTCACTCTATCTGATTGAGCTGAACAAATGCTTATAATAGGTAGTCCAAACGGGGGAAAATCTGACTTTTTGCCTATTTTTACTGTTTTTGTAACGAAGTTTTGACTCACTTGTACTAATGCTACAAAAGAAAAATTATAAGTGATTAAAGTTGAAGCCTTTATCTAACAAAATATTTAACTTTTAAACTCATTAATTGTATTTAAAAAAGTGTTTTGTGTGTTTGAATAGTAGGGGGTTGGGTCGTTTTGGCAGCGGCTTTCAAAATGGGTCAGTAAATTTCCGTTCCGAAATAGTGAATCAATTTCTATGTTGTCTTGAGCTTACCGAACGTTCGACAGGACAAGATGTCTTTGATTCTATTTCTTCCTATTTCGAACAATTCAAAATATCATGGGAGTTGTGTATGGGAATTTGTACGGACGGTGCTCCATCAATGGTAAGCTCATTAAAAGGGTTTGTGACTCTCGCCAAGAAAAGAAACGCCAATATTATATCTACTCACTGTTTTTTGCACAGAGAATCTCTGGTGTCCAAAACATTACCAGTAGCATTAAAACCTGTGCTAGACAAAGTTGTAAATATGGTAAACTTCATAAAATCGAGACCATTGAAAATACGCGTCTTTAAAAATCTTTGCATCTCTATGGAAGCCAAGGACGAATCTTTGCTTTTGCATTCTGAAGTGAGATGGTTATCCAGAGGAAAAGTGTTACGTCGTTTCTTAGAACTGAAGGATGAATTGATGACCTTTTTCCAAAATGAAAATATGGATGATTTTGTGGAATATCTTCAAAATGACATTTGGTGTGCTAAGTTGGCATATTTAGCTGATAATTTTGATTATTTAAATTGTGTTAATACCAACCTTCAAGGAAGAGAAGAACATTTTTTTACATCGAGCGACAAATTGACAGCATTTCGGAAAAAAGTTATTTTTTGGAAAAATCGTTTGTTGGAGAAAAAGAATGTAGATATCTTTCCTTCTCTTAATGATAACACTACCGACGAAATTATTTCAGCAGTAACAGAGCATTTAACTTTATTAGAAGAAAAGATTGAATTTTATTTTCCATCGATAAACGTAGAAACATATGAATGGATACGTAATCCCTTTGCCACGGTTGATACATCAAATAGTAAGTTGTCATACCAAGAAGAAGAAGAATAAATCAACCTATCATCGGATCGTACACTTAAAATAAAATTTTCCGAAATGGTTCTGGAGGAATTCCGGATCTTTGTGCAAGAAGAATACTCAGCTCTCTCCATGAAGGCACTTAAAATCTTGTTGCAATTTTCAACATCATATTTGTGTGAACGCGGTTTCCCGATAGTCACCAACATAAAAACTAAAAAACGAGCAACACTTACTAATTTGGATGAAGAATTGAGGGTAGCTATTTCTAAAATTAGGCCTAATATCACTGAAATTTGTAAAAACCGTCAAGCTCAGGTTTCACATTAAATCTTTTTATTTTTCCGATTTAAATTTTGCTCAAGTTTTTTTTTTACTTATTAAATTTATGAATTTATGTTTATTGCAAATTTGTTTGTCATGTTATAATTTTAAACTCTTATGTTATAATCTTTTATTTTCAATAAAAGTCGTACGTTTGTGTATTTTTTTATTTTTTTTACTCCTTGATTTTGGTGCTCCACAAATTTTTGTCATGATCAAAAGTGCTCCCCGACTTCAAAAGGTTAAGAACCACTGCACTAGACTATACCAGACTTCCACATTGAACTCATTCTAGGCAAGTCACGTGTAGATTATTGAGATACGAAAACTGTAGTGTTTGAAGTGAGTGACTTGTATCTAGAACCAGAGATGGGTTCACATGTACCGCAGTGGTCACTTGAGGTATACATTTAACATTTAACTGACTTAATGCTCCGGTGACCGAGAAAACACTTTAGGCCCCCGGGTTGTGGGGGAAGGTTGTAATCCCCATGGTGTCAACGCCATCGAAACAATGAGGAAGGGGAGAAATACCCGTTCAGCCTCCAGGGTGTCAACGCCATCGAAACAATGACGGAGGGGGGCATTCCCCGTTCAGCCTCCACGGTGTCTACACCTTTGAAACGGTGACATGCCTAAACAGTCAACTTTGGCGCTAGGTGAAAAAACAACCACCACCAACTACATTGTTTTGCAAGTGTTAGACAAAAAACACACACTTCGCAACGTTTTGACATACAAGATGCGCGCATTTGTCAGCGAATCACATAACGACGGACATTCTGTCAGGACAGTGACATCTAGACGTGACATGCATGCATGACATGTTCAAGCACATCCTGGTCTATCTGTTACAAGTGTCTAGTAGTAAGCTGGTTGTGTGTCAATGGCATGGCCAGATTGATACCGCACACAGACTCCGTATTGAAAAGGTGAGGGGGAATGGACAAAATGAGACAGGCCTACAGACCCCATACTTCATACACACACATAGTAATCCGGTGATATTAATGCGTATTGAAAATAATTCACTCAGAAAACATACATGTTGACAATTAGTAAATTAGTCTTTTGATTATACAAACTGCAATCTGCACACTTACGGTCCAATAAAAAGCAACATCCACACTGTCACAACTTGCAGTAAACAAAAGCCATTTTAAAAAAACAACCAACAACATGGGTCTTAGAGAAAATATAAGAAGTTGTCGATACATTCTATATTATCAGTATTATCAGGCCAATATCTCTGAACTGGCAATGGACGCTATGGATTACCCTTTCATGCAATTCCACGTCTATATTTCTAGACTGGGTGACAAGCCAATAAGTTTATTAAGTAACTGTCCACTAAAAGGCAGTAACTAGAAAGGACGGAACAGAACTAGGCCTAACAGTCTTTTTTTGCGTTTTTTTTGTTTTCTAAACCAATTCACTACTGGCGATGGTTGACATTCCAAAGGTGTCGAATGTTTTTTATTCCCAAGTCTGAAAGGTGTCTTTTGGTCTACCCCAAACCATGCCAGTTACATGGAAGCATTTTGGCTACTGGTGAAATATCCTTCTCTGTGTACTAAAAAAAGAAAGTACTTTTAAAACCTTAACTCATGACTTCCGTGAACGGAGTAAAAAAAAAAAAAGGGTGCTGACGCACTAACTTGCATGAAACCAATATTTCATTAATGTACTTTTCCTGTTAAATATTTTGGCTACACGAGTTATCCCTGGTAATTAGATCTAGAGTACCCACCGGTACATGTTATCCCTGGTAATTAGATCTAGAGTACCCACCGGTACATGTTATCCCTGGTAATTAGATCTAGAGTAGGCCTACCCACCGGAACATGTTATCCCTGGTAATTAGATCTAGAGTAGGCCTACCCACCGGTACATGTTATCCCTGGTAATTAGATCTAGAGTAGGCCTACCCACCGGTACATGTTATCCCTGGTAATTAGATCTAGAGTAGGCCTACCCACCGGTACATGTTATCCCTGGTAATTAGATCTAGAGTAGGCCTACCCACCGGTACATGTTATCCCTGTATGACACAGCGAAAAATATACATTAATAAAACTATACAAAACTAAGTTTTTATATCAGTGACCACCAACGCACGAAACAGACATCTTCATTGACTCATCTATCAGAGTACAACATTCCTTTCTCTCCACCAATGTTGAGCTTCTAATGACGCCGAAACGTCACTTGGGGTCTCAAACCAAACCTCCTTGCATATCTATGTGTGTGTGTGGGGCGGGGTAGGTTGGTGGACGGGGTAACCTATGCTCTGATCCGAACTAAGAAAAGAGTGCTGTAACCAATGTAGAGCTATTCTACAATAATTCTGGATGCTATTTGAACAGAATGAAATGAAGAAGAGACAGTGGAGAATAGCCGCTACGATTTCACACGCCTTTTTTGTTTCGGACGGAACGCGTCTGGAAAGCCCACCTTACATTTAAATTGCTCTCATCGAGCACTAAGCAACTAATTTAACTAAGTTAACTACCAGGACTATCATAATTCAAATGGTAGTTCTAGTATGGACTATTGTTTGGGGAGACGTGACGGCATAACATACTGCGTGCTTTTGTCACACCTGTTTGTTCTATGCCAGAGGAAAATCCAATTTCTATAAAACTGAGAACACGAGCCGAGATTCCCCACTCTCAATAGGACTCGAAGAATGAACACTGCAGCACCTCTAAACATCACCATAAAATGCCCGTACGAACAGTTGTCTGGGCCCTTCCAGTCCCTGCAAGTTCGGGCAATCAAATAGCTTGTGCTTGGACATTCTCTTCTGCTTCCCTGCTGTTTCGAGACTGCAGGTCCAGGTGGAGCCTAAACCAACAAAAGTAGGGACAGCGTCCAACTCAGAAGTGGGCAATAGTAGCCTGGCTACGTCTACGGAACATTCTATTCTTGTTTAAATTACCAGAACAGCATGGAAGTTATCAATACAAGTGAAAATCTTGAACTGCATTCTAATTCTTCTATTCTTCTCCCTCTTTTGTCAACAAGGCTGCAGATAAGGTCACCCTACTGAAGTCGATGCCAGACACACAGAAAATAATAGGAATTCTAGAAGCGAGATCATTAAAAAATTAATAAAAATCAAAACGATGCACCTGGCAGCACATGAGCCTCTAATACTACCCCCCCACACACACACACAGACACCTTCCCACAAATTAACAGGTCGACCCCACAAATACGATCGGCATTTGTGCTTCCATGCCAACACTGCACCGTGTGAACTATGACCTCATTATTTAGTACAGAAGATATATACACAAAATGAGATAATCTGAGATAACATAATATACAGAGAAAACTAACTCCTAGTTGCAACCGAATGTACACATTGTATCTTTACTTCTTTTTTTTAAAAGAAAATCTTTGTTATAGTGAAATTTAACAGACAACATTCAAATTACCCATTTATATAGCGCTATTCATAATAATTAGTCTACGAGTTGGGAATCGCGCTTTACATTTCCCCTGTTATTAAAATTAATAGAATGTTTTAAGTATGTTTTTAATTTTGTTTTAAAAATGTCAATATTATCGGCTTGTTTCATTGTGTTCTGAAGTTGCAAGTTCGTTCCACCACAGAGGTGCTACAATGCTGTAGAAGCGAGCTGCAAATGGTTTTCATTTTACTTTTGGTACCTTGAGTTGTTGGGGATTTTTTTCTAACTTAGTCCTGTTTTCGCTGATGTGCGTAGCTCAACCATGGATCTCATGTACTGTGGAGATTGACCATAAAGGCTTTTATAAACCATGGTCAGAACTTTGAATTTTATCCTAAGTGTTATAGGTAGCCAGTGAAATTTCTTTAAACAGGTTGTTGAGTTTTCTTCATTGTTCAGAACAATTTTCGCAGCCATGTTTTGGAGACTTTGTAGTTTTTTCAAATCAAACTCTGTCATTTCTATGTACAGGCAGTCGGAGTAGTCTAGGTGAGCGATTACCAGGCCTACCATTAATGTCTCACGTGCCTCTTTTGTTAGAATGTTTCTAATTTTTTTTTAAAATTCTCTTCAGATTCCACATTGCAGATTTCACTGACCTAATACTAATCAGTTCACTTTGGATGATTTCACTATTGTGGGTTGTTTCTTTCTTTTTGCTTGTATATTAATATATAGTGCATTCAAAACGTTTGAAATGATGCAATGTCAATAATCCACGAAAAGATGCGTACACATGTAAACATCAGTTTGGGTTAAATGTTCAGCTCATAGAACTCGCCTCAATGGGATATGCAATATATGAGCATTTTATTATTATTATAATTAAATAAAAACACATAAAGCCTTTTATATGTCTTTACAAGCTTGCTGAAACTGGAGGATTCTACTTTACTAGCCCTACACTGTGAAATAATCTTTATTTTTTTTTGTCCTAGATAGCACACATCTAAAAACAACAACGTCAAACAGAACAGCAATACTAGTGCTAGCTCATGTTTTGCTCCCAATTATACAGAATCAACAGACACACAAAAATCGTACTTCAATGTTGATAGACTTTAACAACAACATAATAGAAAGACATTCTTTGTACAACTACCGTAAGCAATCAATAACATCAGGAAAGAGTTTCAGCCCTTGTAACAGATTTCCATTGGCTTCCTGTAGACTTACAATTACAACAGCACAGATGTATATTCAAGGCCAATAAGCCTCTTTTTATTCATTTTATGACTCTATTTCAACTTTCAATGTGTTGTGACATTAATATGTACATGCAATAAAACTGAACTCACAGACTGTCAAACACCCAAAGCCCCTTTCATAACAATCCAGATAATGTACTGGAAGGAATGTTCCGCATATTATGTGCACAATAAATACAAGCTAAATTCCCCGGCGCTGCCAGAGGAAAAATGAAATAGGCCAATAAAGGCTACAGATAAAAATTGTAATCGGGTTAAAAATAGGGAAGTCTTTTTATTTAACAAAATGCTCAATTTAATTGCCCGGTGCCCGTGGAAAAAAATACATAGCTGGCCTACTTAGGCCTATTGGTATAGATAATTATTTTTATCAACTACAATGAATACAATGAATAGACAGCTATAATAATTTTAAAATGACGAAAAGACTAATTACTACATTGTGTCTTGTTAAAAGAGAAAGAAAAACGAACCATAAATATTACAATAAAAACTGTAGTGAGAATGTTTCTTTCGGTATTTAGTTTTTGTTCTTGTTTATTTGATTCAATAAAAACTGTAGTGAGAATGTTTCTTTTGGTATTTAGTTTTTGTTCTTTTTTATTGTTTCCGGTCGCCCTGGCACATACATAAGAATTGTTGCTGTGAAGCTTCTGGTCTTAAAAAGTAGTGAACAGTTGTGTTGACTAGACTTCTTACTAATTGTATTAAACTAACAATAATACTATCCAAAAAAAGAAAACAAACAAACACAAATACCAAAGAATTAAAAAGTAAGTTATTAAAAAAGTAAAAAGTACAGGTAAATATTTCCCAGTATGGGAAAACCCAGTTGCAAAAAAAAAAAAAAAGATAATTGAAAGCATTTTTAAAGGAACATCATTCTGAATATTTTGTAAATGGCATTCAGTTTATAACCTTAATTAAAATATTAACACAGTCAGTAACACTTTCATTTAAAAAATAAATTAACAAATGAAGCAATTTTGTTGATATAATAAAAATTTCTTTTGGAAGACGTTTTCAATTTTTATATAAAACATTTTTTCTGCCGATCTGTGAAAGTCTATAAAGAACAAACATATATATATATATATAAACAAACTCACTGTAATTATATGTATTGATATATAGATATTAATATACTTGTCTCCCAATTCATTTAGTGTGTACAACTGAGAACAGTTTTCTAAATACAGAATGATAGCTGCAAAGCTCACAGCATTCCAAAACAACATCCAAGAAAACTTGTCTATTTTCACAAAATTATATAATGGTCAGTTTGATAAAATGGGTTTTTGAAAAACAAAATAAATTAAAGCATATTTTTTTAATTTAATGAACGTATGTAAGTAAAGTACCCTTTGGGGCAAAATGTATGTAGTGATATTAATTTTATTCAAGTTAGCTCGAGATATTAAAGATGAACTCAATCAAGGCTTTTCTAAAGTTCATGCATAACTGGTTATACACTGTGCAACATTTCAAGTTTTCACTATTTCCCTACAGAAGTTTATTTTAAAATTGGTCACCACTGCTTAGTGATCAGGAAATAGGTCACAGAAGATATTAGGTATTGGAAAGGGAGATAACATCTAGTAAGAGATATAAAGTGGGCAAGAGTTGTTTTTTTATAACTTTTTACTTGAGGTGTTTCAGGGGAGGCAAACCTATCTATATAGTGCAGCCTATGGATCTATTGCTTTAAAATTGTCCAAAGTTTAGCAATTAATTGGTTTTAAGGCCATCGTGCGTTAAAATTTCATAGTTTGCAACAAACCGTAGAACCAGTAGCAAAACAACAAAGCCTACATTGCAAATTGCAATATTCATACACCCAATGTAAAATATACACTAAATTGTTAATATTCATCAATGTCCCAAAGTCAGGTTCAGTCAAATAAAACAGCAATTAGCCACAACTGCATAACCCTCAAGGGTCAATTTCATGGTGATGGTGCCAAACACATAGAATTACTAATTGCCCTGCCTGAAGAAAAGGGGCTAAAAATAGTACAGTGTATAAAACACAGCAGTGCTTTGGTGGCAAAGAAAATATGTAGGTCAGGCTCCAAGTGGAAACCTCATTGTTTAATTAGCTTAACCTAGATTAAATGCTGGCATAAAAAACTCTAGAGGTACAACCCATTGCTTAATAGTTAATGTGTGAATAAATTAGCAAAAGATAAAGACAAAAATGTTACAGGGGTGTTTGTATATGTGGAGAACCTGCTCCACCCCTTCAAGCCAGGAAGTAATTCAGTACCATTTATAAACTGTATGAATTGTCAGTATAAGAAGTATTTTAATATAAAAGAAATAGAAGCTCCAAATAAACAATAGTTTTGAACTAGTAGAGATTGGAAAAGAGTCAAGCATTAACTCAAAATTAGAACCACTGACAATGATGGGACTGAGAAACAAAACAAAAACTGAGACCAACTTTTTCTGGTGTCAGGAAAGCTTTTATTATGAAATACAGCCTTCTCACATGTGCACTTTGAAAAGCTTCTCTAAAAATAGCCACACTCACACCTGTAACAGCTCCTCTGTTGTTGGCACAGACAGTAAAGAATTTCTGCATGCCAGACATACGTAAAAATATCCAAGCCCTTCTTACCCAAGCCAAGTGGCTCATTTCTTGGTAACGATGTAAAAACAATCACCTTTGTTTATTTCTTTGGCTAAGATATAAATAATTGTCAATAGTGCTTTTATTGTCAGGTTCACTTGATATGGATAGTGTTGCTTTTTAAAGAAGTTATGACTTTATTTTTAGCATTAGTTGAACAAAGCTTTGTATTTATTGTAATTCTTTAAGGAAAATAATGTTTGTTTGTTTTATTTCTAAATTTATTCAGGAAAAGAAAATGTCCATTACTTTCTTTTTCTGTTAAATAGAAAAACACATAGCTCTAGCCACGAACTGCTTACACATATATTTAAGTACTTATCTTCTCTTTCTTTCAATGTAGTTCACACTTTTTAAAATTAAGTTGTTTTTTTTCAGATTATGATATCATTATGTTTCTGGCTTATGATGCTAAGCAATTTGGACACTTGAATTTGGGGCATGCGTACATAACTAGCCATTAAGTTTTTAACTCACCTCGTTGCCATGACATTTGAGAAAATCCATCTCCTCTGGTGTAAAGCTGGCCATAGAAATTGATTTGACTCTGTGTGGCGGATTTAGACCACGCCTAAAATTTGTTGATAAGAAATTGAAATTGCTATAATTTATGCAAATTGCAACGATGGATAGAATTTTTTAAAATAATAAGTTTAATTATACATTTAATTAATTAGGTGCACTTAGTTAGTTTGTTCAGTTATGAGCTAAATATTGTTTTTCTTTAATCTACGAGTACTTATTAAAAATATTTTTTTACGATAAACATTTATAAAGATACTTTAGTAATAACCCATAATCAAGTGAAATTTTATAATATGAAAAATAAATATCCACACCCCTACCGTCCTGCAGTGTATAAAATGATAGTGCTTGTTTACATTAGTTTCAAGATGAAATGTTTAAATTGATTATAAATGATATAAAGATATTATACACTGAAAGATGGGTGTATTTATATCTTATCTTATAGAATATAAGATAATATATTATTTATATATAGGCAGATAGACGAGAGCAGATTCAATTTTAAATAGGGCAAACTTTTATGTTCTTAATTCACAAAGGCATAAAGCCTTAAAAAAAAAATTATATGTCCGAATTTTTTTTTCTCAACAGTTTTTTCCACAACTGGTAGATCAAAGAAAATATACTACCGTATATACTTGCGTATAAGTGGCATTTTTTTTACAGAAAATTTCCACAAAAAGTAGGGGTGCGACGTATACACCCAACACTGTCCGAAAAACATCACTACTCTGTCATAAAGTTTTCTACATAACCCCTATAGTTGATTGGAGTTATATAGAATTATTACAATATGCCTCTATTTGATTATGTTTGCCTTATGCACTATTAAAACAATTTTTTAAGGAAAGTTTCCAAATTAGGGTGAATATTTAGTAACTTTTATTATGTTTAAAAGGTATGCATTTTTGAGATATTAAAAGGCAGTGTAACCCGGGAAGTCGGGGTGCGACTTATGCGCGGATCAATGACAACGTATAAGGACAAAAATCTTAAACTAGGGGTGCGACTTATACACCGGTGCGACTTATATGCAAGTATATACGGTAATTCTACTACACAGTACAAACTCAAAGTCATGAAGCAGATTTTCCAAAAGCCAAACATCATTTCGCAAAACCGAGAAAGTGGCATGAAATGCATCAATATGCTATACTGCATATATACTAACACATTAGGAATTGAAACCTTACCAAGAAAGAGAAACACTATTGAAAGTAATTGGAAAGATTTGACAAGATTCTTAAGAATGAATAAAAAGCCATTCTTATAGGCTTGACAAGATACATTAAAAAAACAACTCAGACTTCCCAAATGTTTTCTAAAAACTTCTCCCTTTTTTAAACTAAGGTTTACCCCTTTAGTCAAACAGGGTTCGTACAGAAAAATTGCCTCAAAATTCCAGGAGTTTTCCAGGAGTGTTTCAGAAGTTTTCAGGAGTACATTTTTTTAAAAGCCAAGCTGAGCTCTTTAAAAAAAAACAACAGACACCTCGCTACACAGCTTTTTTTTTTGTTTTACGACATTACAGGGACTTATATAGCCTACATCCCAAGTTTGGATCGAAAAAAAACAAGATCTAGTAAAAAAAGAACCATGGAGTGGCATCACTGGTGTCATCAACGTTTGCATGCGGAAATAAAAAGTGAAGTGGCAAAGCGGGTTAACTCCAATTAATCTCCCTCGAAAAATAAGGAGTTTTTAGTATTTTCCCAGGACTAAATGCAGTTTTTCCAGGAGTTTTAAGGTCCTGGAACACAACTTTTTGTTTTCCAGGAGTTTCAAGGAGTTTCCAGGAGCTGTACGAACCCTGTCAAAGTACTAAGGTCTAAATGTCTCATTTTACCACAATGAATCAAAAGTTGTCGTTTTTTTATAAATGAAAGCTATATAGCAATATATTTTTGTGGTGCTTCCAATGCGCTAAGTTTAGCAAAGGCAAAAATGTAGGGAACCGCTGCCCTATATGATCAAAAACAACATGCAGAACAATTTTAGTTGAATAAGGGCAGGTTTCACAATAAGGATTTCAAGAGTTCCCATTTTTTATGTTTGTTTTTTTAAATAATGTTAAGCTATAGTATAGTATTGTTACGAAACGTAAATTCCCTACATTGTAATGTTAATAAACCAACTAAATCATTTAAGCGAATTGCGTTTAAACGATACAAAATATTTCTCAGCTCACGGTTTTCCCCGGGTTTTTCCTAACCTAATTAGAGCATTATTGTTTTTTATTAACCTCGATAAAAAACATGAACTGTGCACGCGAATACAGCATGTCAAGGTCGTCCGGTCTCTCCTTATTTTGTTAGAGCAATATTGCTTGTTCTTAATAAAAAGTATCTGATCACGTAGTCAACATGCGGGCTTGATTAAAATTCTCGTGTCACTAGGCTGTCTGGTTTTTCCAACGATTGACCCGTAATATATTTCTACGCAATTCGACACTTTTAGTCAGTTCTTGGCTTGCATTCGATCTAGTAACATCAAATATACTCCGCTCTGAGTATCATTTCTATTTGATTTGTATTATGGAAAATTTATTATTCTACTATTAACTACAATGCTATATGTTCATTGAGGATATTCATTACTAATTGGAATATGTGTATTTCTTGATTGTGTATATAATATTATTTGGATTCCTACTGGATTGATGTTGTAAATTAAACCAAATTTATCGTTGCTTTCTACACAACTTGGTTAACGTCGATATTTCAAAGTTATATACATGTGTGTATGTGTAATATTTATTCAACTATATTAATAATCTACACTACCACTCGACATCGAGGTTCTTGCTGTATAATATGAGCCACATAAATAATTATACATGAAGCAAATCAACTGAAAACTCTAAAACTACGCTATGTGAATTGCCAGGGGATACTAAGAACCACGGAATACTCTAGACAACTACAAATAAACTTCAGAATGATATAATAAGATCTTCACTAATACAAGGATACTCACACTAATAATAACAATACTATAACTATTATTTTCATAAATTGAATGGGGGCTCTAGCCGTAATAACATTATAAATCATAATTATACTTGTGTGGTATAAATAGAAGGTCTCATCCATAATTTATTATGGTGAATAAATTGCCTTGTAATAAAATGGGTTTTGCTCGTCAGTGATTTACTAACAAACGTTTAGAGGATTTACTTCAACTTCAAGAATCGTTATACTATTTACACAAACTATTTACAACTGCCGTAATACATACTCGTAACTTGGATGGATTGTGTTGGAAAATATGAACAATATACAATTTACTAAAGATTGTGATTGAATTGAACATTGCTATTGAGAATCGGAAAACTTAACTATTCAGCCTGGAAAATTATCTGGTGTATTACCTTATCGAACAAAGTAACTCTAAGAAAGTATTATTTTTATGACCTTGTTGCGACAAATCTGAACTGTGTGGTGTAGTGAATTATTCAAAGGACAGAAAGTAAGTTGGACACTTTTATTGTATTATTAACAAGATTTACAGTAACTTTTAATGATATAAAATGGAAGCCACAAATAATCTTACATTGGATCCAGAGATATTTGATCTAACCTCAGAACAGCTTAATAAAATGTCGATGATACAACTAAAAGAATTGGCTAAATCATTGGGCATTTCTATCACAGAAACTAGGCCATCAAAAACTAAATTACTTCAAGAGGTAACTGAGTGTTTAAGAAAACAAGGTACACTAATTATTGAAGAAACTACTGCTAATGATAACGTTAATGATGAATCAGATGATGAATTACCTTTTCCTATAAAACAAAGAGTAAAGCATACAACTGGGGACTTAAGTGAAGAATTGAAATTTAAACTTGAGTTAAGAAAGATGGAATTAGAGATGGAAAGAGAAAGAGAAAACAAGAGAATTGAGATGGAAAGAGAAATAGCAAGAGAGAAAATAGCAAGCCAAGAAAGAATTGAGATAGCAAGGTCTCGTACGTCAAATCATTCGAATGCAAGCTCTGAAGCAGATGCAGAACTGTATAAGTTTAAGAAACATATTCCAGTTTTTTGAAGATAATTCGGTGGAAGAGTTCTTCATGATTTTCGAGAGAAACGCTAGAGACTATCAATTTCCCGAGGGCAAGAAAGCTATACTTCTACGCTCAGCTCTGAACAAAGGAAAGGCACTTGATGTTGTATTAAGGGGGGACCGATAGTTAAAAACAGTCAAAAATCTTGATTTTTCAATAAAAAAATATTTTTTTAAAAATTACGTATTTGTGTAATATAACCTCTTATGAACACATTCGCCGTACTAAAATCTAGTGAAAACAAGTATATAAATACGTAATTTGAGCTTTGGTAGCACATGTATAAGGTAGATATTAAAAAAATTCGACGATCTTTACAAAATTGGCCATTTTTAGCCCTTAACAACACCATTCTCCGACATGGCTATGAAGCCATGCTTGGTACTGTGGTAAAGCTACGCCAAGCGCCCATCTTGCTGACCTAGTTTTCTAAATATAACTGTGCTTGCCAAAAGTGAAACGAACTTTGAAATGCGTCTCTGTTTCATAAATTCTCTTATTACATTGGTCGCTATAAATAGATGTTCTATATTTAGAAAGATGAAGTCTAGTCCGGGTCAACTCCCGACAACAATGCACCGCGGCTCAGCCCGGCTGTTTATTTTCCGACGCCATATTGTCTGATCAAAATTGAAATCAGCCACGCGATTCGAGCTCTCAGAATCGATTTTCATCAAATTTTGACTGTTAAATTTTATTCAGCTATTATTGAAGCAATTCAAAGGTAAATATAAAGTATTATTTACTATTGATTATTCATATTATTGTCAAAATAATTTTTGTTTAAGATTTTCATTAGAAAATTAGATCGAGTGAAAATGCCACTTCTTAGCATGCAGAGTTACCTAGGCCTATACGGCGTATAATACGGTCCTACCTATAGAGCCATAGATTATAGAATAGGCTATATTACTTAGAATTAGGCTAAACAGCTAGGCCAGGCCCTTACTCTAGTAACATGAATATGGTAATAACATTTATTATATAAAGTGTGGATAAAAAAAAAAAGCATAGTGACATTGTTTATTTTTTTTTAGTAAGCCTAAAGCCCAAAGTCTAAATATAATAGCCTCAGCTCAGGCCCTAACTAGATCACTAGAGTACCAATTTCTTACAATAGGCTTCTTTTAGGCCCACATTTATATAATTTTTTATCTTTTACTATTATCTAATGCAATTTTATAAAACCTTTTTTTTTAATGAACAGATAAATGGCACCAACAAAACATGCTGCAGTTGCTAGAGCTAAACATACTAAGCGCTCTAAAAAAGAATTGATGGCTAGGGCAAGGGCAGCTAAATTAGCAAAAAAGACAGCACCATCAACACCAGTGTGTCCGGTGACAGAGGCTAACGTGTTAGACGCCACGATTCCTGTAAAAGTATCCGCTTCTAAAAGAAAATTAAATTATCCTCAAGCATGTGAAAACAGTGTGACCAACACAGTGGAGGGCTCTATTGCCTTTGTAAACCTAGCCAACTTATCCACCTTGTTTGGTAATTTGGGATGCGAAGTATGTGGAAAGAAGCTAACTCTAGTCACAGAGAAGAGAACTGGCTCGGTGCTCATTTTAAAAGTGTTCTGCAACGATTGTCAAGTGCTTCGTGCAAGCACAACGACCTCCAAAACGCTGTCAACCAGCAAACATTATGACACTCATCGTCGACTTGTTGCTGCTTTCCTAAATCTAGGATTAGGTTTTGCAGGACTCGAGTCCTTTTGCGAAGTGATGGGAATGGATTCTATGACCAGCAAAACTTTTCATTCCCATGTCAAAGCCATCCATAAGACAATGGACATATTCAATGATGAGGTGAAATCTGATGCCATTGATAAAGTAAGGCAAGCATATGGATCTGCAAAAGATGATGTCCTGGATATCACAGTCAGCTTTGACGGGTCGTGGCATAAAAGAGGCCACACTTCAAAGCATGGACTAGGGGTGGTCATTGAGGCGACTACTGGATTGGCGATAGATTACCATGTCATGTCAACATATTGTCAGGTGTGTACAATTATTTTTTTTAGTAATCTATATGTATTATTTTTTTGGAGCAAAACCATTTCATGGATGTGAGGTCAGCTGGTTAGTTTCACTAGACTGTCAACAAAGATGGCCTGGGTTTTTCGCCCTGCAGCTGACCAATCTCTGCCACCATGCAAGAGTTATGGGACTAGTATAAATATAAATGTAATAATATTCTAGAGCGCACAGAGCAAGCTAAATTTTGTTTGCATGAATAGAAGCGCTATATAAATAACCATTATTATATTATTATTTATTATTGTTATTAATTCATTTTTCAAAGCATATATATATATATACAAGTTTTCACTTTTTTTTCTAAAGGTATGTTCAACTACTGGCAAAGCTGTGTTGAAAAAAGGAGAGGCTGCTTATCAGAGATGGTACGACGACCATAAAGACACCTGCTCTATCAACCACACAGGTTCCTCTGGCCTCATGGAAGTCGAAGCAGCTAAAGTTATGTGGCAGCGCTCTTTGAAACAAGGCCTGAGGTATACTAGTTTTGTCAGTGATGGTGACTGCAAAACTTACAATGAGTTACTGGCTATGGCTCCTTACAATGTCCCAATAAAGAAAGAGGAGTGCACGAATCATGTGGCCAAAAGACTGGGCACAGCACTACGGAACTTAGTGACAAATGAGTCAAAGCTCGGCAGGACATTGGGCGGTCGCAAAACTGGAAGTTTGACAAAGGTGAATACATCTTCTTTTAGTTACACAATAGCCATTCTATACACTGTAACTGTGTTCTTTTCACAGCTACTGATACTCATGAGATAGATCATATTGGTCTAAAAAGGGTAATTTATTCTCTAACATTATTAGCACTTATCGAAGATGATATTATGTTCATAAATTATTTTTTCTTCGATGACCGTTTTTTTTATAAATATTTTAAACAATTTATAATAAAGTTTTGATATTTTTTACAGACAAAAATAAATCTGCTGCAACAATATTATAAAAAGGCTGTTGCCAGTAGAAATTCAAGTACAGCTGAGCTGAGGAAGAAAATTTTAACCACATTTTTTCATGTGTCGTCGACGGATGAGACTCCAAAACACCAGACTTGTCCCAAGGGAAGAACATCTTGGTGTTTTTGGCAGAGGGCTATGGCTTATAACAAGCCACCGCCTTCTCATATAGGTAATTCATCATGTTTCATTTCAGCAGCTGTTGCTGAGAAGGTAAAAACAATTTATGATCGTCTGACGGCTGATGCCCTTTTGGAAAGGTGCCTTTTGGGTATGACCCAAAACGCCAATGAAAGTATACATGCCAAAATTTGGGCCTTTTGTCCCAAACATATTTTTGTTGGCAGAGGTCGTATAGAGATCGCTGCAAGTTTAGGCATTGCAGAATTTAATGCTGGTAGCATTGGGCTTAGACATTTTCTTTTTAAAATTGGTTGTAGCATAAATAACATAACTTTGGCAAAAGGAAATATTAGAGACAAAAAAAGAATATTTAAAGCTGAAAAAAAAGAAAGCGTAGAGGCTAAAAGAAGAAGAAAAGAAATTGTATCAGCCAGTATTTCAGCCCAGCAGCAATATTTGACTAGAGAGAATGGTAAAAGTTATGAAAGCGGAAATTTTTAATTTTTTGGGGGGGATGTGTGGGGGTAGAAAAATAAAGATATTTGTATTTCTTACTGATATTACTAATCAAATGTTTCTTAAATATCATATGTAAAGGATAAGCTTTTTTAAAAAGGCATTGTTACTTGTATTGTTTTAGGAAAAATAAAATATTTCAATTTTTACTTTGAAAGCAGTAATTTTTATATTTTTTTTAGGGGATGGGTGGGGGTAGAAGAATGGAGATATTTTTATTTCTTGCTAATATTACTAATCAAATGTTTCTTAAATATCATATATAAAGGATAATCTTTTTTAAAAAGGCATTGTTACTTGTATTGTTTTAGGAAAAATAAAATATTTCAATTTTTATTTTGAAAGCGGTAATTTTTAATTTTTTTGGGGGAGGGATGGGTGGGGGTAGAAGAATGCAGATATTTTTTTTTCTTACTGATATTACTAATCAAATGTTTCTTAAATATCATATAAGAATGATAATATTTAAAAAAAACAGGCATTGTTACTTGTTTTGTTTTAGGAAAAATAAAATATTTCAATTTTTACTTTGAAAGCGGTAATTTTTAACTTTTTTGGGGGGTAGAAGAATGCAGATATTTTTTTTTCTTACTGATATTACTAATCAAATGTTTCTTAAATATCATATAAGAATGATAATCTTTAAAAAACAGGCATTGTTACTTGTATTGTTTTAGGAAAAATAAAATATTTCAATTTTTACTCTGAAGGCGGTAATTTTTTATTTTTTTTAGGGGATGGGTGGGGGTAGAAGAATGAAGATATATTTTTTTTTTATTGATATTACTATTCAAATGTTTCTTTAATATGATATATAAATGATAATCTTTAAAAAAAAAAGGCATTGTTACTTGTATTGTTTTAGGAAAAATAAAATATTTCAATTTTTACTTTTCTTTTTGCGTTTTCTCCATTGTACGTATTTTGAGTGATTGATGAACGAAGAATTAATGTATTTAAAAAACAGTCTGTCAGAAGTGTCTGAAATTTACACCATGTGTACGTTATATAACAATATATACACTGCTAGAAAGCTTTTAATATAATTTGAAAAGAAAAAAAAATATGTCAGATTTTGAACCCTGTAAAAGCTGAAAAGTATAAAAATTTAATTCTAATTATTTAAAAAATTCATAAAAAAATTATTTTTGCAAAACTTCTTATTATTCATCTACTAGTTTGCTTGAAATGACAAATGTAATTAATATGCCAAGTTTCGTTTAAATCCTTCAGATAGTTTTTGAGAAATTTTATTTCTACAAAAATAACTATTATTACATAATTCCATCAATTTTTTCACATCAAAAGCTAAAAAAAAAAAAAAAAATTTCCAGCCAGTCTGGTTTATACATTTTTTATGCCTATATCAATCAAATTGTTGATTAAAAATGAGACTTAGCCATGTACTCTTGATTTTAGCATTTTGATTACCAGTCCCCCCTTAAGTCTTACTGAAGAGGAATTGTATGATTATGAACTGATCAAGAATAGAGTACTGCTAAGTTATGCATTAACACCTGAAAAATATAGAAAAGTGTTTCGTGAGTCTAAGAAAGAACAGGAACAATCCCATGTTGATTTTCTAAGACAGAAAAAGAAATATTTTGAAAGATGGATTCGATCCAAAGGTGTAAACAAAGACTTTGATAAATTAGCTAATCTTATGCTAATGGAAGACTTTAACAATAACATCAGAGGTGATGTAAGAATACATTTAGCAGACAAAGGTGTAGAACAAGTAGAAACAGCAGCAGTGATGGCAGACGAATATGTTATTATCCATTCCAGCAATAAATTTACAACAGTAGATAAATCTAAATTCCAGAATCGAGATATGAAGGTAGAAAAGAAAACCATGAATCCAAATGAATCCTATCAATCAAAGAGACATCAGCAGAGCAATGAAGGTCCAACTAATTCCAAGCCAACCTGTAGCCATTGTAAACGAATTGGACATACTAAGGAAAAGTGCTGGATATTGAATGGGAACCCGAATAAAAAGAATGTTGTCTTATCGTATGTAGCAATGCCAAAACAAAGAACTCATGAAAATGTAAAGAAGGATATTAGAACTCAAACAGAGATACCTAGTGCTAATGCAGATAACCTGACAAAACACACGTATCTAGGAAACTTGAAACCAGAAATAGTTCCTGAAATAGAGACAATGGTTTTCAATAATTCCAATGCTAATCTGAGCTCCAAGGAGTCTATATCAGATAGAACCACCATGAGTACTAAACATACCTCTTACAAAAATAACTTGGATACAGATCTCATCGATACTGAGATACCAAGCAATTGTTTACCATTCATTGAAGAAGGTACCGTGTCATCCATAATAAATGGTGTCACTAGTGAAAAGAACATCAGAATACTCCGTGATACAGGGGCTGAGGTTTCACTACTTTTAGAGAATACTGTTCCTACGTCACAATCGACATATACAGGACAGGATCTTACTATTCAAGGTGAATCAAGGAAAAATGTACAAGTTCCTTTGCATCAAATACAGCTGAAGAGTGCGTACTTCACTGGAAATGTAGTTGTGGGTGTATACAAATCACTTCCGTTTAAAGGCGTTTCTTTAATACTGGGAAATGATATTGCTGGAGATGTGGTGCATTCCATATCCAAGAAAAAACAATACCTTAATAAAAGTGAGAGCTTTATCAAACCTATATGCATCGTCACTAGAGGTATGGCCCAACAACAAAAGTCTGTCGAAACCATGTCAAAGTCAAAAATAGAACCAGAAATTGACCTACAGGCAACTTTCCTGGCTGACATTTTGAGTGGTCCCTCAGTCAAGACTACTGAAAGTAATTTGTCACCTCGACAATTACTCCTATTAGAACAGAATAGAGATTCAGGAATTAAACACCTGAAGAAAAAGGTGATAACTGAACAGGAGGCAGAAACTAAAGGAAATGGATTTTTTCTGAAGGAGGGAATATTAATGCAAAAATGGAGAGATGTGAAATGTGATAATGACAATTGCAGAGAAGGAAGTCAGATTGTGGTACCAGCCATATATCGTAATGACATCTTACACATGGCTCATGACACGCCATATGCTGGTCATCTAGGAGTGAACAAGACTTACCGTCGAATTCTTCCGTACTTCTATTGGCCTGGACTACATCGTGACGTCACAAAATACTGCAAGTCATGCAATACATGCCAGATAGTCGGTAAACCTAACCAGACTATACCGGTAGCACCTCTAAAGCCAATACCCGCCTTTGCAGAACCATTTAGCCACTTGCTAATAGACTGTGTAGGTCCTTTGCCTAAAACAAAGACAGGACACCAGTACTTATTCACTATAATGTGCACTGCCACGAGATATCCTGAAGCTATTCCGCTACGCACCATTAACGCAGATAAGATATCTGACGCATTGATTGCATTTTGTTCAAGATACGGTCTTCCAAAGACTATACAGTCAGACCAAGGATCTAACTTTACATCAAAGCTGTTTAACCAGGTCTTAAAGAAACTAGGCATCCAACATGCAACTTCAACTGCGTACCATCCGCAAAGCCAAGGTGCCCTAGAAAGATATCATCAGACTCTGAAAACCATGCTCCGCACATACTGTTTTGAGAACACTGAAGACTGGGATCGCGGTATTCCATTCGCTCTTTTCGCGACTAGAGAAACTGTGCAGGAATCTCTTGGATTCAGTCCGTTCGAGTTAGTGTTTGGACATTCAGTTCGAGGACCTCTAAAACTGTTGCAGGAAACCTTGTTAAATTCTGATGAAGAGACTGGACTCGTAGCTTATGTGGAACAATTTAGCAATAGAATCTATCATGCTTTTAATCATGTTAAAGATAATCTTTTGCAGGCTCAGAAAAGAATGAAAGGGTACTATGATGTCAAGGCCAGATCCCGATGTTTCCATCCTGGTGATAAAGTCCTCATGTTGACCCAATTGTCTGGACAACCCCTGAGTGCAAAATATACAGGACCATATCAGGTTTTAGATAAAATCAGTGATGTAACATACCTTGTAAAAACCCCTGATAGAAGGAAAACACAGAGACTGTGCCATATAAACATGCTAAAACCTTATGTTGTTAGGGAAGAACAAACTGACATTAGGCCAGTGAGTGCTATCAAAACTGTTGAAACACCCCCGCCTAAATTTAAAAAGACAATCATAGAAAGTAAACTTCAAAACACTGAAGCACTTAAAAACCTCAATGATAAACTGGCACATCTAGACTCAGGTGAACAGACTTCTATCAAGGGTTTAATCTATGATCATGTAAATTTGTTTAGTGATGTTCCTAACAAAACAACTTTGGTTACCCATGATGTAGTTTTAAAAGATGATAATGTTAAACCTGTCAAACAACATCCGTATAGGGTTAATCCCATACAACTTGAACACATCCGTAAAGAAATTGATTATATGCTGAGCAATGATATAATTACTCACAGTAACAGTGATTGGTCATCCCCATGTGTGTTGGTTCCCAAATCTGATGGTTCACTACGCTTTTGTGTAGACTATAGGAAATTAAACCAAGTGACAAAAACAGATTCGTATCCCATACCACGGATAGATGATTTAATCGATAGAGTAAGCACTGCAAACTATGTAACTAAGATTGACTTACTAACAGCTTATTTCCAAATCCCATTAACAGATAGGGCTCAGGAGGTATCAACTTTTGTTACTCCTGATGGATTATATAAGTTTAAAGTAATGCCATTCGGAATGGTCAATGCTCCAGCTAGTTTTCAAAGACTAATAAACACTATTATCCATGATATCCCACAATGCCATGCATATCTGGACGATATCGTAGTGTTCAGTAATAACTTTAATGATCATCTACATCAGTTAAACCTATTATTCCAAAAACTAAAACAGGCTAATCTTACTATAAACCTAGTTAAAAGTCAATTTTGCCATGCAGAAATTGAATATTTAGGTCATGTAGTGGGTAATGGCAAAGTAAAACCAGTGAATGCCAAAGTCAAAGCTATACAGGAATTCCCTGTCCCTAAAACGCAGAAACAACTTCGAGGATTTCTGGGTATGGCCGGGTACTACAGGAAGTTTTGTAAAAACTTTTCTATTATCACTTGCCCTTTGACAAATCTCTTGAGAAAGAAAAATCAATTTAAGTGGACTCAGGAATGTGACCAAGCCTTTAATGATATAAAAGACATACTGACCAAGGCACCAGTATTAGTCTCACCTGATTATACTAAACCCTTCAGAATAACGGTAGACTCGTGTAATACAGGAATGGGCGCGGTAATCTCACAAATAGGAGATGATTCTCTTGAACATCCCATTAGCTTTTGTTCAAAAAAATTTAACCCACATGAGGTAAATTATAGCACAATAGAGCAGGAATTACTAGGACTTATCCAAGCATTGAAACATTTCAATTACTATGTAAATGGTTCTCAGTTCCCAATCGAGATATTCACTGATCACAATCCACTAGTATTTCTTTCCCGCATCAAACAAAATCAGCGCATTCTAAGATGGAGTTTGTTTATTCAAGCTTACAACTTAAAAATAACTCACTTATCTGGAAAAGATAACATCGTCGCGGACACCCTATCGCGCATGTAACAAATGTATAAGGGGATAGATAACTACATGTATATATTCTGGTAATCCTAACTAAGAGAATTGGATCATTTAAAATATAAATGCATGAATATATGAATGTGTTGTAATTATTTTATGCAATATCTTATGCCTTATTTTATGCCATGAATATTTCCATTTGCTAAAACAAATATTATTATTGTTGTAGAAAAAAAAAAAAAAAAAAAAAAAGAAAGAACCTAATAAGTTACTCATAAATATTACGGATTTATGAACATAAATTTTCTTTATTAGTAAGATAATGAATGAACAGAAATGTACATCCTTATTTTGAAACAATCAAACTATAGTTGTGATTATGTAAAAACCAAAATAGAGTAATGTGCATACACTTCACATGCTTACACACTTAAGATTAAATTCTTACTCTTAAGTTTATTTAAATATTAATTTCATTTAAGTTGAATTAATTAATGATTGAATTGTTTAATATGATAACATTAGTTATGTTGATTTTTACCTTATAAATAAGATGATGATGTTTATAAGGAATGATATCTCAGAGAGTACAATTTTTTTTAATGACGCGAACATGTGTTATGGTCTAAGGATAACTTGAGATCCTATATGATGAGGGTTTAATAGAATAAATTATTTCCCTTACTTGTCTTATTTAACGGACTACCCAGGTGGAGTCAGTTTTTTTTGTATATTGTTTAGAACTAAAGTTAAGTGCAGGCGGTTCTAAAAGAAATTGCACACTTCTATTGTTTAGTATGCAATGTTCTTTTCCTTTTGGTATGGGCGACTGTTACGAAACGTAAATTCCCTACATTGTAATGTTAATAAACCAACTAAATCATTTAAGCGAATTGCGTTTAAACGATACAAAATATTTCTCAGCTCACGGTTTTCCCCGGGTTTTTCCTAACCTAATTAGAGCATTATTGTTTTTTATTAACCTCGATAAAAAACATGAACTGTGCACGCGAATACAGCATGTCAAGGTCGTCCGGTCTCTCCTTATTTTGTTAGAGCAATATTGCTTGTTCTTAATAAAAAGTATCTGATCACGTAGTCAACATGCGGGCTTGATTAAAATTCTCGTGTCACTAGGCTGTCTGGTTTTTCCAACGATTGACCCGTAATATATTTCTACGCAATTCGACACTTTTAGTCAGTTCTTGGCTTGCATTCGATCTAGTAACATCAAATATACTCCGCTCTGAGTATCATTTCTATTTGATTTGTATTATGGAAAATTTATTATTCTACTATTAACTACAATGCTATATGTTCATTGAGGATATTCATTACTAATTGGAATATGTGTATTTCTTGATTGTGTATATAATATTATTTGGATTCCTACTGGATTGATGTTGTAAATTAAACCAAATTTATCGTTGCTTTCTACACAACTTGGTTAACGTCGATATTTCAAAGTTATATACATGTGTGTATGTGTAATATTTATTCAACTATATTAATAATCTACACTACCACTCGACATCGAGGTTCTTGCTGTATAATATGAGCCACATAAATAATTATACATGAAGCAAATCAACTGAAAACTCTAAAACTACGCTATGTGAATTGCCAGGGGATACTAAGAACCACGGAATACTCTAGACAACTACAAATAAACTTCAGAATGATATAATAAGATCTTCACTAATACAAGGATACTCACACTAATAATAACAATACTATAACTATTATTTTCATAAATTGAATGGGGGCTCTAGCCGTAATAACATTATAAATCATAATTATACTTGTGTGGTATAAATAGAAGGTCTCATCCATAATTTATTATGGTGAATAAATTGCCTTGTAATAGTATTAAATGTCCTTTTAAAGCCTACAAGCCCAGGAATCGAAATATGACATTTGTAAAGTCAGCTGATATTCCAATATTTTATAATTAATACTTTAAAAATCTGGAAAATCCCCCGTCAAGAAGTTGCAGAGGCTACAAAATTAGTTGGACTAAACAACAGCAAAAAAGCATTAAAACACACAATATTGTTGAAATGAATACTTTTATGACAAATAAACTCACAAAACGTACAAATATCGGTGTATGTGTTGTGTTTTATTATTTTTTTTACAATAAAACGTGATTTTGCACTCGGGTGTCATATAGACTAGAACTACCGAAGTCGCCGCCATTTTGAAAAAAACTTGGCTTTCTTAAACGTAAACAAAGCGTGTGTGTTAAAAGCAAAAAAAAAGGATTTTTTACGTTTAAACCACAATAGTTTGCGTAAATTTAGTTTAAAACTATAAATAATAGTATTTTCTTGCAGTAGATAGTACACAAATAGTCGGAAATCGGAAAATAAATGTGTAAATAGTGTTTTAGAAAATACTTTTTCAACATCGATCAAACGTTTCAAAAAGCACGCGTTACCCACCGAATGGAGTTAAAAAATAAAAAATAATAAAAAACCTCTTTTTATGAACTCAAAAAGTGCATCAAATGGAATTTTTAAGCTATCCGATCAGATTTACATTCTAAAATTCGCACGTTTGCATTTAAATTGACCGTAATCTCCAATCTTGTTTTTTTTTTACCAATCAATTTTCATTTATTTATTAATAAAATGGATTGTGTGCTTTAATGCTATTTTGATGATGTTTAGTCTAACTCTTTTTGTAGCCCCAGGAACTTTTTAATAGAGGCAATAGAGGGATTTTCCCGATTTTTAAATGATTAGGCCTAATTATATATCAGCTGACTTTATAAGTGTCATATTTGGATTTCTGGGCTTTTAGGCTTTAAAATGACATATAATACTATACTATAGCTTAACATTATTTAAAAAAAAAAAACAACTTTAAAAATGGATGGGAACTCCTGAAATCATTATTGTGAAACCTGCCTTATAGGCCTACTTATATTATATCAATTTATATTAGGCCTAACCCTTTTTGTCTGACAAGTAGCCTACATTTTAATGTATTGTATGATCATTGTATGGTGCAATAAAATAACATGACAAGCCTTGATGGCTTGATTCAGCTGAGCCTTGTCTTTTAACTTTCCTTTTATTATTCAAGTATTAAGTAGTATTATTAGTATATTATTAGCCTAAATTTTATGTCTAGTTTCTAGTTTAAAAGGCCTAATAACTTAAACGAAACGAACTTACAAAATGCCACTGCATGATGTGCACACAAAGGAACCTATGGTCATATTTACATAGGTTGGTCCTCTTTGATGACAATCAAAACATTGTTTGTTGCTAGGGAGAGATACCATCTCTCGCAACATTTTTAAATGTTTTTCATCTTGCTTTCGCTTATTCGACGCCATTTTGAGAATAAAGTTCCGGAAGCAGTCTGTGGCCAAAAGAGAGGCTACTCTTTTTAAGATTTTATTGTTTCACACTCTCTTTGAGATTGTGTACCTTGGAAAACAATTTTTGTAAAACTACATTAAAAAAAATAATATCAACGATATAATAATAATTGATTAATTATGTATATAGGCCCATTACTTTTTTTGTACCGGTACGCACCGGTACGGCGTACCGGCACCTTTTTCAATGTGGGTAAAAAATTATTACTTTTCTTGTAGGCCTATTTTAACGTTTATAATTAATTTATTATAAGTTATTATTAATTTAATTTAGTATATTTGCCGTTGTGATTTAGTTTGCATCGAGGTGCGAACTGCACATGGTAGTTAAAAGTTAGGCAATCCATCACTGAGTACCGGCACCTATTTTTTTTTTTTTAAAAAAAAACCTTGTTGGGCCTATAGGCCTGATGTAAACTAAAGAAAAAAAACAATAACATCAAACTTAATCAATTTAGTTAGTAAGCAGGTTTACATTTTCACAGAAAAAAAAATCGTCAAAGAGCTAAAATAGATCTAATGCTTTTTACAAAAAAAAAAAATACAAGGACCATTTTCGAAAAAAAAGGGCCTTAATAATTTTAAAAAGCCGTGAAGCACAATTTCTAATATTTGTTCATTTAAATTGCATTTCAACGATTCAATTAGTTACAATAAGCTTATAATTAATGAACCTTGTTAGATCTAGTTAATTTTAGTTTAATTAAATTTGATACGAAGTGAAAGTCACACTCTAGTGCAGGGTTCGGCAACCTTTTGCTAATGCAAAATGCCAAGCTAGGATTTCTAAATCATTCAGCGTGCCAACAGGCTTAAAGTCAACCTGCTTTATTATACTTGTTTTCTTATAAGACAAGTAGGTATTTTAAATCCGAGCCTAGACAATGGCCAAAAGCAAAGGCACTTTATAGAGAAAATCGTTAAAACGTTTTATATTTAATTAAAAAAATAAATAATAATAATAATGTGAATGTGCTTATCATCCTTTTTTTAGCATTTATATCAAACACAAAACTATATTACCAAACTTTCACAATTATGGTAACTATTTCTTAAAGGCTATCATTTAGTTGTCAAGATAAATATCTATCAACTGATAATATTGATTATAATATTTTGTTCTCAGTTTTAACGAGATGTTCTTTAATATATTCTTTTTTTTTTTTTAATTTAGATCTAATTTATTCTTTTTTGTTTTAAAAAATGTTTATTCGTGAAAAATTGCATTTACATTGCCAAAATTATTATTTTACACAGAGAAAAATAGGTTAGGAGACATTTATAGCATTTTTACAATTCCAAAGAGATAGAAGACAGCAGAGAATATTTAAATACCTAATTTACATGTACAATCTCATATATTTTTACACGAAGAAAAGGAAATAGAAGAACAGTTCATACACATTTAAGGGGATGGAAGACAAAATGTTTTACAAGACAAAAGTTTTTTTAACTAACTTTAAATTTATATTCATTCATTCTTTTTATTTGACATGCATGCTTAGCATCCATACATATGTAAATTAATTTAAACATATATTAAACGTAAACATCCATTATTAACTGTAAGATATTTAAAACAACCTAATATGGAGAATAATAAACCAAAGTTTAGTAGAAATTATGTACATTTCGTTTCAATTTAATTTATTCAAGTTTAAAGTTAATACGTCGAGAAACAGCATTGTCATTTAGCGGAATTGATACACAGCAATCATACAAGCTGGGTAGTTAATGTAATGTTCAAGATATTATATTAGTCATATAATACTTCTTTAATTTTTAACTACTTTTTGATAGCTTGGTCATTTTAAAGTTATAAGTTGTAGACCATTTAGTCGTTAATAAAAAAAAATTAAAAACAATATAATACTAGAAATGTTAGCGGAAATAAAAATAGCTAATTATCTTCCGTTAATTAAAATAAAGATTCTAAATTTGATTCAATAGTGATGCCAAACAAGTTATGTTTTGTAATATAACAAATAATACTAATTATTATTTCTTTACATAAATTAGCGTTGTGGTATTCATTACAAGATTTAATTATTAGAGGTATAAAATTAACGTTAATAATAATAATAATAAAAGGTGCTTGTATAGCGCATATCCCGATGATGACAGTTCTGTGCGCTGACGACAGTTACAGAATACAGACAATGAACAACAGACGAAAATGTAAATATGTATACGCAAATACTGCTAACGAAATAGGTGAGTCTTCAGTCGGCTCCTGAAGGTGTCGAAGCTAGGGCTCTGGCGAAGCTGTAGTGGGAGGGGATTCCAAGCAGACGGTCCCGCGTAGGAGAATGCACGTTGGCAAGCGGACACAAGCCTCACACGAGGAATCCGCAGAGTAAGCGCGTCAGAAGTCGAACGAAGTGGACAGGATTGGGTATAGAGCTCAAGACAGGAACCCTTCTTCTTGAGGACTAGTCGGGCTGCATTATTATTGGTCCATTCAACCTTAAGGAGTTTATCTCTTAAACAATTTGGCACATTTCGATGCCCATTTCATTTAAGGTTTGAAATTCAACTGGCTACGTTTTTAAATCGCCAATACCCATACACTTAATTTAAAAAAAGTATCAACATCTAAGAAGGTCGTAGTAAGATTAAGCCAGTTATGCTTGATTAGGTATGAAATAATCAATTTGAAATTCTTGAAACTCCACTTTGAGTGCTTCGATGTGCTTTTGAAAAAGCCAAACTATCTATCTTAATTTATGCCTTTGTAAAGGGAAGTACATATAGTTAAATGTTGTGAAATTGATTTCACTCAATATAAATATTACTGAAAAATATAGTTGTTTTTGTTTTCATCACTAAAAAAAACACCTCTTGGAGATCTCTCGCGTGCCATTGAAAAATCGCTCTGCGTGCCAAATTTGGCACGCGTGCCTTAGGTTTCCGACCTCTGCTCTAGTGGCTATCAGGTCATAAGCAGGAACTCAGAGTGGACAGGAACGGCCAAACTTTGTGCCTAACTTTTACGGTGGTGTATTAGTGGTGCGTGGACACAGCAGACTTAGTTCTCCGAGCCCCAAAAGTGTACGCTAGCTCGCATTCTCAAAAAGTGGTGGGGTTCAAGTATGGTGTACTCACCGAAAAGTAATAATGTGACTTAGAGCGCGCTGGCTTTCTCCTTCTCGGCCGTTTACGTGTAGTGATAGAAAATTTTGATTACATAAACTTCGCCTAAAAACAAAGATACCCACAGAATTTAAAAGAAAGAAGGAAAGAAGAGAAATAACTTTTTTAAAGAAATTCTGTTTGTTAAGGATATAACCGTCGGGCGTGGTGCTTTAATAGCTGAGAGAAAAAAATAAGAAACAGTGTTTTGTAATTGACACATAGATACAGTAAATAAAAATGTTGAAACTCTATTTTTTTAAATAATCTTTTTAAAAATGTCTATATTGGCGATTTATCTCGTCTTTCAAAATGAAAACGAAGAATTCAGTCCTTTAGAAGTATTCGCATTGATTCTATAAATACTTTACGACACTAGATGTTCATATAAGCAGTAGATGCAATCAATTTTGCAGAAATTCCCATCACTAATAGTTGCTAGTAAAATCGTGGCTGGTTAAAAAAATACGGCACTATTATACAGTGTGTGTATCATGAGGAACAGGATATTTTTATAAAACTTGATACGTTCGAATTCTTAGCCCTTCTATTAATATGGAAAAATTGCTAAAAGTGGGACCTTTTTCCTAAAAGTTCGCTCCCCATAGCGTCAAAACCTGGCTACGCCACTGCACCACAGATGCCAGAAGTGCAAACATCATATTGAGCCAACAACAACTGGAAGAAGTAGATAATTTCAAATATCTAGGAGCAATCATATTCGCAGACGGACGCTGTGAGTCAGAAATTCGAACAAGGATTGGGACTGCAATGGACAAGTCTTAACGCGTATGCATGCATAAAAGGTCACGTGCAAAAACATTTCCGTTCTTATTCTATCATTTTATTCGAAACAATGTCTGTGTGCTACTTTACTGGTTGTACTCAAATTTGTTGGGGATTAAAATTTATTTCTTGTCCAATAGATGTTTACAAAGCAAAACAATGTATTGTGAAAGTCAGAAGGGAATAATCACCTTTTTAAAATATCAAACTTATTGCTTAATGCAAAAGAATTTTTGTTATTCGTTTTTATGAATTTACGCATTTTGTTTTTCAATAACCAAGAAAACGCAACTCTTGACTCATTTATTTTGTAAACAAATAAAAATTTAGCGTCACGCGACTAACACTTGAGTATTAATGATCGCCTGTTCACTTTTGATGTTAAAAACGGATTCCTCATAACTAATATTGTATCCTTTGTATAATTCTAAAAGACTAGAACTGGCCGTCGAGGTTGAAATCAATTGTCAAACACCACCAAAAGCATGTTTACGAAAATGTTATTGTTATTAGTTTAAAAATAGAACAGGAAGTTCACGAACATTCGGTTCACGCCTCATTAAGACTTGTCCATGGCGGCAATGGCTCGCCTAAACAGAATCTGGACCAGTAAATGCATTGATCTCCCAACAAAGCTCAGACTTTACAGCGCCCTTGTCAGAACTATTGTTCTGTATGGATCTGAGACCTGGACGCTGCTATCAGCAACTGAAAACAAGTTGCAGGCTTTCGAAAATAAATTAATAAGAAAAATACTTCGAATCTCCTAAGTAGAACTAGTGACTGATGCGTATGTGTGGGAAAGAATATCATCAATATCAGGCCCTCAAGAAAACATTATGGCAACAATCAAAACGGCGCAAACTGACATGGTTCGGTCATGTGTTGCGGCACAATAGCCTGTCAAAAACAATCCTCAGGGTACGGTGGAGGGTGGGAGCAGGAGAGGCGGTCAGTGGAGATGCCGGTTCGACAATGTAAAGTATTGGACAGGGCTGCAGTTGCCTCAACTATTGTAGTTTGATTGGCTTGAGTGATAGCTTGTAGTTTGATTTGCTTTAGTGATAGCTTGTTTGATTGACTTGAGTGATAGCTTGTAGTTTGATTGACTTGAGGGATAGCTTGTAGTTTGATTGACATGAGTGATAGCTTATAATTTGATTGACTTGAGTGATAGCTTGTAGTTTGATTGACTTTAGTGATAGCTTATAGTTTGATTGGCTTGAGGGATAGCTTGTAGTTTGATTGACTTGAATGATAGCTTGTAGTTTGATTGACTTGAGTGATAGATTGTAGTTTGATTGACTTTAATGATAGCTTGTAGTTTGATTGACTTGAGTGATAGCTTGTAGTTTGATTGACTTGAGTGATAGATTGTAGTTTGATTGACTTGAGTGATAGATTGTAGTTTGATTGACTTGAGTGATAGATTGTAGTAGTTTGATTGACTTGAGTGATAGATTGTAAATTGATTGACTTGAGTGATAGCTTGTAGTTATTGGCTTTAGTGATAGCTTGTAGTTTTATTGACTTGAGTGATAGCTTGTGGTTTGATTGACTTGAGTGATTGCTTGTAGTTTGATTGACTTGAGTGATAGCTTTTAGTTATTGGCTTTAGTGATAGCTTGTAGTTATTGGCTTGAGTGATATCTTGTAGTTTGATTAACTTGAGTGATAGCTTGTAGTTTGATTGACTTGAGTGATGTCTTGTAGTGGAAGGGGCACGTGTTACACAGATGAGATTTCAACAAACGACTCGTTTCACTAAAGGCTCGGTGAAATTTGATAGTGATAAGGACTTATGAAAAAAAGGTGTTTATAAAAATAGTAAGAACGAATACTTCTTAATATTTGTTACCGAAGGCCCATTCCTATAGTAAGCTTATAGTCTATATAGAAGAGTATTTCGTCCTTCATATAACCACTTATATGGCTGTTACTTTAATTAAAATTGTTTTATAATTATGTAGGCCTATAACTTACTTAATCTCGCAACAAGGAAAAGATTAGAGGCAGTAGAAATGTGGTTTCTAAGAAGGATGATGAGAATAGCATGGCTGAAAAGAAATCTAATACAGAAGTGTTGAAAACAGCATGTACCTCAAGAGAACTCATTAAAACCATTAGGAACAGACCACTGATCTATATAAAGAATGGATTGCGCCTTCTTAATAAATTGGTCTGAGAAATGTGAAGAAATGCACTGATCTATAGAAGAAAGGAAAAACTAACAATTTACACTGCACTTACCGATATAAACAAAATTGTGTCTAAAACTTACTGAGCCACTGATCTATAGATGTTGGCATCTGTAAGCCTATGGAGACGCCGATGCTAAATGTATATATATTAAGTTTTGGGCACATTTAACAAAACGAAAATCAATCAGATTGACACTGGAAGAGTTTTGTTGATTATTGTTTCCACGAGTTGCGCAGTAATAAACTACTGACTGTTGTTGTTTTTTAAAGTTTTATCTATCAATTTGGAACGCGTAGCGCGAGAGAAAGAACTCCAAAATGGCTCACTTCTGATCGGCAAATAGAAAACCAAGGGCTTTCAAATATGCTACAGACGCATCTAGCCGGCTGGTCCAGCGGTTAGATCACCGGACTGTCAACCAAAAACCAACTGACAGGTCGCGGGTTCTAGCCCTGCCACCGGCGGATCCCTGTCGCCCTGCAGGAGTTTTGGGCCTAGTGGACGTAATAATCTTCTACCTAGAAGGAACGTCTGTAAACTTATAAGATAAGACGCTGCTTCTATTCAGAATATCCTTTAATATAAATATAATAAATAAAATTTTGTTTTTGGAGCTGGTACATGGCAATACTGATAACCATAAGGACCGAAAAGGTTTTAAAGTTTAGGCTACTTCAGAAAATTAACCCCAACACATGGGAAGTGCCCACCTCTGACTGCTACAATTGGTGATGCACAATCAATGGGGGCACATTTAGAAATGGCGGAAACGATGAGAAGAACTAGGCCAGAGAAAAATGTGATCAATAAGAAAATCTGAAGCATCAACTGGTTATGACATATTGCTCAAAACAGAACCTGCAGAACTTCAAATCAGCATTCTAGAATGGTACACATTCAAGACCCCTTGAATGACCCTAGTGCAAGGCTCCAATACAGTATACGGCAACTGTAAGGCTATGATGCAACACCTGCACTAATTCAAGGATCCAATAAAGCACCTACAAGACAACACATACAAGACCCCGATAGCAACACCTGCAAGAATATATTACAAAACCGACAAGACTCCAATGCAGAACCCACAAGACTGTAAAGCAGAACCTGCAATAGAACCTTACAAATTCTAATAGCCACAAGAAAAGTAACAAGCAAAGACAGAAGACGTTATGCTGTCGGCAACGCAGTACGAACAACATAGTGATATTAGTTCTGTAAGGGGTTTGAGAATTTTCACTGTAGTGGCATCCCCCCCCCCCCCGCTTTTTTTTTTGAACATCCTTCTTATAACACAATTAGCTAAAGGTTTGCCCTATTTCCCATATTTACACACACACGCACAAGACACAAACCCGTGCTCAAACACGTCTATGTCATAACAGGTTAAGGGCGTTTACGCTGAATGGGAATGGGTGGAGGCAAGTCTGGGATTTATAAACTATACAGACTACGTTAACCCTTTTTTTTAGTCAAGGAAACTATCAAATCGCCTTATCGCGTGTTCTAGACGCCCCATCTATAAGAAAGGTTATTGCGATTTTCAAATAGTATACAGTTGTTGTTTGTTGGTTTTCCTGATGTCACTAGGGAAGAAAGAGAATTTATAGAACATGCGTTTGTTATTGCAAATGGATAAGAAAATGTTTTTGCCCGGTTAAATGTCTTTTTGAGTAATGTAGCCTAACAGATTAGTGTAGTGCATTTCTGTTACAGTTTGATGCGTTGCGTATTATTACTAATTGACTTTTTACTTATTACTTCTTGATTTTATGGGTCCCATACAGAAAATACATAAAATAATATTCTAATAACTAATGTTATATAGCATTTTAGTTTTATGTTTTTGTTAGAATTGTAAACATTATGGAGTCAACTGTTTTGTATGATTTTTGTTTATGACTTCATCAACATGTGGATCCCATCTAATTTTTCATTTATTTATAAATACTTCACATTTTTAGTTTAAGTTAAATTTTACCCTTAAAAAAATAGTTTATATTTATTTGTTTCTTTTTCTTTGATACAGTTGGCACTTTTCAAAGTGAAATGACATAATCCACCCCATGCATATAAAAGGGCCAATGCACAAACGCTGTTAGTTCCCCAACTAATATCATATTTTAATCAAAGCTTGGTAGAGACCCCTCCACCACCACCCCCACCCCCCACCCCCAAACCGAGAACTTTGTACTTAGAATAAAATCCAACATATTCATTTAGACTTACTTAAAATTCAACTGTAAAGAAAATTTAACACATTAAAAATTCAGTGGTATTTATTTTTAAATTTAAACTCTTTCATTTGTCACGATATGGAGATGTCATTTATTGCCGTGTTGTCTCCTCAACAACATAAACATAAAAGGCTTAGTGAAACTGTCGCGCACACTACGATATTAGGATTTCATTATTTATTTCAGGTATGTACAGTAGTCAGTGGGCCTATACAGACGACATAACATTATTTAATAAATTGTAGAGGAACTCTTGAAGTAAATGCCCTCTAATGGCACTTATTGCAAGATCATTTGTTTTACATTTTTTAAAACTGTGACAAAATTTTGTACAATAATAAATGACACTGAATGGTAAACTTCACTTTTAAAAACTAGATCTAATGCATGTTGGGATGATTTATAACAGAGGTTTGCAACCTTTTGATATTAGTGCTCCGAAGCAAGATTTCTAATTTATTCAGCGTGCCAAAACTTTAAAAGTCATCTTGCTCTAGCTGCCTAGCCCATAATTTCTTGTAGAAGAGACATGCATTGCCTTTTTGAGGTCCCTCGCATGCCCATGAAAATCGCTCTGCGTGCCAGGTCTGGCACTCGTGCCTTACGATGCCGACCCTTGATCTTATTACTTAGTCGCACTTCCTTCCTTCTTTCCTTTCTGAGTATGCGCACGTTTTCAAATTATAAAACCTACGCAGCAAAGTATCAGGAAAATCCAATCAGTATTTCATCTAAGACTTTGGAAATGAAACAAAATATTGCATTACTTATAGTGTGAAACCACATTATAGTGACCATGGAGGAGTCTTAATTAAGTGTGACCTTTTGAACTGTAATGTTCGTGAACTTCCTGTTCTATTGTTAAACTAATAAACAAAAAAAGCATGCTTTTACTGGTGTTTGACAATTGATTTCAACCTCGACGGCCAGTTCTAGTCTTTTAGAATTATACAAAGGATACAATATTAGTTATGAGGAATCCGTTTTTAACATCAAAAGTGAGTAGGCGATAATTAATACTCAAGTGTCAGTCGCGTGAGCTAAAATGTTTATTTGTTTACAAAATAAATGAGTCAAGAGTTGCGTTTTCTTGGTTATTGAAAAACAAAATGCGTAAATTCATAAAAACGAATAACAAAAATTCTTTTCAAATCTTTTGCATTAAGCAATAAGTTTGATATTTTAAAAAGGTGATTTTTCACTTCTGACTTCCACAATACATTTTTTTATTTTGTAAACATCTTTTGGAAATGAAATAAATTTTAATCCCCAACAAATTTAAGTACAACCAGTAAAGTAGCACACAGACATTGTTTCGAAGAAAATGATCGAATAAGAACGGAAATGTTATTGCATGTGACCTTTTATGCATGCATACACGTTAATACTTGTCCATTACAATTACTTCAAACCAGTCATTAGACGAAACTATGTACAATGAAAAAACAACAAATTAAAGTAAAAAACTAGTTGCTAGTGTTACGTCCACAATCCCCTTGTGGCCAGAGCTGTGTAGATCTTGCTGATAATTCTCGTTAGTCCTAGGGGAGACTTTAATTATTAGTATTTATGTTTCAGTATTACACGAACTCTTCTTATAGTCCTGGGCACAAATTCAGTATTTGTATTCCAACATTTCCTTTCTTGTACATTAGAGTAGTAGATAAATCTTATTGTAATGTATACAACACAATTGAATAGTAACTTGACAAGGAAGCTTCAGTGTAACTGTTGTTGATAGTTTATTTCAGGTGGTATGTTCAATATATACAATATATCTATTATGTACAGTTAGAATAAAATAGTGCAAACACAAACGTTCTCAAAGGATCATATTTTGACACTCTCTTTCTTTCAGACAAAACAAATCATTAAATACTATCCGAGTGGTGCAAGGGATAGACCCATTACCAGTAGGGGTGAAAATCATGGTATCATTACAAAACTCATAACAAAAACGATAGGAACTTCCCCTATTAAATAATGAGTCGTTCCCAGACTGAGAATTTGAGATCAACACAGAATCCCAGCATTACCTAGAACCTTTTGTTTTCCTACTAAACGTCATAATATTGTGTGTAGTAAGAAAAGAGAGAGAGAGAGAGAGGAATAAACATTGCGTGTTCCAATTCTTGGAAAAACAATATACATGACACGCCCCCACCCAATGAAAGAAATAATGTTCCATAATTACCCAAGTAATACTCAACATGGTACATTTTTCGTACTTAACACTATCGTTTTAACAACCATCAATCAATGGAAGATTATAAGACAATTTAAACAAACATGGCTCACTGGCACAACTAAATTATAAAAAGTGTCACTACCCAATGGTAATTGTGATTATAACGTGATGGACAAATATTTCCCCGTTAATATTAATATTAACTAATGTCTCAACAAGTACAAATAGTTCAAAAATATTCTAGTCATTCTTATTTTAACTATGTACAGTTGTGTGGATTTCCACCAAAAATTTGCAAAAAGTCTTAATCTATTTATACAAATATAACATTGCTCAAACTCTGTCAATTTTCAACAGTTTACTTCTAATATACAAACCAAAAGATAAGTAATACGTAGCTCGAATCAAACTATAGGTTACTTCCCCTTTAAATTACAGTGTCAACTTGACATTAACAGGGTTCATACCTAAGATGATGATACTTCCCCTTTTCTCAAATATGAGGAGAAAATACGCTCTAGTTACGATTACTACAGTAATCTCAATGTTAAAATGTAATCCACTATTATGCGTTTTTGGCAAATTTGAAAGTTTAATATAAAAGTTTGTTCAGGGTTGAATGAGTGTACACCTTTAGGTACCTTTGTTTCCCTCCGTTCCTGGATATATGAAATATATAACCTATACAACATAGTGAATATCCACTAGTTTTTCCCATTCTATTACCATGATATAACAATTTAGCAATAGATTTCCAATATTATCTATTAATTTATACCAATTGATATTACATCTCTTTCTAAGATAAAAATTGTACATATTATTATTTAGTTCCATTCATTAACTAAAATAAAACAAGATAATAAATCAACTAGCTCAAAGTTTTCTCACTTAATTGCATGTGATGACAATTACTTTCATCCATCCATATCAAGTAAATACGTGCATATATATTTATTGCATCATGCATCAAAATTTAAATGGAATTTCTTTTCCATAATCAAATGAATTTAAAATATATCAGAACATCAATATTATACATGATTATAAAAATTATTAATACTTTCAGAAGACTTGACTTCTGTATGATACAAGTATTCTATAGGTATTCCATAATCAAAATTCAAACGAATGATAGGTTATCATGACACATTCTTAATGAATAAATGAGATGATCTGAAAAAGAAGTATGAGGTTATTCAGTCAAACATGTAGCACCCGAGATAGAGTATCAGCTATGACCTTGTCTCTATCTTGTCGATGATACGGGGAATGGGATACCAGTCGGTCTTTGTAAAATTACTTAATTTCCCAAGGTCTCTATAAAACTGCAGTGTGTGGTCGGCTTTTGGTACCATCACACAGGGTGTAGACCATTTGCTATCACATTTTTCTCCTATGTCATCTTCTAACATATACTTTACATCTAATTTAATATGCTCCGGTCTGATGGGGTCAAATGGATGCTGTTTAATAGACCTGGCACTATTGGTTAACACTACATCGTGCTCCATGACATGTGTCCTACTGGGAACATTTGTAAACATTGACTTATTTTCATGTACCAGCTCAATAATCTTCTCCTTATCTTCTACCGGAGGATGTTATAGCCTTGTATCTAAACTCTTAAGGGCATCTGTATTATTAAGTTTACTTTCTGCAAACTTATATTCTATCCTAGATAAATCCGTCGGGACTCTAGCTAACGAAATCATGGGGACCTCCCGTGGTTTACTCTTTTCCCTGGAAACATAGGGCTTAAGCAAATTAATGTGGCATACCCTCTGCTTTTGTCTCCGGTCAGGAGTCTTTATCAAATAATTGACCTCGCCAAGCTTTGACTCTATCTCATAGGGTCCACTAAACTTTGCACTTAAAGGCTGATTTTGCAAAGGTAAAAACACAAGAACTTTGTCACCTGGTGCAAAAGTTCTAGCTGTAGCTTTACGGTCATAGTTCTGTCTCATACGCTCCTGCATCTGTGGAAAATGAATCTTCACATGGTTAAAAGCATGATAAAGCCTATTTTTAAATTTATCTACATATGACAAAAGTCCAATCGGTTCACTGTCCGTTAGCCAAGTTTCATGTAGAAGTTTCAACGGACCTCTGACTGAGTGTCCATACACAAGTTCGAATGGGCTAAACCCCAGGGATTCCTGAGTGGCCTCCCTTGCAGCGAACAGTACATAAGGCACACCCTTATCCCAGTCTTTCTCGTTTTCATAACAGTACTTTTTAAGCATCGATTTTAATGTCTGATGAAACCTTTCCAGAGCTCCCTGGCTCTCAGGATGATAGGCACTTGATAGCCTATGGCTTATCCCTAATTGTTCCATGACTTGTTTGAAAATGTTCGAAGTAAAGTTAGTCCCCTGGTCGGACTGTACTGTCTTCGGTAGGCCATAACGTGTGAAGAAATTTGTCAGGGCGTCTACCACCTTCACTGTTGTTATGTTCCGCAACGGAATGGCTTCCGGGAAGCGAGTGGATGAACACATGACTGTGAGCAGGTATTGAAAACCGGCTTTTGTTTTCGGCAACGGGCCCACGCAATCAATGAGTATATGACTGAATGGTTCGTCGAACGCTGGTATCGGCTGGAGTGGAGCGACAGGAATTCGTTGGTTAGGACGTCCTACCATTTGGCATACGTGGCAAGTCTTGCAGTATTGTTCGACATCTCTTCTCAGTCCTGGCCAGTAGAAGTAAGGGAGGATACGGTGGTGCGTTTTTCGGACTCCCATGTGACCAGCGAAAGGAAGATCATGCGCCATACGCAGTATATCTTGACGATAGCACTTAGGTATTACAATCTGGTGAATACTGTCCCACTCGTTTGTACCTGAGTTGAGCGGTTTCGACTTTCTCATCAACACTTCATCTTTCATGTAGAAACATTCCGCCATCGCATCTGCAGTCTTTTCATCAACAGCTTTCATTCTGAGTTGCATTATTACTTCGTCATTAAATTGTTCTTTCACCAATTTCTGCTTTGGTGACAAAATGTTATCGTTCTCTGTTGCATCACCAGTTGTTAGTTCAGCAAAGAACGTAGCACTTAAATCGATGTCAGGTGTTTCTGTTATCACTGTTTCATTCGCATGTGTGTCTTCAGAACAGACAAACACATCTTTCGTTGCACTACACGGCGTAGCAGGAGTCTTTACCGACTTCTTTTTCTGCATTGCTCTTGTCAGTGCACATGTTGGGCGTTCATTGGCAGGACGTAGGTTTTTGTCCTCCGCCATCTTTGTCTCCAACACTTTAACCATGGGCTCGACAGTGACTCTGCCGCCCATAATGTCATTTCCTAATATCATGGAAACGCCTTTGACGGGTAGTGCGCGCCACACTCCCACTACGATGTTACCTGTAAAAATATCCGACTCGAGTTTTATTCTGTGCAGTGGAGCTTCCACAGCCTCCATACTAGCACCTCTCAGCACAACAGACTCACCGGTACTGGTGGCATCTGTTAACGGCACACTGCCCTCCAGGATCACGCTGACAGAAGAACCCGTGTCACGTAATATCTGTATTTTCTTCTTGCTGAGTACATCGACTTCTGTCGACACTGTCCCCTCGTAGACAAAGGGTCGAAAATCGGATAGGTCGTCCTCTTCCGGGACTTCAGGAACCATCTGTTCCTCACGGCCTTCTGAAAGCATAATAGATTGAGTACAGCTATTCTCTTTTACCTTAGATAGACTGTTCTCAAAAACCATCGACTCCACAACTATGGGCGATGCCGGCCGCATTTCTTTTGAGTTTCTTGACTCTGTGTTGCACACTTCTTCTGTCTGCTTGCTATCTTTCTGCACTCTGGCACAGTGTAGAATAGCACCTTGCTTCTTGGTAAGGATCCAACAATCTTTCTTCATGTGGCCCTCTTTCTTGCAATTGAAACATACCACCTTTGCTTTATTTACATCTGTCTGCTTCCTGAAATGAACTAAGTTACTATTATTATTTACACCACTGTTCTTATTATTGTTTTCACTTGTCTCTTTTGGTTTACTAGCCTCCTTGGGCTCTGGTTTGTGCACTTTGGGTTTGTCAGCATAATATGGCTTTATGCTGGCGTGAATTATGGCATAGTTATCTGCCAATCTAGCAGCTTCATGCACATCTTCAACCCCTCGGTCTGAGATGTGGGTTTTAATATCCACTCGAATACAATCATTGAATTCCTCAAACAATATTAGGTTCTTGAGTTTATCAAACTCACTTACATTCTGTGACCTTAGCCACTGTTCTAACATTTTCTCCTTTTGTCTCAAAAAGTCTACATGAGTTTGATCATATGCCTTCTTTCTGTCTCTAAATAGCTTTCTATATTTTTCTGGTGTCAGGGAATAACTTTTTAGCACCCTATCTTTGATTACTTCATAGTCATTTATTTCCTCGGGTGTTAAACTCAACACTACGTCCAATGCTTTTCCTTTGTTGAGAGTTGACCTTAACAATAAAGCCATCTTATCATCAGGGAACTGATAATCTACAGCTATCCTCTAAAAAAGCAAAAAGAAATCTTGAACATCTTCTTCTCTGAATATAGGCAAGTGTTGCTTCATTGCGCTGATATCCATACCATTGCTGTCCCTACGATGGTCAGGTCTGTTCATGCGTGCCATCTCTATCCTTTCTCTGTTTTCAATTTCTATCCTAATTCTTTCCAATTCCATTCTCTTCATAGCTAATTGGAATTTTAGGTTTTCACTCAACCCTTCATCTTCATCATTGTTTGATGATCTAGATGACATATTTCTTACCTCGTCTCCGTGGGCAATTCCCTCGCCCCCACTGGGAGCTACATAACCTTCATTGATATCGTTCTGTCCCACTTCAACTACATTACCAGTGTTCATGGCATTCTGCCCGTTCAAACATGTCATAATTTCTTTGATCAAACGATTACGATTAGGTCTTGCCTGTCCTGCCTCAATCCCAAAGGACTCAGCTAATTCTTTTAGTTCAGCAAATGACATGGCATTAAGTTCCTCACTTGATATATTCGAAGCCATAGTATAGCGTTCGAAATATTTGTGATAGTAGAGTAGTATATATTGTATAATAAAATATAAAGTTCCAACTTACGATTTGTCCAGAAATTTGCACAATATAATATTACACACTTCGTGGAATCTTCACACTTTCCAAGGAATAAATACGCAAACCAGTTCCCTCCTCTTTTTAAAAAGAATAGTTTCACAGTCCTAGAAAACGAAACACAAATATGCCGCTCTCAGTACTACTAATGTCACAAAATATTTATAGGTCAGGAAAGATATAACTCAAATTTTCCAGACGAGATCAACAATTTTTTCCAATTCTAGATCAGGAAAAGTAGAACTCAAATATATCGAACGAGACCACTAAATTTTGTTAATCCTAGGTCAGGAAAAGTAGAACTCAAATATACCGGGCGAGACCACCAAATTTTGTCAATCCTAGGTCAGGAAAAGTAGAACTCAAATATACCGGGCGAGACCACCAAATTTTGTTACGTCCACAATCCCCTTGTGGCCAGAGCTGTGTAGATCTTGCTGATAATTCTCGTTAGTCCTAGGGGAGACTTTAATTATTAGTATTTATGTTTCAGTATTACACGAACTCTTCTTATAGTCCTGGGCACAAATTCAGTATTTGTATTCCAACATTTCCTTTCTTGTACATTAGAGTAGTAGATAAATCTTATTGTAATGTATACAACACAATTGAATAGTAACTTGACAAGGAAGCTTCAGTGTAACTGTTGTTGATAGTTTATTTCAGGTGGTATGTTCAATATATACAATATATCTATTATGTACAGTTAGAATAAAATAGTGCAAACACAAACGTTCTCAAAGGAACATATTTTGAAACTCTCTTTCTTTCAGACAAAACAAATCATTAAATACTATCCGAGTGGTGCAAGGGATAGACCCATTACCAGTAGGGGTGAAAATCATGGTATCATTACAAAACTCATAACAAAAACGATAGGAACTTCCCCTATTAATAATGAGTCGTTCCCAGACTCTGAGAATTTGAGATCAACACAGAATCCCAGCATTACCTAGAACCTTTTGTTTTCCTACTAAACGTCATAATATTGTGTGTAGTAAGAAAAGAGAGAGAGAGAGAGGAATAAACATTGCGTGTTCCAATTCTTGGAAAAAAAATATACATGACACTAGCTACTTTATGATATTAAGCCTAATACAGTCACAACAGTTGTGTGTTTTTTTCTGCCACGGACGGTCATATGAATCGACCATCCCTCCCTCCCCTGTTGGCCGTTCATAACTTCGTTATACATTAAGATTCCGGAAAGCTTTCAACTATTTCATTTTATTGAACTACAATCACAGTTCTCAATTTAGACCATCGCTATAGATCTAGTGCTCTTACCCATGTGACCACTTCTTTCTGGATCGAAGCTACTAAATTTTGCTCGCCCTTGACTTAACGATTAATTAATGTTCGACTTAGTCGGTTGAACATTTACAATCTAATTTTTCGAGCTTTTCTTTCGGCAAAGTTATTTTTAACATTAAATTAAAAAAAAATCTGTCAATTGGCACGTTTCTCTCTCTATTGTTGGGGGCTGCAGAGTCTGTAAGCCTTGTCTTGCACATTGCTGAAGTCAATCTTCTTTACGAGCTTGAGTTTCGAGAAATTGTTCTCGCAGTTGGCAAGGCTTATAGATCTAATAAGGAAGGTGAGCAGCAAGATCTCTAATACCTTCTCAAAATACATGTCTAGTTCTCTCAAAATCAATCTACGAAATTTCCTCTGAGCTTTTATACCCCTTGTCTTAATCAAGCAGATAAACGACTAGTTTACCTTCACTTGATCTTTGCCATCAAAATGCCGCGCCCCATTAGGGTGTGTTGTCCGTTACGGACAGAACACCCCCCCTTTTTTTTTTGTTGCTACGCCACTGTATCAGCATAATAAATAGTATTATACAGAATGACAACTCTGCAAATAGTGTAAACAATCTGGGAAGACGTTTCTAAAATAACGTGAGAAAATCTTTTAAATGCACGTAAAAAGAAACGTGTAGTCTATTTTCAAGTCAAACCGAGGACACTTATTTTAAAAGAATAAATTGACTAAAAACAGAGTTTTTAAAAAAAATCTTAAACTTTAACTAGATCAGGCTAGAAATTCCATCTTTTTCGCCCTCCCTCTATCTCTCCTCTCTTCCGTCCTTTTACTCTGTTTACCTCTTCCCCCCTTTTTCCCTGCCTGTCTCCATCCCTCTGTTTTAAGGGTAACGATTTAATAATAACGAAAAAGTAACCACTTTACTTCGTTGCTTGGATTAATTCCGTGTGCGCCGCCATCTGTGTGTGCATTGTTTTAATCTATGTGTCAGGGTGTGCGCGCTCTTCATGTAGATTATCTAGTTACGACAAATGAATACTTGATCATGGCCGTGACAACCTTAATCTCCGTGTTGTTGACAATGTCCATATGGAAGAATGCGTCTACAGGTAATTTAAAAAACTACTAACACACTAATTTAGCCTCATTATAATTTCTTTTGTTCTCTTGACAACTTTGTTACAATTCCATATTTTGTAATATTCCGAAATCGGATTATGTTTCTAAAAGCTGTTGTTGTTGGTTATCATGATTTGTTCATGTAACCCATTTAATGCCCGGATGCAGCTTTGAAAAAGAAAGAGATTAGCTTATATATTCGTTATTGTTCTTTCATATGGAATGAGAACTTTAACCAAAGACTATAATATTATAGACTTTGGTTTAACCATCTTGTATTAGAATCTAAGTGTTTCTAGATTTAGTCATATAGGCCTAACTATTGGTGTTACTCTTGTCAGTTCGAAATAAGATTATTTCACTATCCATGAACCTTGCAGCAATTTTCTGAATTTATATTAGCATTTCTTTTCAAAACAGGTGTCTTTAGTTGGTGGGTGCCATAGCTAAGATTTATAGGCATAATCTAGTCCAGGGGTCGGCAACCTTTTGATAGCGGCTTTCCAAAGAAGAATTTCTAACTCACTCTGCGTGCCAACAGCCAAATGGTCAATCTCTGCCATATTTATTATTTTTAAACAATAATTATTAAAAATGTATTTAGCATGAAAAAAAAAAGGCGCTTTACTAAGTCAACACAGAATTACAGCATAATGCTCGTATACATACGCTTAAGCTGTTGTTTATTTAGTTAAAACAAATAAATTTGATCTCAAAATATTTTGTGTGTTTATTTAAACAAGATAAAAACAACATTTGAATGCAATATGTGAGTATAAATTAATGTGAGCCTTACTTAAGCTTCAAGAGTTTTATTGTATGAGAAAATCTTTTATAAGTAAATATGTTTTAATATGATGAAAGTAAAACAAATGAAACGTATTTCAAACAAATGAACGGTTTAAGTATAGCTGACGACCTTTCTAAGCAGATTTCTTCTAGTTTGTTTCGCAATTCGGCAAATTTTGATGTCCATTTATCGGTCGGGTGTTTTAAATTTAATTTGCTGCATTTCAAAATAGACTTCTGCCAGAAAACTCAACATTGATTTCTTCAATCTACTTCTTAAACTCATCTATCTGTAATCTATATATATAAAAAGACAGTGTTAAGCCCCGCGAGGATGCCCATTGGTCAATTTGAAAACACGTGTGTCACTGACCTATCTAGGCCTAGCCCAATATACCGTCTAATAATTTTTCACATCGGACATGTGTCTTCGATAGCTCAGTGGTAAACGTAGTGGACTGCTATACGGTCGACCAGGGTTCGATTCTCCAATTAGACTATACTTTTTTTTTCGACAATTAATTTTTCAAACTTTTAAAAACAAAAGACATTGTAAATCTATAGGCAATATAGATTTTGTTAAATAAAAATATTTGACTATTTTTTTACCCTATTACAATATTTATTTACTTTCCTAAAAGTATTCAGTAAGTGTAGTTTATAAATTTGTTATCTGCACCCCAGACAGTCCTTTTTTTTTTCACCCGGGCAACGCCGGGCAATGTAGCTTGTGTATATATAAAGAATGAGCTTTAACATTGGGTAAGTACTTAAATGTTTTAGACTTAATATCAAGGATAGGCCTAAATATGTCCAATTTCAATCCGAATTCTTTCCCGTAAAAATGAGTAACCAAACTGTTCAAGAATTGTTTGATCCTGTCCTTGTAAACGCAAGTTCAACTCATTTAAGTGAGTCGTTATGTCGATCAAAAACATCAGCTTCATCAGACATTTTCATCAATCAATTCCGAAAAATATTGTTTCATCAAGAAATATCTTAACTGCTTCCAGACACGAAACGAATCTATTCAACACTGCACCTTGACTAAGCCAGCGAACACTGCTGTACAACAGAAGATCTCCATATTCACTTTCAATTTCTTATTGTAATGATTTAAATTGCCGGTGAATCAACGAAGAGTAGGAAACTATAAAGTTGACTATTTTAACAACAGTTAGACTGTTGCCATTACGGAGCGCAAGTCTAATGTAGAAATCTTTACACACAAACTTTCATGGTGTAGGCCTATATTGCAATGGAAGCTTAACAATAGACGCCCAATGTGGTTTACAAGGAATTTATTTGGCTAATCTTTTTTGTTTGCCAACCATCGCAGCGTTTTTGTCCTTTTCGGCATTTTTATGGGAACTTATACCTTGATATAGCCTATCTAATGGGCACTTATACCTTGATATATCGCCGCATAATATAACATTTTGAATGATTGTAAAAGTTTTCTATATATAGGCCTACAGATATGATGAAATTATAATAATTTGAAGGATATCCTCTTGTTAAGATAAAACTTAAATATCAAATCAGAAATACGAAATCGATTAATGTTGTAGTTTTTTTTTTTTTTTTTTTTTTTTTTTTGGGGAAGGGGGGGGTCATTTCGATGACAATTTTTTTTTACGTTAAATTGTAGGAGATACTTTATGGGGACGTCCATTAATTACATCAACAAAATAGGGGAGAGGGGGGGGGGGTCTGAAAAAGTTTGACAATTGTTGACATGGGGGAGGGGGGAGGTCAAGAAAAGTTGACGTAAACAATGTTTCTTTTTATGAAATAAATAATAATACAAATTTATTACAAAATTCTATATTTGCTCTGTTCAACTTACATAGATAACATGTAGAAACATGGTTTTACGTTAATACAAATATATCAATTATGGAAACTACAGTTGACATGTCATTTTTGTGTTCATCTTGTTCATTTGTAGATCTATGTATGGGTGGAAACTAATGCAATTGTTAGCAAGGCAGTATGACCAACCAAAATTGTAGAAAACCTCACCTTCGCTGTCTACCGTGGGGTTGGACATTGTGTTTCAATTGATAGTTTTGCATTAAACTCGGAATCAGTATAATTTCATTACAAGTTTAAGTGTGTATTGGTAAACTGAGCAAGAAACAGTTTGGTTACAAATAACATATACATTCACTGTGGGCTGAAAGGCAGCTTGCATTTGGTTGGACAACTTTAAAGCTCATACAAGCAGCAAGAGTCTTTAAAAAAAGGATATTTCTTTTCTTGTACAAATGATCACCTGTTTATTAATTATATTCTTAACTTGTTAATACTATTTTTTAAATGTATTTGTCTGTATGCCTACAAAACAATATATTACAAAAGCCAGACATTTTAAAGGTTTTGTGCTTTGCCTGCCGGACGGAGGACAGGAGCCTAAAAAGAAGGCCATGTCCTCCCTTTGCCGGACATTAGGCAACCCTAGTCTAGCCAGACATGGTGGCTGGAATTACAAAGGAACACAAACACACCAACAAACTGTCTGCAGAGTAGGCCTACGTTCAGTAACCCGTTTTTTTGCAGCTCAGTACATCTAAATTAGGCGCCAGAGACTGGAGTTCGTTATATAAGCCATGTAAGGGATGGCTGGGATTGTCAATATAACTAAAAACTACAATAGGCCCTCTCTGAGACTATAAGTTATGTTTGCAAAGCATTGAATGAAGTGTATTGTGTGAATCTCTAACATGAAAACTTAGTATAACTTAGTATAACTAAGAATGACTTATTTCCTTTTTGCATCCTTAATTCAGAGCCTTTACAAGCTTATGTAGCGCCCCAGGGCAAAAGTTTCAGCGCCGCCCCCTTGCATACTGTAACTGCTTGTTTAGTGCTATATTTGCTATATTTGGACTACATTTGCCGACCCCTGGAAGTGTCGCCCTCGGGCATATGCCCCCCCCCCTTATGTGAGGGCACTGCCCTAATTCTGATATATAGACTAATATATGTTTGATGACTAAGTTATAATAGGTAAAACATTAAAACTAGGTCGATTAGGCTACATAATCTATTTAGTAATGTTTACGTTTTAATTTCAAATTTTCTGTCTGTAACAATTGTATGAGATAAAAAATATTAATATATTAGTATCAGTGGCGTCACCAGGATTGCAAGGTGTGGGTGGCAAATATGGCAAGGTAGGAGAGGTAGGGGACAGGGAATGCAACTACAGTGTGTGTGTGTGGACAATAATGCAAGAAGGAATAGTGAACATTTGGTTAAATAAAAATGTGGGAGGGGCGAGTGAGGGGGGTAGGAACCATGTTGCACCCCCTTCATGGCTATTCCTGTAAGAGTTATAGTCAATTTGAAATCTTTTAAACATGTCTTAAAAAGTATTACAATAAATTATAGTATAGACATTTCCATTTCAATTCTATATTAATAATAAAAGCAAGCGTCTAATTTTTTATTTTACTTGTTATGACGGGGGGGGGGGGGGGGTAATACATTGTTGACGTAATTATATAGGGGGTCTCTAAAAGTTTGACAATTGTTGACAAGGGGGAGGGGGGGGGAGGTAAAAATCGCCTAAAAATTGTTGACGTAATTAATGGACGTCCCCTATAATAACATTATTGGAATCGCGAAAAACAATTCAGTTAATGGTTTGCAGATACTAATTATTTGTATTCGATATTTTTTGTGCTTGCGATATAATACAAACAAAACCAACCCTAATGTAGAGTAGTCGGCACATTCTTTTAATGTAAGCACATGAGACGCAAAGTTTTTATCCGCTAAAACTGAACGCTTTAGAACAGGCAAAGGACAGAATGAAATGGCTGGGCTTTGATTTGTTTAAAAGAAATTGTACTTCTTTTTCATTAAATTATATTCATAGCCTGAACAGCGAGAGCTAATGAAAAAAATAAGACATGGCACGCAGAAGCCATTAAAAAACTTTTTTTTTTCGGGGGTCCTCCGCGTGCCATTGAAAATGGTTCCGCGTGCCAAGTCTGCAACGCGTCCCGTAGGTTGCCGGCTCCTGATCTAGTCGGCTGCAGTTTTAACAAATGTTTGGTAGCATTTGAGTTACATTTGAAATAATATCAATTTCGAAGCCTAAGCCTAAAGTGTTTGTTTTTTTTTTACATCAACGTGTGGATTTCATTATCAAAGTGTCTGTATTACTACACAAAAATACATAAATATATTTTTAGTTTGATTTATATAAATAGGTCAAAGATCTAGACTAAGCGTTGTTGTTGTTAAAGGCCCTAAATATATTATAAGGGTGCAGCCCCTACAGTCAGTTGGCATAAATAGGACGTTTCCTTTTTTTTCTTGACAACTTTTATTTCCATACATCTACTCCGTGAACGACTATCATTTTTATCTACCATTGGGGTCATCCACATTAGCCTACGTAGCCCTACACACTGAGAGGAGGGGTTGTTAAGATTTAGGAGATTTTGCGTACGGGTGCTACAGGAAGAAGGGGGGGGGGTCAATTGAATTTGTGCGTACCCGTATATTTATATATTATACATGTAGATATAACCTACGCAAAAAAAAAAAGCTCAGCAGAAAACTGGTTGAAACAACATAGCCTACATTTGAACAGAATTGCTTTCTCATTGATTGGTCAATGGGTCACTCGAATTGTTCACACTTCACACGCTTGTAGATCAAACTAAAGACTAAAGTATTCCTGTTGTTTGCATGTTGTTTCAATTGCATTCGAAAGCGACTGATTCAATACTGGTGTGCAAAAGAGCGTTTGCAATCACGTGACAAAAAGCACGTGATTTTTTTTAACTTTGTCTAGTGGTGTACAAGTACAATGGCCGCTGTATTAATAAAATTTCATATAGGCTCGAGCTTTTTTTAAATGATGTTTTGTGTTTTAAGTCTTATTAAGATTTAAGCTGTATTATGTATGTTAAATAAAATAGGCTATTTTATTATAATCATATACATAGATCATAGACGATGTGAGCCTATTAGTGACTTGACCAGACTAAATATTCACCAACACTATCACTTGGCCTCGTAGCTGCCCTACTTAGCTAGCTATTAGCCCATTAACCTAGCCTACGAAACATTAAAAGTGTAGGCCTATAAAGTGAAATTGAAAGTGTAAATAGGTCTAGCCGGCCCTAGCCTAATCACATTAATCAATTAATCTGCAGTACTACTATTTACTTCCTTATTTTTTAGTAGGATAGCCAATATTCATATTATGTGAATTTGGCATGATAAAAACAACTTCACCATATGCCATATTTTTTCCCCAATAGTGGCTTCTATTTACAAATGACGTCACTAAAAAACTTAAGCTCCGCCTATTGCAAAGCTCTATTGACGAGTCTTAAATCTTATGCACGCATACATTTTAGATGACGCATCACTTCCAATTATATTCGCTAAATTGAAGACATAATCCTCACAATAATACTTATAGCCTTTGTTTATTTGAATTCGGCCTGAACTTGCAGTTGAAAGCGCAATGAATTTCTCAACATCCGTGAATGTTAAGTCAGCAATAAGGCGAATATCTCTGCTTTCAATCGTAATGGTTGCCATTGTAAGCAATACAAAATGAAACCGGAAGTTCAACAATGCACTTGAAACATGCCGAATAGATAATTATACGTTTGTTTACGGGAATATAGCGGAAATGCATTTTCATCAAAATTGCCTATTTAAGACTTGTAGATAATTGGTTAAAGGCTAAATGCAAAGGAAATTCTGAATTTAAAAAAAAGATTTGCAAATAATCAACATTAGATTCAGACCAAACGTTGACACATTATTAAAATCAGTACCTAAAACATACTCATGTCTGATTGATATAGGCTTATATTTCCATTTTTTTTTTTTTTTTTTTTTTTTTTACCAAGCCTCCACCACTGTCCCCTCCGTACCGGCTTTCAAATCTTCACTGAAGGGTTGGACTAAAAACCTCAAATGAAACTCCGTCATCTGTTTGTAATGCTTGTTTGTATGTTATACAACTTTGACAAAATTTTGTATGTAGTTAAATTATGGACTTTTTCTTCGGGCCTAACGGGGTCTCCGAAGTAATATGAAGAAGAAGAATATCTATCTATCCCTCAATCTCTCTATTTATATATGCTATGTCAAATGTCAAAACATTATCTTGTCAGGTCAAGTGTCAACGGACCCCCAGAGCCCTTCCGACACTGCCCACCACCGGTTAATTGACGCGCTGACGTCGTACCAGGCTCCGTACGGCTACAGGGTTGGTGACGCCACAAGAGCCAACTCCTGCGGTCAGGTCCGAGAGGTTCCATCGAGCCTGAGGTTCAGCTGGGTGATGAAGCCCAGGGGCATTCCAGACTTCTACCAGAAGTACACGGAGGCTTACAGCATACCTGTCCTAGGTAAGAACTTTTCATATATCTTGTGGACGCTCCATCTATAGAGAAGTATATGGACTCGTACATCATACCTGTCCTAGATAAGAGCTCTTCATATATATACAGAGGCATACAGCATACCTGTCCTAGGTAAGAACTTTTCATATATACAGAGGCGTACATCAAACCTGTCCTAGGTAAGAACTTTTCATATTTACAGAGGCGTACAGCATACCTGTCCTAAGTAAGAACTTTTCATCTATACAGAGGCGTACATCATACCTGTCCTAGGTAAGAACTTTTAATATATACAGAAGCGTACAGCATACCTGTCCTAAGTAAGAACTTTTTCATATATACAGAGGCGTACACCATACCTGTCCTAGGTAACAACTTTTCATATATACAGAGGCGTACAGCATACCTGTCATAGGTAAGACGCGGACGCTCCAGCTGTACAGAAGATTAAAGCGCCTTACGCCGATCCTTCAGCGTAGAAGAGGATTGAATGGATTGTGCAGTGCGCAACTGCCAGGTAGTCTTTAAACATACAGAAAAATATAAATGATACAGAACAGGGGTCGGCAACCTTTTGCTTATAGTGTGACAAATTAGGATTTCTAAATCATTCAGCGTGCCAACAGCGTGAAAGTCAAACTGCTCAACTATATTATTTTTATAGACAATTTATTTAGTGCCGTAGCTAATACACAATTTCTCAAATTACACATTAATGGTTAATAACTTAATATATTACAGTTAAAATTAGTTGTCGAGATATGATTCTAGTAATAGCTATACATTCTCTATAGTTAGACTACAGCATAAGAGTTTTCCGATATTAATATATTCGAAATAAACAGTACAAATAATAGTAATTGAGCAGTGAAGATACGTAGTAGTCATACAAACTGGATAGTAAATTTAATGTTTAAAAATGTACACATAAACTATTTAGTCATAACATATTTATCTAATTTTCAACTATCTTTCATAGTTTCATCATTTTAAAGTTATAAATTGTAATCAATTATTTAAAAAAAAAAAAAAGAAAGAAACACATTAGAAATATTAACGTATAGAAAAAGGGGCAATTATCTCCCTTGAATTAAATTCTCCAAATTTGATGCCAGTGATGCCAAACGAGTACATTTTTTTGATATAACTAGTCTAGTGTTGCTTTTAAATTATTATTTCTTTTTACAAATTCAGCATTATGCTCTTTTTTTCAATGTGTAATCATATATATATATAAATCTCAAAAGGAATATGTGGCTGGCTGGGTATGTACATACCGCATAATCTTTTTAAATACTGGACATAAAAACGTGAAATTTGCTACAAATATTCTTTGCGTTACGGCGGTGAACACTGTCAAGGTTTAAAAAAAATTTAAATGACCGCAGTGGTCAGTTTGGTCAAAAAACGCGAATAAAACGACATATTTTGGGTTCATGTTAAAATTGCCGTTCCAACTTTTTATAGTTTTTCGATCGATCGCGCTAAAAAAATAAAAAAAAGGATGGCGTTGAGATTTTTTTCAGGATGACGTCATCAAAGTTTGCGCAGAGATAGCTAGCCGGCTTTTCGTTATGACGTCATCAAATTTTGCGTATTCATTTAAAATTAACTTTGCTTCAACCTTTGCTAATGTACTTTATGAATGAATAGAACAAAATATATTCACGTTTTAATTTGCGTCGTAATTTATAGCGGGATATTTTTAAATTGTTATAATGGGTAATGATTAATGGTTTTAATGGGTATCTTACGTTGTATCTGGCAAATACAAAATTCCTTCACGTTTTTATTCGTGTTGTATATGTCCACAGAATAGGTATAAAACAGAATGCACAATCGCATTTTATTTCTGTTTTGGGCAGTAATACCGACGCCATACTAAGCTTATTTAAACGCAGCGGTCCTGGTTACACTCTATATTTATGCTTATTTAGCCTACAACGTCCTTTTCTTCAAATCTACAAGTTCGAACACCCAAAGCTAATATTTCAGGCAAAATGTGCATAAACGGTTGTGTAATAAACTACAACAATGATGCGAAAACGACTGATTATCGTAAAAAAGAGCATGTCAAACTGCATGGCTTTCCTGACTCCATAAAGGATAAACAACAGCATAAACAACCTCATATTAACTCATTATGAATTATATGCCTATTTCCCTTCATAATTTTAAAAGTTTATTTTGGTTGAAAAAGTATATATATTTATGTACCGGTAGCCGTAGCAATTTAGTTACCGGTACCGAGCTACGTCTAAGCCACTTTTTTTTTCAAATCAGTACCGGGTAATAAATATTTGTACATCATATTGGCCTAATCATATAATGTTCAAAACAAAATGGGTAATTAAGTCAAATTTATATAAAAGTAAGCCTATAATGAAAGATAATGTAGGCCCTATATATATTGTATATATTTATGGCATACGTAGATATCCTTTCTCATTTTACTATAGTAGCGTCTCTAGCGACCGCTGCATTGCGGAAAATGGTAACTTTTAGTGACTGCGTATATAGGGATTGTGCATTCTTTTCATAAACCTATTCTGTGTATACGTCTTATAAACTTTGTAGCGGGAAATTTTTCAATTGCCAGGCAATGTTTAAATTGCTGAGCTCAACGTTTTAAAGTTTTAATTTGTATCGTATACGTCTTATAAACTATGTAGCGGGAAATTTTTATATTGCCGGGCAATGTTTAAATTTGCCGGACCAACTTTTTAAAGTTTTAATTCATGTCGTATACGTTGTATAAACTATGATTCATATCGGTTTCATTTGTTATTGTTTTTCCTGTTGAATTTAAAATTTAATTCTAATTTTGCTTCCAAAGCAACAATAAATAAATAGCAAATAACACCAACAAAAAACAAAAAAAAAACAAAAAAAAAATATTGATCTACGACTAATGTTGTAGCAAAAAAATATATCAAACAATCATTTTCGAATTAACAGTACTTTTTAAAAGAAATGTGAGTTCTGTTTTACAGAAAGAGTTTAATTACCCAATAAACTCACAAAATTCGATCATAGTGGTCATACTTTGAGCAAGAAATAAAAAAAAATTATTATTATTTGTTTTTCCTTTTTAGTTGTATATTGAATTGGTGTATAATAAAGTGTGCAAAACAAAAATAAATTTAAAAAATACTGACCACAAAAAAAAAACATACTACTTTATGTATGTTGCAAAAACAAAACTAAAAAACTATAATGTGTCAAGCATATTCTAAAAAAAAGCCCGTTCGAAGAATCGGGCACATATCGGCTTGTATATATATATATATATAAATCTCAAAAGGAATATGTGGCTGGCTGGGTATGTACATACCGCATAATCTTTTTAAATACTGGACATAAAAACGTGAAATTTGCTACAAATATTCTTTGCGTTACGGCGGTGAACACTGTCAAGGTTTTAAAAAAATTAAAATGACCGCAGTGGTCAGTTTGGTCAAAAAACGCGAATAAAACGACATATTTTGGGTTCATGTTAAAATTGCCGTTCCAACTTTTTATAGTTTTTCGATCGATCGCGCTAAAAAAATAAAAAAAAGGATGGCGTTGAGATTTTTTTCAGGATGACGTCATCAAAGTTTGCGCAGAGATAGCTAGCCGGCTTTTCGTTATGACGTCATCAAATTTTGCGTATTCATTTAAAATTAACTTTGCTTCAACCTTTGCTAATGTACTTTATGAATGAATAGAACAAAATATATTCACGTTTTAATTTGCGTCGTAATTTATAGCGGGATATTTTTAAATTGTTATAATGGGTAATGATTAATGGTTTGAATGGGTATCTTACGTTGTATCTGGGAAATACAAAATTCCTTCACGTTTTTATTCGTGTTGTATGTGTCCACAGAATAGGTATATAACAGAATGCGCAATCGCATTTTATTTCTGTTTTGGGCAGTAATACCGACGCCATACTAAGCCTATTTAAACGCAGTGGTCCTGGTTACACTCTATATTTATGCTTATTTAGCCTACAACGTCCTTTTCTTCAAATCTACAAGTTTGAACACCCAAAGCTAATAGTTCAGGCAAAATGTGCATAAACGGTTGTGTAATAAACTACAACAATGATGCGAAAACGACTGATTATCGTAAAAAAAAACATGTCAAACTGCATGGCTTTCCTGACTCCATAAAGGATAAACAACGGCATAAACAACCTCATATTAACTCATTATGAATTATATGCCTATTTCCCTTCATAATTTTCAAAGTTTATTTTGGTTTAAAAAGTATATATTTATGTACCGGTAGCCGTAGCAATTTAGTTACCGGTACCGAGCTACGTCTAAGCCATTTTTTTTCAAATCAGTACCGGGTAATAAATATTTTTACATCATATTGGCCTAATCCTATAATGTTGAAAACAAAATGGGTAATTAAGTCAAATTTATATAAAAGTAAGCCTATAATGAAAGATAATGTAGGCCCTATATATATTGTATATATTTATGGCAGACGTAGATATCCTTTCTCATTTTATTATAGTAGCGTCTCTATCGACCGCTGCATTGCGGAAAATGGTAACTTTCAGTGACTGCGTATATAGAGATTGTGCATTCTGTTCTATACCTATTCTTTGTATACGTCTTATAAACTTTGTAGCGGGAAATTTTTCAATTGCCAGGCAATGTTTAAATTGTCGAGCTCAACGTTTTAAAGTTTTAATTTGTATCGTATACGTCTTATAAACTATGTAGCGGGAAATTTTTATATTGCCGGGCAATGTTTGAATTTGCCAGACCAACTTTTTAAAGTTTTAATTCATGTCGTATACGTTGTATAAACTATGATTCATATCGGTTTCAGTTGTTATTGTTTTTCCTGTTGAATTTAAAATTTAATTTTAAGTTTGCTTCCAAAGCAACAATAAATAAATAGCAAATATCACCAACAAAAAAACACACAAAAAAAAAAATATTGATCTACGACTAATGTTGTAGAAAAAAAATATCAAACAATCATTTTTGAATTAACAGTACTTTTTAAAAGACATGTGAGTTCTATTTTACAGAAAGAGTTTAATTACCCAATAAACTCACAAAATTCGATCATAGTGGTCATACTTTGAGCAAGAAATAAAAAAAAATTATTATTATTTGTTTTTCCTTTTTAGTTGTATATTGAATTGGTGTATAATAAAGTGTGCAAAACAAAAATAAATTTAAAAAATACTGACCACAAAAAAAAAAAAACATACTACTTTATGTATGTTGCGAAAACAAAACTAAAAAACTATAATGTGTCAAGCATATTCTAAAAAAAAGCCCGTTCGAAGAATCGGGCACATAACGGCTTGTATATATATAAATCTCAAAAGGAATATGTATGTATGTATGTATGTGGCTGGCTATGTACATACCGCATAATCTTTTTAAATACTGGACATAAAAACGTGAAATTTGCTACAAATATTCTTTGCGTTACGGCGGTGAACACTGTCAATGTTTTAAAAAAATTAAAATGACCGCAGTGGTCAGTTTGGTCAAAAAACGCGAATAAAACGACATATTTTGGGTTCATGTTAAAATTGCCGTTCCAACTTTTTATAGTTTTTCGATCGATCGCGCTAAAAAAATAAAAAAAAGGATGGCGTTGAGATTTTTTTCAGGATGACGTCATCAAAGTTTGCGCAGAGATAGCTAGCCGGCTTTTCGTTATGACGTAATCAAATTTTGCGTATTCATTTAAAATTAACTTTGCTTCAACCTTTGCTAATGTACTTTATGAATGAATAAAACAAAATATATTCACGTTTTAATTCGCGTCGTAATTTATAGCGGGATATTTTTAAATTGTTATAATGGGTAATGATTAATGGTTTTAATGGGTATCTTACGTTGTATCTGGCAAATACAAAATTCCTTCACGTTTTTATTCGTGTTGTTTATGTCCACAGAATAGGTATAAAACAGAATGCGCAATCGCATTTTATTTCTGTTTTGGGCAGTAATACCGACGCCATACTAAGCTTATTTAAACGCAGCGGTCCTGGTTACACTCTATATTTAAGCTTATAATTATATGGCGTCATCAAATTTTGCGTATTTATGCGTTTAAGAAGGGAACAAAATTTTGTTTTAATTTGCGTCGTTATTTGTGGAATGCAATATTTAAATGGTATAAGTTACCGGAAAATACTTTATCCCCGCTTAAGACTATTGTTTATAACTCCATGGGTTATTTTATCAAGTTCCGAGAACTGGGCACCTTTAGGCTTATCGCCTAGGTAACGGCCATTGTTTAAATTACCGGGCAATGTTTAAATTACCGGGCAATGTTTATAATACCGGGCAATGTTTATAATACCGGGCAATGTTTAAATTACCGGGCAATGTTTAAATTACCGGGCAATGTTTATAATACCGGGCAATGTTTATAATACCGGGCAATGTTTAAATTACCGGGCAATGTTTAAATTACCGGGCAATGTTTATAATACCGGGCAATGTTTATAATACCGGGCAATGTTTAAATTACCGGGCAATGTTTAAATTACCGGGTAATGTTTAATTTGCCGGGCAATGTTCAAATTGCCGGAACTAAATTTTTAAAGATTTAATTCGTGTCGTATACGTTTTATAAACATTATTTCATAAGGGTTTCATTTGTTATTGTTTTACATGTTGAATAGAAAATTTAATTCTAAGTTTGCTTCCAAAGCAACAATAAATAAATAAATAGCAAATAAACAAAAACAACACAACATAGGTCTGCGACTTAATGTTTGTCGTAAAAAAAATATATCAAACAATCATTAAAAAAAAAAAAAGTACTGTCGAATGTTCTTAATCAATGAATAGAACAAAATATATTCATGTTTTAATTTGCGTCGTAATTTATATCGGGCAATTTTGTAATTGTTATAATGGGTAATGATTTTAACGGGTAATTTATGTTGTAGCGGGCAAATAAAAAATTACCTCACGTTTAAATTCGTGTCGTAGGTCATGCGGGCAATCTCATTATAACTGCCTGAGTAGTTAGAGTGTATGTAAACATAACTTTTAGCCGGTTCGGAGGACCGGGCACATAACGGCTTGTATATATATAAATCTCAAAAGGAATATGTATGTATGTATGTGGCTGGCTGGCTAGCTGGCTGGGTATGTACATACCGCATAATCTTTTTAAATACTGGACATAAAAACGTGAAATTTGCTACAAAAATTCTTTGCGTTACGGCGGTGAACACTGTCAAGGTTTTAAAAAAAATAAAATGACCGCAGTGGTCAGTTTGGTCAAAAAACGCGAATAAAACGACATATTTTGGGTTCATGTTAAAATTGCCGTTCCAACTTTTTATAGTTTTTCGATCGATCGCGCTAAGAAAATAAAAAAAAAGGATGGCGTTGAGATTATTTTTATGACGTCATCAATCTTTGCGCATGGATTTTATAGCAATGAAGGGACATTTTTCATTCATGTTTAAATTGACGTCATCAAACTATGTGCATGGATTTTATTATCTCAACTCAATGACGGGAACAAATTTTCTTCATGTTTAAATTGTCTACGTGCCGTAAACAACATAAATTCTTTACACTACCAATACTGTAGTTGATTTTCTTAATCTATCACTACTTTAATACTTTACACTGTGAATTCATGACTTAAAGCTAATTAATAATTTAAAACTTTACAAACATAGGACAAAGCAAATAGATTTAGCATTTTTTTTTCTGTTTCGGGAAGTAATACCGACGCATTACTAAGCTTATTTAAACGCAGTGGTCCTGGTTACACTCTATATTTAAGCTTATAATTATATGGCGTCATCAAATTTTTGCGTATTTATGCGTTTAAGAAGGGAACAAAATTTAGTTTTAATTTGCGTCGTTATTTGTGGAATGCAATATTTAAATGGTATAAGTTACCGGAAAATACTTTATCCCCGCTTAAGACTATTGTTTATAACTCCATGGGTTATTTTATCCAGTTCCGAGAACTGGGCACCTTTAGGCTTATCGCCTAGGTAACGGCCATTGTTTAAATTACCGGGCAATGTTTAAATTACCGGGCAATGTTTATAATACCGGGCAATGTTTATAATACCGGGCAATGTTTAAATTACCGGGCAATGTTTATAATACCGGGCAATGTTTAAATTACCGGGCAATGTTTAAATTACCGGGCAATGTTTAAATTACCGGGCAATGTTTAAATTACCGGGCAATGTTTACAATACCGGGCAATGTTTATAATACCGGGCAATGTTTAAATTACCGGGCAATGTTTAAATTACCGGGCAATGTTTAATTTGCCGGGCAATGTTCAAATTGCCGGAACTAAATTTTTAAAGTTTTAATTCGTGTCGTATACGTTTTATAAACATTATTTCATAAGGGTTTCATTTGTTATTGTTTTACATGTTGAATCGAAAATTTAATTCTAAGTTTGCTTCCAAAGCAACAATAAATAAATAAATAGCAAATAAACAAAAACAACACAACATAGGTCTGCGACTTAATGTTTGTCGTAAAAAAAATATATCAAACAATCATTAAAAAAAAAAAAGTACTGTCGAATGTTCTTAATCAATGAATAGAACAAAATATATTCATGTTTTAATTTGCGTCGTAATTTATAGCGGGCAATTTTGTAATTGTTATAATGGGTGATGAGTAATGATTTTAACGGGTAATTCATGTTGTAGCGGGCAAATAAAAAATTACCTCACGTTTAAATTCGTGTCGTAGGTCATGCGGGCAATCTCATTATAACTGCCTGAGTAGTTAGAGTGTATGTAAACATAACTTTTAGCCGGTTCGGAGGACCGGGCACATAACGGCTTGTTAGATATATAAAATTAATTTACGTTAGAAATAAAAAAAATTCTGCATTAATAAAGTCATTTTAAGGAGTTTCTTTTTTAAAAACATTAATAATTACATAATATAATGCTAGTATGTAAGTATATAAGCATGTTATATTTATAACAATAATGAAACAAAAAAATTTGTTTTAGAAATAAGTATATTTATGGTTAATTAAGAGAGATGAGCATAAAAACTCTTTTGAATGTAAGTAGCTTGTATTCATTAATGAGCGTCTTTTCCTTGAATGCACTTCGCTAATTTTTCAATGTCAGGAACATATTTAGTCACTTCTGATTGGTCAAGTTTAAGTGACCTCTTGGCATGCTTAAAACAGCTTCCATGAGCGATAAAATATTTGTACTGGTGTAAATTAAACCTTGCAGTTGACAACATATGACTTTCTAAGCAGCTATTTCTTTCAGATTTTCCCCCCATATCGTCACATTTCGATGCCCATTTTTCGGATGTTTAAAATTTTTTAAATGCCAATATCCGTTTACTATAAAAAAGATCCAAATCTAAGTAGTTTGTAGTAAGATCAAGTTCAATTCAATGAAATGTGTCGTCATTCAGAAACATTGGCTTCAACAGTCAGTTCTTCTCATTCAATATCGGAATATTTCTTTTTATCAAGATACATGTACAACGAATATATCCAAGACTTTACATATACTCCGCGTCACTTTTTTCTAGAAGAGACTTAAGAAACTATAAAATGGACCAACGTAACAATAGATTCAATCACAGATCGCAAGTCCAGTGATGAGAGCTTGCATACAAACATTCCTGAACTAAAACAGTCGACGTCAAGTGTAATTCCCATGTGATTGCAACAAATTATTTATGCTGACGTACGCTGTTTTGAATCGCACTAAAAAACCTTCTTTGAGGTCTCTCGCGTGCCACTGAAAATCGTTCTGGGTGCCAAATCTGGAACGCGTACCTTAGGTTGCCGATCTCTGTTATAGAATATAGATCAGACTTAATATAGATCCTATAGACTATAGATCAAGCATGATATACATCCTATAGATTATTGATCAGGCATAACATAGATCATATATTATATAGATCAGGCATAATATAGATCATATATTATATAGATCAGCCATAATATAGTTCCTATAGAACAGGGTTCATCAGCCTTTTTCTAATTTTGCGCCAAAAGAGGATTTCTAAATCATTCAGCGTGCCAACAGCCTGAAAGTCAATCTGCCCTATTATATATATATTTTTTTTGAAAAGTTTCTATAAGAAAATTTAAAAAGAGCAAGGCCAAAAGCAAACGAGATGTTGTCTATAGAGAAAATCGTTAATAAGTTAAATATTCAGACTAATTGTAAAAAATAAGTGTTACCATCATTTATACCAAATATAAAATTGTATGACTAAACTTTCACATTTATAGTTAATTATTATCTAAACTTTCACATTTATGGTTAATTATTATCTAAACTTTCACATTTATAGTTAATTATTATCTAGAAAATATGGGGAGCGTTGGCCGAGTGTCAGCGCTTTCGGCTAGCGTGCAGGCAGTCCAGGGTTAGAATCCTTTTGAATGCTAGGAAATTTTTATACCCAGCTCTGATGGGCACCTGACTTTAGTTGGGGTAAAGTTGGCCACACAATCCCCTAGTATGCTGGTGAACGCTGCTTCGAGTTCAATTTCGTCCGACGGGTATTTACTTTACATTGTCTAAAATCTATCATTTGGTTGCCTACATTCATTATATTTTGTACTCAGATTACTGAGATGTTTCTTATTTTTATTTTCATTGGCAATAATATTCATAGACACTACCATGTGACTTGATGTGACTATCATTAAGCAGAATAGATAGATAGTAATCATACACACTGGGTGGTTTTTGTAATGTTTATAAATGTACATTTAAATTCTTTAGTCATATTATATTTAAATGATTTTCAACTATCTTTAAGAGTATGATAATTTTAAAGTCATAGATTGTAAGCCATTTTTTTTTATAAAAGAAAAAATATGAAACATATTAGAAATATTAGCGCAAATTAAACGGTTTAATTATCTCCCTTGTATTATAAAAAACGTTTCCAAATTTGATTCTATTAAGCTAGTGAGGCTAAAAAATTTTATGTTTTTTAATATAACAAATATTACTTTTTTATTACTATTTCTTTATTCAAATCTAGGATTTTTATGCCCATTTTTTTTTAAAATTCACTTGTTGCATTTTAAAATGCTCATTATTCCTCCATTGTAAAAAAAGATCCACATCTTAGACGGTTATAGTTTGATAAATCCAGTCAGGCTTGATGTGGTATGAAAACATAAGTGTATGAATTTGAAAGTCTTGCCGCCGCTTTGAGTGCTTCAATGTACTTCTGGAAAAAAAAAATCTATCTATCTTAATGTATGCCATAAATTAGGGAAGTAGGTACATCTGGTTAAGTGTTTTGAAATTGAATTCATGGCAAGATATGTCCAGTTTCAATTGCAAATTTATTCCAGTGGTCTAATAGTTCAAGTGCTATTTGACCTCATCCTTGTAAATGCAAGTAAATACTCGCTGAAATATTCGCTGCTATTCAGAATCATTGGCATCAACAGTTAGTTCTCCTCATTCAATACCGGAAACAAAATTCAACAAGAAACACCTCTTGGAGGTCTCTCGCGAGCCATTCAAAAGCGCTCTGCGTGCCAAGTCTGGCACGCTTGCCTTAGGTTGCCAATCCCTGCAATATAATATTGATCAGGCATAATATAAATCCCATAGAATATTGATTAGGCATAATATAGATCCTAAGAATATTGATATGGCATAATATAGATCTTATAGAATATATAGATCATGCATAATATATGTCCTATATAATATAGATCAGGCATAATATAATGTAGATCATACAGAAAATAAATCAGGCATGATATAGATTTGGCATAATATAAATCCTACATAATATTGATCAGGCATAGGCCTAATATAGATCATATGGAATTTAGATTAGGCATAATACAGATCCTACAGAGAGTATTGAACAGATATAATATAGATAATACGGGATATGTGAAAAAAAAAAGATAAAGATTATAGGGCGTTTGCAATCACGTGACAAAAAGCACGTGATTTGTGTTTACTTTGAGTAATGGTGTACAAGTAACAATGGCCGCTGTATTAATAAAGTTTCATATAGGCTCGAGCTTTTTTTAAATGATGTGTTGTGTTTTAAGTCTTATTAAGATTTAAGCTGTATTATGCATGTTAAATAAAATAGGCTATTTTATTATTATCATAGACATAGATCATAGGCAATGTGAGCCTATTAGTGACTTGACTAGATAGCCTATTCATCAACACTATCACTTGACATCGTAGCCTAGCCTACGAAACATTAAAAGTGTAGGCCTATAAAGTGAAATTGAAAGTGTAAATAGGTCTAGCCGGCCCTAGCCTAATCACATTAATCAATTAATCTACAGTACTACTATTTACCTCCTTATTTTTGAGTTGGATAGCCAATATTCAGATGTGAATTTTGCATGATAAAGAAGTACTTCACTTTCACCACGTTACATTTGTAGCTCAAGTGGGTTCTTTATTTACACTAATACGTCACTAAAAACCTAAGCCACGCCCACTAAGAACGCTCTATATGGAATATATTTAATAAAATAGTTGATTAACGCATACAGGACAAGTTAGAGTATTGAAATATCGTTACATTTAGGTCAACATACAAGATTAAAAAGTATCTGCCCTACAAACCATTGAACTCCTCCCCCCCCCCCCCCCCCTAACCTTTCAGACAGACTTCCCTAATGCAGTCACTCTCACTTGATTGTAGGAAGTGTGAACGCCAGCGACAGTGCACTGAAGAGAGCTTGCTACGTGCTGCGCTTCATGTTGGCGGAGAGCTACGCCTTGCGCCATTCTTACTACAAACTGTTCGGTCGAGTCGTGGTCATCGGAGCAGGAGAAAAAGTGACCACAGTCCCTGAGTACAAGTTTCTACCGGACTATTGGAACAGCAGGTCGCGTGGTCTAGGTGCCACGGACACAGTTCCAGTGACGTCAGGGGCGGAGGAAAATTTGTTGTGTTATGGGTTTGTAATTTTACCTTTTTATCTATCAATCTATCTATCGATCTATCTATCGATCTATCTATCGATCTATCTATCGATCTATCTATCGATCTATCTATCGATCTATCTATCGATCTATCTATCGATCTATCTATCGATCTATCTATTGATCTATCTATCGATCTATCTATCGATCTATCTATCGATCTATCTATCGATTATTCTATCGATCTATCTATCGATTATTCTATCGATCTATCTAGCAATATGTCGATCAATCTATCTAACGATCTATCGATCGATCGATCTATCTATCGACCTATTTATCGATCTATCTATCGATCTATCTATTGATCGATTTATCAGCCAATCAATAAACCGTTCTATCTATATACCTGTCTATCAATTTGCCTGTCTTTCATTCCGTCTATCAATCCGTCTTTCTAAATGCTTTTCTCTATAGCTCTTTTTTTCTCTCTCTCTCTATATATATATAGTTTATATATCTATATGTCTGTCTATCTATATATCTATCTCTGGATGCTTGCTTATTTACCCATTATACAATATTGTATATATTGTATATATTACAATAGAAGCAAGTCGTCACTCTGACATTCTATCTGTTATTTCCACAGGTCAGGTAAAGATCGCTACGACAATGAAGACATTTTTCTGCATGAACTGACGCACGGCCTTCACCTTCTGGGAGCCAAACCAGCCATCCCTGGTTTCCAGGACAGCCTGAGCCAGTCTTACGATAACGCCATCCACCTCGGTCTGTGGAAGAACACATACAGCGCACAGTCGGTGGAAGAGTATTTGGTAAGGGATGGGTTTAAAACCAATGATCTATAGGCCCTAATATATTAAAGGCTACTAGGATGGGCTGTTCTTATGACTCTTTGTGGGGCCAAATAAAACAATATCCTGCCTTATAAAGGCCTACCTTAAGTTACTTATAAAATTTAGAAAATCTAATGAACTAGTTCGACGTTTTCCCTTTGGCTGGCCATGGCCGGGGTAAAGTTATAGGGCCTAATATAGTTAAGATTTGTGTAATGTACTAGGAATAGGTATAAATCAGTGTTTTTCGCTACAGTGGCGCATATTGTTATAATTAAAAGCGATAGGTCTGTTAGCTGATACCCTCGGGTATACAAGTCATTAGTTTCCAGAATTGTGTAGAAATTCATAGCAGTCATATGTTACCAAAAGACTATAATAAGATGGACCGCTTGCTTGATATTTCTGCTATTTGATAACTTGAAACACTTAGTTTCGGAATTTCCGATTGCACTAGGTCCGCTAGACTTCCTGTTTAATAATTCGCTATGATTTTTTTCTCAATAGAAAATAAAGATTAAAATCGAAAGTTGTATACAGCGGAAGTCTTTTTAGGTACGTTTAGGAGTTATTTAGGAGTCATTTAGGACAGCGTTTTTGGCTGCGCACGAAAAAACAAGTGTTAAGCTCTAAAAAAGAGCAAGTGGTCCATCTAATTATAGTCTTTGATGTACACAGGAAATATTGAGGACATATTTAAGGCCACGCATGCACACACTAACTATTCAGCTCTAAAAAAATAGCAAGAGGTCCATCTTATTATAGTCTTTGATGTTGCGTACAGAATATTGATAAGACATAGGCCTAATATGGATTATATGTTTTGTTTGTCCCACTGGTCAGGCCGAGGCCGCACAGAGCTACTTTGGGGTCAACGGTCACAGTGACACGCCGGACGGTGTTCATGGTCCAGTGAGTTCTGCGGAGAAGCTGAGAGTCCACGATCCATCACTGCACGAGCTGGTCCAGTACATGTTCCCGTGTGGTAATACATACTTAAAGCGATGCAATTCAACAAGAGGTAAGCAAACCACTACAGCTGATGTTATTTGAAACGAACTTATTCATTTGAAGTATATATATAATAGAGCTAAAACATTTTGTTAAGTGGAATATCGTAATACTTACGTGAGGCACAGTGGTATAAATAAGTATATTAAACATAGATAGACATAGTATAGAAAGATAGATAGCTGGATAAATAGCTAGATTGATATTGATAGACACAGAGAGAGAAAGAGACAAACAGACATATATATAAATAGATAGATAAAAGTTTTCGTGTATGCATATGAAGCACATAACACCTTGATAATAATATTCCATCTTTTTCTCTTTGCGCCATGGAAAACGTTCTACATTAAGTCAGCTTTAGAATTTCTCCAGTATTCGATAGGGCCAGTGGGCTTGATTTAATCTGTAGGACTGAACAAGCGAACAGTAACAAGCTGACTTATGGTTGTTTTTTTTTTCTCTCTTTAAGACACAGAGGCGGCTCAAGTTTTGAAAATGGACTGTGATCTGACAAGAGAGTATCAAATCAAAATCTCTAAGTTGGCACCAAGTTCTGCACGTGAGTAGTTCTTAACCCTTACAGTCCCGGGCGCGTATATAGCGGAACTGAAGGCAGCATAGATAGAAGTAGGTCGGTACGGGAAGGGTTAAGAAGATATTTTAGACATACTTCTTGAGTTATCATTGGCTTCTGCGTGAGGAAAGGGAGAGGGTGAGGTATTCGTATGCCTGTCAAAGATAGGGGGGGGGGCATTCTGTTATTCAAGGAGAGGGGGGTAAACTCTGTCAGTCTGTCAGAGGACGAAAGTTGTTTTTTTATATTTATTTTAAGAGGTGGTCAATTGCGCCCCCCCCCCTCCATCTCCTCATGGGGCACTCCTTTTGGTGCCCATGCTTAAACTCCTAGACTGTGTCGTAGTTTGCGTAGGATGTTAATCAAAATAGTGGGGAGGAGCAATGGTGTGGTGTAGAACAGGGGTCGGCAACCTTTTGATAACAGCGTGCCAATGTAGAATTTCTCACTCATTCGGTGTGCCAACAGCCAAATAGTCAACCCCTGCTTTATTATTATTTTTAAATAATAACTATTAAAGGTAAGTGTAAGGAAGGCGATAGCATGGCGTAATAATTAATTCGTTATAAAATTATATAACATTATTCATTTATAAAACATTTTATTTAAGCTGATAAGGGGGGGGGGGAGCCTAGGGACTTGGGGAAAAGGGAGGAACAAGGGGCGTCTGTGCTTCTCCTTTGATACAGAGAGATTATTAGCTACCTGGACAGACCTATAACAAAAAAAGTAAAGTACCCGTCGGACCGAATTGATCCATAGGTCCGGCGAAGCAGCGTTCACCAATTTCTGTGGCCATGGCATACTAGGTGATTGTGTGGCCAGCACTATGCACAGCCTCCTTTACGCATACTATAACACTATTCCTGTAAACTAAAACTAAACTAAGTCATAAATAACATAAACAACAACAACACTGATGCTTAACGTTAATCAACAAAATTAATCTTATCAACACAAACAAGTTTATTCACATAGCCTAATAATAAATGTCATCACATCAACATCACCAATTCTCTTTACATCTCCTTTAAATTAACATTATCTGTCTCAATTTCTAAGTTTACATTACGATACAAATACCATATTTCTAAATACGAAGAAGAATTTCTACAGAAGAGAACACATTTTCAACCCTAAAGAAAAACCAAAGGTAGGTTTTACCTGAGTAATATGCAGGCCTACATTAAAAAAAAAAAAGAAATAAACAGTAAACATATAATGTCCTCCCTACTAGTGATAATTAAATCTCCAAACAAAAATCCTCAGCTAAGTTATTCAACTAAAACTGTCGAGTCCCGGCCATAAAAATACAGTATATTACATAAGAATTTATGTAAACAAAGCACACGAAGACCATTAGTTTATATAATAATATGTAGTAAGACGAAATAAGAAAGGCACTTTACAAAGAAACCATACAAAAGTAAACACCATTCACATTGTGATAATAACAACAATGACGTAATATAATGCTCGTATATAAAAGCTCTAGCTTCTTTTTATTTTTAAAGAATAAAACAAATACAAGTGATCTTGAGCTATTGTGTATGCTTATTGAAAGAATATAAACAAAAACTCATTTGAATGCAATTGGTCTGTATCAATTAATGCGAGCCTTGTCCTTGCATGCTCTTCAATAATTGTTCAATATCAGGACATAAATACATTTTTTCGGGGGTCCTCCGCGTGCCATTGAAAATGGATCCGCGTGCCAAAGTCTGGCACGCTTGCCGTATGTTGCCGAACCCTAGTGTAGAATATACTAATCACTTATTGCCCCAATGTTGTGGAGTTTGGTCTCGAGCTGAAGAAGGAGCAGGAACAAACATCAATAGTCAAAACAAGCAGTAAGCGTTAGAAAAATAAATATTGTAGGTCAGTGTTGTACCGTTAGAACTACACAGCTTCAACATGTCTAATCTCCATCTGTAAGAAATATAAAAAAAGATCTATTTCATTTTGTTAAAAGAATCATTGCTCATAAGTAACAAAAATATTGGTCTTTACCATCATGAGTAATGAACTCATTCTAATTAGTCATAAAAAAAACCATTTCATACAATAATTTATTAATTATGCATCAGCGATATTAAAAGTAAAGTACTCTGCGGACCAAACTGATCATAGGGCCGGTGAAGCAGCGATCCCCAGTTTCTGTGGCCACGGCGTACTAGGAGATTTGTGGCCAGCACAATGCCCAGCCGCCAATACTTTACCCCAACTAATGTCAGGTACACATCAGAGCTGGGAAGACTTAGGGGCACCATTAAGTACTGGGAAAAAATCCTAGCCTCCACCAGGATTCGAACCCAAGACCTTCGTATCGCCAGCACAAGAATCTGAAGAAAATTGATGTGTTTTTTTCCTTTTTTTAAATTTATTGTTGCGACCCAGAAACTTTGGTGGCCCGCTACCGGGTCGCCACTGGGTCGTCACCCAGCTTTTGAGAATATCTGTTATTTAAAATAATAAATAAAAATAAATACTAAAAAGAACCGAGTATCGAGTTAGCAGTGCGGACTGCCACAATACTATGATTATGACATTCAGCTCATCAGCTTTGGGCTCTGAAGAATATCCACACCGCCACGGCTCGGTCCAACTATTTCGTTGTTGTGTCAGCCTATAAGGCTACAGAGAGATCGATTTGGAATGTACCCTGGTCTAATAATAGATAAGTTATTATTTTTTTTAAATCTATATATAGCGGCTGATTAATTGGCAAACAGGGAATTCCCAATCTGCAGTTTTATTGCCTCTGATCTATATACAGAAATATTTACAGTTTTGCTGTTATAATATTTTTATTATAAGTTTACTCCACATTTTCCCATATGCCTGGTCGTGACTTTAGCCCTGGGCAACGATAGCTTACCACCGGGTCGAAAAAAGGCAAGAACTAAAAAATACAAGATCAGATTAATAGACACATAAAGGTATATTTCATCTCAGGCAGATTTTTGTTGAACATTTAACACGATTTTAGCTCTAGCCCTCAAATGTAGACTTCGCTGTATTATAAAATTAAATATAATTTTTTTTTGCGCATATTCATGAGTGCTATCTATATGATTTTTATTGACTAGAGGTCACAAAGTCGGTTAATGCTTCATTTTTTTTATTTGTCCTCTGTTTGTAAAGTTTTAAATCATCAATTCGTTTTATATTTCTTAGCCTAGAGATTATATCCGTGTTCTTAGCAGTGATATCACATGGGGAGGATGGGGGGATGGGGCAGAGGAGGGCATATACCCGGGGTGACACTTCCAGGGCGGGGGGGGGCAGCAAATGTAGTCTAAATATAGCAAATATAGCACTAAACAAGCAGTTACAGTATGCAAGGGGGCGGCGCTGAAACTTTTGCCCTGGGGCGCTACATAAGCTTGTAAAGGCTTAGGTTCTTAGTTGTATGTTAAATGCGCCCTGAGCTTACATTATGTTTTTTGGCAGCGCTATACAAATATTATTATTATTATTGACTATTAAAATAGCCAGGTTATAAAATATAAAGTTTTTGAAGCCGGCTTGGCTGTAATTCACTGATCTACAGCTGGAATACCTCCCCCCTCCCTCACACACAGGAGAGGGATAGTTTATACAAAACAACATTCATAAAAAAAATATTTCTAGCCCTTTATTGATTGACTTAAGGTAGTCTCTAAGGTATATGTATAGGCCTTATGTTTGTTGGTTCATATAATGGTCAACTCACATGATTGCAAGATATCGCCACTTAACCCTTACAGTCCCGGGCGCGTATATAGCGGAACTGAAGGCAGCATAGATAGAAGTAGGTCGGTACGGGAAGGGTTAATGTCATTTAGAATCATCTCTAAAGCTCTAAATACAAACATTTGCCTTTTTTTATATATTTTTCCAGAACAAATTTTTGATTGTCTTTTAAAATTATTTCTTTGGATTTTACTAGTGTGAGCAACAGTATGTAAAGAAAACAAATACTCTTAAGTATTTGACTATAGCGATAAACTTTGATAAAAGTTAGCCTTTACTGCATAGGTAGGTAAATTAAGGGCTGAAATATTAAAATACACTGCGAAACCATTGAGTAGTAGTACCCGTCAAACCAAAATGATCATAGGGCCGATGAAGCAGCATTCACCTGTTTCTGTGGTCACGGCACACTAGGGGATGTGTGGCCAGAACAATGCCCAGACGCCTCTACTTTAACCCAACTAATGTCAGGTACCCATCAGAGCTGGGTAGACTCAGGGACACCCTCAAGCTCAGGGAAAATCCTAGCCTTCACAAGGATTCGAACCCAGGATTTCCGGTACGCTAGTCTAGCGCGCTGCCGCTCGGCCATCGTGCCACGTACACAGCCAGTGAAATACACTGCACAATTATTGAAATACACTGCACAATTAGTGAAATACACTGCACAATTAGTGAAATACACTGCACAATCAGTGAAATACACTGCACAATTAGTGAAATACACTGCACAATTAGTGAAATACACTGCACAATTAGTGAAATACACTGCACAATTAGTGAAATACACTGCACAATTAGTGAAATACACTGCACAATTAGTGAAATACACTGCACAATGAGTGAAATACACTGCACAATTAGTGAAATACACTGCACAATTAGTGAAATACACTGCACAATTAGTGAAATACACTGCACAATTAGTGAAATACACTGCACAACCATTGATCCATCCCTGGCTGCAGATAAAAATGGACTCAAATATAACAAAATGTCTACTTGAGGTGAAATATATTTATATAGATAAGCACATCACAAGAATCTGAAGAAAATTGAGTTTTTTTTTTTCTTTTTTTCAAATTTATTTTTGCGACCAGGAAAGTTAGTTTTTAATGCCCGTAACCGGGTCGTCACCGGGTCGTCACCCAGCTTTTGAGAATATATGATATAGACTATTTCAAAAAGATATAAATAAAAAAATAAAAGAACCGAGTATCGAGTTAGCAGTGCGGACTGCCACAATACTATGATTATGGCATTCAGCTCATCAGCTTTGGGCTCTGAAGAATATCCACACCGCCACGGCTCGGTCCAACTATTTCGTTGTTGTGTCAGCCTATAAGGCTACAGAGATATCGATTTGGAATGTACCCTGGTCTAATAATAGATAGGTTATTGGTATTTAAAATCTAGATATAGCGGCTGATTAATTGGCAAACAGGGAATTCCCAATCTGTAAGTTTATTGCCACTGATCTATATAAAAAATATTTACAGTTTGCTGTTATAAGATATTTTAATACACAACCAATGAAATACACTGCACAATTAGTGAAATACACTGCATAACCATTGAAATACACTGCACAATTAGTGAAATACACTGCACAACCATTGAAATACACTGCACAATTAGTGAAATACACTGCACAATCATTGAAATACACTGCACAATTAGTGAAATACACTGCACAATCATTGAAATACATGCAGAACCATTGAAATACACTGCACAATTAGTGAAATACACTGCACAATTAGTTAAATAAACTGCACAACCAGTGAAATACATGCACAACCATTGAAATACACTGCACAACCATTGAAATACACTGCACAATTAGTGAAATACACTGCACAACCATTGAAATACACTGCACAATTAGTGAAATACACTGCACAATTAGTGAAATACACGGCACAATCAGTGAAAGACACTGCACAATTAGTGAAATACACTGCACAATTAGTGAAACACACTGCACAATCAGTGAATTACACTGCACAATTAGTGAAATACACTGCACAATTAGTGAAATACACTGCACAATTAGTGAATTACACTGCACAATTAGTAAATTACACTGCACAATTAGTGAAATACACTGCATAACCATTGAAATACACTGCACAATTAGTGAAATACACTGCATAACCATTGAAATACACTGCACAATTAGTGAAATACACTGCACAACCATTGAAATACACTGCACAATTAGTGAAATACACTGCATAACCATTGAAATACACTGCACAATTAGTGAAATACACTGCACAACCATTGAAATACACTGCACAATTAGTGAAATACACTGCACAATCATTGAAATACATGCAGAACCATTGAAATACAACGCACAATTAGTGAAATACACTGCACAATTAGTTAAATAAACTGCACAACCAGTGAAATACATGCACAACCATTGAAATACACTGCACAACCATTGAAATACACTACACAATTAGTGAAATACACTGCACAATTTGTGAAATACACTGCACAATTAGTGAAATACACTGCTCAATCAGTGAAATACACTGCACATTTAGTGAAATACACTGCACAATTAGTGAAATACACTGCATAACCATTGAAATACACTGCACAATTAGTGAAATACACTGCATAACCATTGAAATACACTGCACAATTAGTGAAATACACTGCACAATTTGTGAAATACACTGCACAATTAGTGAAATACACTGCACAATTAGTGAAATACACTGCACAATTAGTGAAATACACTGCACAATTAGTGAAATACACTGCACAATTAGTGAAATACACTGCACAATTAGTGAAATACACTGCACAATTAGTGAAATACACTGCACAATTAGGGAAATACACTGCACAATTAGTGAAATACACTGCACAATTAGGGAAATACACTGCACAATTAGTGAAATACACTGCACAATTAGTGAAATACACTGCACAATTAGTGAAATACACTGCACAACCATTGATCCATCCCTGGCTGCAGATAAAAATGGACTCAAATATAACAAAATGTCTACTTGAGGTGAAATATATTTATATAGATAAGCACATCACAATAATCTGAAGAAAATTGAGGTTTTTTTTTTCTTTTTTTCAAATTTATTTTTGCGACCAGGAAAGTTAGTTTTTAATGCCCGTAACCGGGTCGTCACCGGGTCGTCACCCAGCTTTTGAGAATATATGATATAGACTATTTCAAAAAGATATAAATAAAAAAATAAAAGAACCGAGTATCGAGTTAGCAGTGCGGACTGCCACAATACTATGATTATGGCATTCAGCTCATCAGCTTTGGGCTCTGAAGAATATCCACACCGCCACGGCTCGGTCCAACTATTTCGTTGTTGTGTCAGCCTATAAGGCTACAGAGATATCGATTTGGAATGTACCCTGGTCTAATAATAGATAGGTTATTGGTATTTAAAATCTAGATATAGCGGCTGATTAATTGGCAAACAGGGAATTCCCAATCTGTAAGTTTATTGCCACTGATCTATATAAAAAATATTTACAGTTTGCTGTTATAAGATATTTTAATACACAACCAATGAAATACACTGCACAATTAGTGAAATACACTGCATAACCATTGAAATACACTGCACAATTAGTGAAATACACTGCACAACCATTGAAATACACTGCACAATTAGTGAAATACACTGCACAATCATTGAAATACACTGCACAATTAGTGAAATACACTGCACAATCATTGAAATACATGCAGAACCATTGAAATACACTGCACAATTAGTGAAATACACTGCACAATTAGTTAAATAAACTGCACAACCAGTGAAATACATGCACAACCATTGAAATACACTGCACAACCATTGAAATACACTGCACAATTAGTGAAATACACTGCACAACCATTGAAATACACTGCACAATTAGTGAAATACACTGCACAATTAGTGAAATACACGGCACAATCAGTGAAAGACACTGCACAATTAGTGAAATACACTGCACAATTAGTGAAACACACTGCACAATCAGTGAATTACACTGCACAATTAGTGAAATACACTGCACAATTAGTGAAATACACTGCACAATTAGTGAATTACACTGCACAATTAGTAAATTACACTGCACAATTAGTGAAATACACTGCATAACCATTGAAATACACTGCACAATTAGTGAAATACACTGCATAACCATTGAAATACACTGCACAATTAGTGAAATACACTGCACAACCATTGAAATACACTGCACAATTAGTGAAATACACTGCATAACCATTGAAATACACTGCACAATTAGTGAAATACACTGCACAACCATTGAAATACACTGCACAATTAGTGAAATACACTGCACAATCATTGAAATACATGCAGAACCATTGAAATACAACGCACAATTAGTGAAATACACTGCACAATTAGTTAAATAAACTGCACAACCAGTGAAATACATGCACAACCATTGAAATACACTGCACAACCATTGAAATACACTACACAATTAGTGAAATACACTGCACAATTTGTGAAATACACTGCACAATTAGTGAAATACACTGCTCAATCAGTGAAATACACTGCACATTTAGTGAAATACACTGCACAATTAGTGAAATACACTGCATAACCATTGAAATACACTGCACAATTAGTGAAATACACTGCATAACCATTGAAATACACTGCACAATTAGTGAAATACACTGCACAATTTGTGAAATACACTGCACAATTAGTGAAATACACTGCACAATTAGTGAAATACACTGCACAATTAGTGAAATACACTGCACAATTAGTGAAATACACTGCACAATTAGTGAAATACACTGCACAATTAGTGAAATACACTGCACAATTAGTGAAATACACTGCACAATTAGGGAAATACACTGCACAATTAGTGAAATACACTGCACAATTAGGGAAATACACTGCACAATTAGTGAAATACACTGCACAATTAGTGAAATACACTGAACAATTAGTGAAATACACTGCACAATTTGTGAAATACACTGCACAATTAGTGAAATACACTGCTCAATCAGTGAAATACACTGCACATTTAGTGAAATACACTGCACAATTAGTGAAATACACTGCATAACCATTGAAATACACTGCACAATTAGTGAAATACACTGCATAACCATTGAAATACACTGCACAATTAGTGAAATACACTGCACAATTAGTGAAATACACTGCACAATTAGTGAAATACACTGCACAATTAGTGAAATACACTGCACAATTAGTGAAATACACTGCACAATTAGTGAAATACACTGCACAATTAGTGAAATACACTGCACAATTAGTGAAATACACTGCACAATTAGTGAAATACACTGCACAATTAGTGAAATACACTGCACAATTAGTGAAATACACTGCACAATTAGTGAAATACACTGCACAATTAGTGAAATACACTGCACAATTAGTGAAATACACTGCACATCCATGGATCCATCCCTGGCTGCAGATAAAAATGGACTCAAATATAACAAAATGTCTACTTGAGGTGAAATATATTTATATAGATAAGCACATCACAAGAATCTGAAGAAAATTGAGTTTTTTTTTTCTTTTTTTCAAATTTATTTTTGCGACCTCGAAACTTAGTTTTTAATGCCCACCACCGGGTCGTCACTGGGTCGCCACCGGGTCGTCACCCGGCTTTTGAGAATATCTGATATTATAGACTTTTTCAAAAAGATATAAATAAAAAAATAAAAAAATAAAAGAACCGAGTATCGAGTTAGCAGTGCGGACTGCCACAATACTATGATTATGGCATTCAGCTCATCAGCTTTGGGCTCTGAAGAATATCCACACCGCCACGGCTCGGTCCAACTATTTCGTTGTTGTGTCTGCCTATAAGGCTACAGAGATATCGATTTGGAATGTACCCTGGTCTAATAATAGATAGGTTATTGGTATTTAAAATCTAGATATAGCGGCTGATTAATTGGCAAACAGGGAATTCCCAATCTGTAGGTTTATTGCCACTGATCTATATAAAAAATATTTACAGTTTTGCTGTTAGAAGATTTTTTAATACACAACCAATGAAATACACTGCACAATTAGTGAAATACACTGCATAACCATTGAAATACACTGCACAATTAGTGAAATACACTGCACAACCATTGAAATACACTGCACAATTAGTGAAATACTCTGCACAATTAGTTAAATAAACTGCACAACCAGTGAAATACATGCACAACCATTGAAATACACTGCACAACCATTGAAATACACTGCACAATTAGTGAAATACACTGCACAACCATTGAAATACACTGCACAACCATTGAAATATACTGCACAATTAGTGAAATACACTGCACAACCATTGAAATACACTGCACAATTAGTGAAATACACTGCACAATTAGTGAAATACAATGCTCAATCAGTGAAATACACTGCACAATTAGTGAAATACACTGCACAATTAGTGAATTACACTGCATAATTAGTGAAATACACTGCACAATTAGTGAATTACACTGCACAATTAGTAAATTACACTGCACAATTAGTGAAATACACTGCACAATCAGTGAAATACACTGCACAATCAGTGAATTACACTGCACAATTAGTGAAATACACTGCACAGACAGTGAAATACACTGCACAACCAGCGAAATACACTGCACAACTAGTGAAATACACTGCACAACCACTGAATACCTTACATATAAGCTATATGTCCAAGGTTTTGAAAGTTTGTGAATTTCGCTAAAATGAACAAAGTAGAGAGACAACTATTGGTCTAATTTCTTATGCAAGCCTATATAATTAAGTTTAGGAGTCCTTAACTCCTATCATGTTAGTTGTCTAAGATTATTCTATGGTTACTTAAAAAAAACCACTAGCAATGTTTTGGACTACCTATGCACTTTATACCATTTTATACCAGACATTAAGATATTTCAAAACCACCTGGATAAATTGGTTTTGTGAATTGTGTGTAAAGTTTGGGAATTTTAAAACAATGCTAAAATAGTTTAATAGAAATGTAATAAATTCGAAACTAAACTAATTATGAAAATAAAAATGTCCAAAAGGACTGAGTATCGAGTTAGCAGTGCAGACTGCCACAACACAACGATTGTGACTCTAGGGCTCTTCCCAGGGCCCTCGAGAGAAAAAAAAGATGCCGGTACGAGATCTTTTCTGGGCCCCCCTCCCCCGCCCCACTTTTTTTTTACATTTTCTTGAAGAGAATCATGTTGGATGCACTAGAGGATCACAAAGAGACATAAATAACAGAAGAATCACCAGCCTTAGATTTGCAGTTAATCTAGATGGACTCGCCCGGATAGAGGAAGAATTAGCTAATCTAGTGGAACGACTGTTCCAAACTTCCTCATCATATGGTATGCAAATCAGTGCCAAAAAAAATTAATAACTAGTAACACCAGCGGCATCACCACGCAGATCAAGATTGGTGGGCAAAGTTTAAAACAGTAAGAAGCTTCAAATATCTAGGAGCTATTGTAGCCCCCCAGCCCCCTTTCTGCCCTCCCCCCCCCCCTTCTGCCCCCCCCCCCTTCTATACTTTGACCGGATGCGATACCGTTACCTCACGGTATCTTATTATAACATGCGACTTCCGAACCAAGCTTACCACCTCGTACCAAGACGCAGTAACCAGAAGCCAGTGGCTACTACAGGCCGAACGCTTGTAGAGACAGGCAACCCATACCTTCCGGTGGAGGCTAGGATTTTACATCATATTAAGATAGATAGTATTTTTTTTTCAGAAGTACATCGAAGCACTAAAATCGGAGTTTTCTAAATAAAGGCACGACTTTCAAATTGATGGATTCATTTTTTCATACCACACCAAACCTAACTGGTTTGATATTACTACAAAATACTTTTTCAAAAAGTATAATAGAGCAGGTTGACTTTTAGGCTGTTGGCACGCTGAATGATTTAGAACTCCTAGTTTGGCACACTGTTAACAAATGGTTGCCGACCCCTGGCCTAGTCATTGTCTTGCTTCTTTTGGCTGTTAATGAATATGACGTGCTTCAAGTCCTTAAAAGCACCCCACCCTTTGTTTTTGTCCGTATTAAAAAAAAGTTTTTTTGAAAATTATCTAAATATAAAACAAACAAATAACTTAACTTAAAATCTTCCCACCCATAATTATTTTTTTTTATTAGCGCCCTTAGAATCTAGCTTTCAGCTTCCACGCTCGTTATATTTTCAGCTCATTCTTATCGCATCGCAGAACGTTGTGAAGACAAGAACGCGTACTGTTCAGATTGGGCGTTCCAAGGGGAGTGCACCGCCAATCCTGGATACATGCATGACAATTGTAGGAAGAGTTGTCTCTTATGTAGTACGTATAATTCAATCTTGAGTTTATAGTTTATATTTTCTTAGAAATTTGAGCAGAGGTGGGTTATTGCGACTGTTACAACCACACGCTCCCATTAAAAATTTGCTCAGTAATTCAACTTTCAATTCTTAAATGTGGTCGCTTTGATTTTAGAACTTCAGTTAAATTGGGTTCTGTGAACAAACCTTCGTTAAATGTCATATAAAAATACATTCTCATCATCAACTGCGGCGCTACAACCCACTGGGGGGGGGGGGGCTCTACCAGTCCCATCGCCTACATCCACTCAGACCTGTCTGTTGCCTTTTCCCTCCATGCCTGTACCCCTAGTTATCGCAGATCAATCCCTACATCCTCTATTAAACTTATTAACCTGGGTCTACCATTGGTCCATTTTCTCTAAGCTATGTTATCTGTATTATCATCTCCCTCGCTCTGTCGTTTGTCCTTCTTTCCAGTTGTCTTGACCAGAGTAGCCTCTGTTTCTATTCTGGGATCTTGGTACAATTCATACACTTCTTTTTTTGTGCGCATTCTCCGTTTATTTTCATTCCTTAATTGTTGATGTAAATATTCGCTAGATCACTTTTCTCTCCCAGGTATTTATTGAAATGTGATTTGTGTGCCTTTTGTGAGCGTTAAGGCTCACTACCATAAGTCACATTTGGTCTAACTATAGTTTATGTTTAAATATATTATTTTTTCTTTTATTTTTGTCTCTGGTGATGTTTTGACTTTTTAACAAGTTGTTTAGTTACTTCAGTTATGCTTTTGCTGACTTCTGATATTTTTTCTTTGATTTCTGTTAGCAAGTTATTACCTCCAATGATTGTAGATTCTAATGATTTAAAACAATATTTACTTTAAAAAAAAATATGAATGTAATTATAATTGTTTATTCAGGTGACATGGTTGTGAATTTTATTTAATGTTGTTTTTTGGTACCGGGTATTTACTTTCAGTAATGCCTCTCTTAATTCTATTTGATGATGATGTCCTTGCTATTTTTCATAATCGTGCAATGCCATTTACATGTGTATAATGTACCTTCTTTAATGGATGGGTTGACTGTGCAGAGTTCCCATTAGTTGAGAACCTTCAGTCTCTCTCATGGAATATCTCGTTATTGTTTCCATTGTGCCAATATTTCAAATTACCCTCTCTATAAAGATATTGAATAACATACCCGGTACATTAGCCTTTTCCAGATTCCGGGTTATGACCGGAACACTATAACCAAGTCTTATAAGTAAAATTACCGGGTCGCATAAAGGAGAAGTAAAGCTCAAAATCTAGGTCAAATCTTATAAGTTTACAGACGTTCCTTCTAGATAGAAGATTATTACGTCCACTAGGCCCAAAACTCCTGCAGGGCGACAGGGATCCGCCGGTGGCAGGGATAGAACCCGCGACCTGTCAGTTGGTTTTATGGTTGACAGTCCGGTGATCTAACCGCTGGATCTAAGTATAATTTGCGATAGCTTACGCTTTGTTAGTCTTCTATGTTCTACGTGTATATTGATCAATCCACTTAACAATTAGGCCTAATTTAGTTAGATCTAGTATTCTATAAGTTACATAGAACAATTCTTATATAACTCCAACATAGTGAGTTTCGATCCATTTTTTTGTATGGCCTTTTAACTTCTTTTTTAGAATTATGGTCTATTTTCTTTTAATTTCGAAATTATTTTCTTTCCTTAAAAAGGTCTAAGTCTTATATATTTTATGTTCTTATATGCGAAGGACTACCCCACGTGATTTCCACTTTTTTTCCTGGTCGAAACGACGTGGTGTGCCCGCTGCGACGCTTTACATAGGCTATAATAATAATATCGCTTAAAAGGCTTATAGCTTCTGGTCGAGAACTTTACCCTTACAAAGAAGGAAGAGATGTTTTGAATATATTTACGAGTGAACAGCTTTGGTATCTTACGTAATTATCAAGAAATTAGCTCTAACAAAATTTTTGCTGAACACATAATTATTATTATTTTTGCAGCTTCGACAGAAAATGTTTTTACTTCCACGACGACAAGAGCCCCAGCGTGCACTGACATAAATACGTCCTGTAAAGCTTGGACATTGGATGGAGAATGCACCAAAAATTCAGCGTACATGAAAATCTATTGCAGACACAGTTGTGGTGTATGCTAATAGTAGTAATTGTTTGCTTTTCTTTCGGAAATCATGTAGTTGATGTAGACTTTATATAAACATGTCAAAATTGGTTTTACAAGCTCAACGTGTTTACCAGTTCTCTGGTACCTGGGTAATCAGATTTTTTAGGTAGTTATTACTATCTAAACTATTATTAGAAGCAGGTATTGGTAAGGCCTCAAAATCATGTTCCGCTAATTGCTAATTGTGATTACATTTTTTCAACAAGATAAAAAGTATGCAAAGACTGGACTTTGCTGTTTTCATTATAAACAATTATAAGCTTACTCCTACATTACATTAAAGAAAAAAGTGAACTATAACTATAACATATATTTATATTGACTATTGTTTATGAACATTAAACTATGTAACTTTATTAAGGAATAAATATTCTTTTGTTAACAATTATTTGTTATTCGCAGTTTCTGCAAGTCATAGTTTTCTGCACTTAGCCAGTTTACTTTTTTTTTACAATTAATTTAAGAAGATTTATACTAATCTATATGAAGTCCAATTGTGAACAAATAGGAATTTATTATAATGATTACAATGTGAAACTTTTATTTTAAAAAGCCATTATATAATGTTACTGCTGGATATGTTATCCTTAAGAAAAAAAGTCTATTTACTATTTACATTTGCTTCAGCTCTGTAGTATTGCAACAGGTAGATTTGATGTACTAAAAAACAACAACAGTGCAATATTCATGATTGAAATTATTTTTAAGCAGACAGAATAACAGAACTTAATATTCTTTATCGTAAAAATAAATAACAATTACATAACTCCATAGAAAGCTGAATTCATGGATAAGACATAGGAATGAATTAAAACAAATGTAATAAGAAAAAGTAAATTGTTTATTTAATAATGCAAATTGTACGATTGAAAAACTTGAACAATGAAGTGACAAAACATTAACAGTAACATTAAACACAACAGTCCATCTTTTATACTTGAGCTTTTCTCTATTGCAAGTTCCAAAAAAAAAACACAGCCAGGATCAGAACTATCAAATGACTTCAACCCAGCTTGTTACTACTCAAGTACAGGTACACACATTCGTATCTCATGAAAAAAATGTTATTTCACATCTCAGGATACAGTCGACGATAGATTCCTTGCACTCTTGATTTCATTTAAAAAGACAACACATGCTGGAGGGGAAGATGTGTTAAGATACGTCAGAGGTGCGTCTTATTTTACTGGCCAGCATCTTGCCGTAGCCTCCTCTGGCTTCATCATAATCTGTCCTGTACTCATCACGAACCTGCAGAATCAATGTGAAATGAATTTGGTCTGCTGGTCAATGGGGAAAATAATAAGAGTATAATTATTGGGAGCTAAATAATCTGTTGAGTAAAAAATAGTTTATTTCACATTAGTACCAATTTTAAATAAAACATATAATTGTATTTATAATATAAACAAACTCCATTTATATTTATAAAAAAATATTTTAATCATGTTTCTTACAATTTTTTTTTATTAATGTTTTTCTTAGTCCCTATATTATGTGTTTAATACAGATATTTAAATTGCAAAATGATTTACTAGTATTTAATTTGAGTATTGCTAGTGACTAAATTAAATGTAAACTTTTAAAAATTCTTCTTTTTATAACAAAAAGGGGAAAAAAAGGTCCATTTGAAAAGATGAATCTTTAGAAGTGACAGACTTTCATTAGCCTAACAATTTTTGTGATGATGGTCTTACTGAAGACTCAAGTAGGTAATTCCATGTTTAATTTCACCCTAGACTCAGCGTGTGTCTTTTAAAAAATGTTGGCTGTTTATAATGAGTGAGAAATACTAAAAACAAAACTTTAAAACTATGTTAGAAAGCATGGGGCATGGTGAACGAGCAGAAGCACGTTCGGCTGGCGTACTGAAGGTCCTGGGTTCTAATCCCCTAGTATGCCGTGTTTACAGAAACTGATGAACGCTGCTTCACTGGCCCCATGGAACAATTAGGTCTGATGGGATACTTTATTATGTTAGAAAGCTGTTTATTAACAACTGTTCACAAAATCTTTAAAAGCAAAAGTTCATGGCAAAAACCCTGGCCTAATGTGTAAGAATAAAAATTAAAATACTACTAATTTTGGGGTAAAATGTTCAAGGAACAAGACAATCATGGAATCCAAATATCTCAACTAATAATAACTCTGGGAAAAAAAAAAGTTTTTTACACCATCAGCAAATGAAGAAAGCAGATCATGACCTACAAGTATCCTTTCTCATTTATGTGAATATTTGTTGCTTAAGGTAAGAGAATTAAAAATAATAATCAACACTAAAAAGACTTATTAAAATCTTTACTGGACAGAGAAAAATTAGTAGTTCTCAATTTCCCCTCATTTTAATGTTAACTTTAAAAAGAAATAGGTCACTCTATAAAGGTTGCCCATTTCATAATGAATTGAATAGAAAAACAAAATAATGAAAGCGGCCAATGACTTTTTTACTAAAAGTTGAATAAGCTTGAGTTGCTGCCAAAACTATTTTGTTTAAAAACAATAAAACAGTTATAGTAATTGAGAAATAGACTGTACAATTATCATGACATTCTTAAATTTTATTTAATTACAATATTTTATACCCATTTAATACATTTACAGTTTACAGCAACACTTACCTGGCCACCAGTTTTTCCTCTCCCAAATTGGCGTCCCTCTTTAAACCCTGCGTCCCAATCGGTACGAATGATTCTGTCATCTAATCGTGTGCCGTTGATATATCTCATGGCATTCTCTGCGTCTGGCCTGGTATAGTATCTGACATTTAATTAAGGGAATTTCAACACCAATGGTGAAGGCACACAAACATTTAGAAAGAGGACAAAAGTCTGGGTCAACTACATCACATTAAAGTCTGATTCACAATGTAGAAATGAGGCATTCACCCCAAACACTGTTGAAAGCAGCATCAATGGCCTCATCCTTTATGTAAAACATTCATTAGCTCATATTTATCTTACAATACAAAAGATATTTTTTTATTTGTTTTAAACTAATATTAAAAAAAACTATACAAATCATATTTATCTACTTAGAAAAAGATTAAAAATGAAATAGATTTTTTAATAACAATTGAACCTAACCAAGTGAACAGTTTACATCAAGTACTGAATCTGAGTATCCAGACCCACTATATTTGCTGAATCGCGGTATGAACCAAGTTAACCAAGTAGTAACTGCAACTCTTAACATGTAGCTTTCATGTGCAAACCTTTTTTTTCTTAATAATCTCCCTTTTCCCTATTGTAAAGCTTATTGTGGGTGATTTTATATTTTCTTTTATTCTGCAGTGGTTTACACTTGTACCTTGATTTAAATTTTATACAAAAGTTTAAAATCTTTCTTTAGCAAGCAAATAATGTATTGATGGAACTTACACATTTTATAGCAATAAACTAATGAACAAAGTAAAGCTTGTTCAAAAGTATTTAACTTCACAGTGTCCAAATTATATTTAAATAAGTTACTTCATGGCTACACTTATAAAATGACTTTCTATGATATCATCTAGTCATAAACTTACAGCACTTCACAGCCAATGAATAACTTACTCTTTTCCCCTCATTTCATTTATCAAGGGGCCAAAAATACATGAAACTTTCTGAAAGGTTCACTGGTACGTTTCTTTATAGTGTCCCCTGACTTCAACTTTTATGTCACATTCACGTTTTATTGTGTGACACCAACATCTTGATGCACGCTTATTAACAACAATAACAGACGTTAGGACTTTGGCATAACTCATTACGTCTGGATTATGTAATAAAAGGTTTCATATTACCGTAACTGAAAAGTGTATTTTTTTTATTTGTTAACCCGGTACTCCATATTGTTCACAGAAGAAATACTTCTGAACAACAGAGACATTCCGCTGCATTGAATGTGCAAGGCTGAATAACAATACAAAATAAAGAGTATGCAGGTGTAGATATATTAAAAACTAGAATGAAGGATACTCCACAAAACAAAATCCACAAGGTGTTTTTTGAACTTTATCTAATCCCATAACAATCCTCTTCACATCTCCAGCCCGACTGAAGAGTTCGTAGATCTGAGCTTCACTTGTGTAGAATGATAGATTGCCAATATACAGTGTGGTACTTGTGAGGAGAGATTTTTCCTGATCAACCCGATTACCCTAAAAAAGAAAAATCAACCCTACACAATAAATTATGCACTATAAACTATAAGAAGTGGTTAAAAATATTGTAAATGTATGATTAGCATATTTAAAGTTGAATAAACATAACATTGTTCAAGGGAACATTATTGTGCCCCTGCTTTTAAGCAAGGTTTTTTAGTCATATTTAATAATATCTGTAGTTTTAAATGATGTTAAATTGTGTTGTTGTTGTTTTCTGTCTAGTTCTGACAATTTATTCCTGCCCTAATGTCATGTGGGAAAAAAGACAACTATGTATAAATTACTTCTAGCATATGGCGTGCAATGAAAAAATAGTATTTTCACTTTTCTATTATCTGTGTCTTTCTGTTGTTTTTTTTAAAGCAAACTAGTATACTAGTATCTTGTTGCAAAATGATATAGGCCTATAATTTGTTTTTTTATTTGATCACAAAGCATTAATTTTGAACAACTCTGAGATAGCCTACACTAAGAAACATACAGTCTACATACTTTATTTAATATTTGAGTCAGTATTCAAACATTGAGTACTGAGTGTAAGACACAAAGTCACGGTGAGTCATACTAAGACTTATTAACCGTAATTAGTAATTGTAATAAACGAGAATTGAAACAGTACTTGTAAGTCGGCCTAGGTATGTGATTTTCCATTTTTGATGTAACAAATTTGCTTTGAAAAAACTGTAGGCCTACCCAGTTTTTGCACATTTGTTTGTTTTTGGTGCATAATAAAAAGTATTTCAGTGTAATAATTTGATAAATTTGCACTAGTTTCATTTTCTCGTGTGGCTGAGCAGGCCTATACTTGAATGGCAGTCTTTATCACATCTTCTACTAAGAAATACACTTATTTTTCCTAGGCCTACTTTGTGTAGGCCTACCTACATTTGTTATGCATCGTGGCTTTCATTTTCTTAGGATTTTACACAATTCAAGTCACACATTCAGCTTAGCAGTAAATTAATAAAAGACAGAAATTGTTAGTAGCACTCAAAATTATTCTGTTTTGTAAATAAACTTTTTAACTAACAAAATTGTAGGCCTATATTTTATATGCTTAGTACACAAATTTAGGCCGGCTGGAAAATAACAAGGCAAGGGATGTAACTCAAATAATTGTAACCGTAACAAGTCAGCTTCAGTTTTCTTTCTTTGTATTTTGTTACTCTGATTTCATCACTTAAATAAAAATAAAAGAATTCATAACTTTTTTTTATTTTATTCAATTTTTCTTTTTTTAATAATGATATAGTCTATTATATAGTCAATATATAGTAATTGAATCTTCTCTTCAATACATTTCTATTGGTATAGAGTATAGGTATAGTTAGTATAGAGTATAGGCCTATGCCTATAGTATATCTATAGCGACTATACTATAGGTCACTATAGCCATAGCAAAAAAATAGGCCTATGTTTTAAGATTGAAAATTTCACGTCACAGTCAAGACGGTCTGAGTCACTAACCTAGGCCTAGTACTGGAGTAAGTACAACTAGGCACTAGGCTACATGTAATACAAAATATAAGTATTTCAAATAATACTAACCACTGCTAAACTAACATTTGACTAATACTAACAGACTTTTAGTTTGAACAGTTAACACTAGTTAACAATAACAGTCAGTAAGTTACTAAGTTAGTAACAGTGACTAACACTAACACTACTAATAGTAATAGTACTAACAAGTAACAGTAAAAGTAAAAAAAAAACAGGTTCAAAATCAAATTAATCGGTTTAATTATTAACTAAAGAGATTTAATTCTAAGTCATAAGTAATAATTATCAACTAAACAAACAAATTTTACCCTGAAATGCTGATCTCTGTATTGGCTCAAAGCAACCGAGCCTGAAGGAAGTTTTCGTTTGCTCATTTTGTTATTGAAAATGAAACTTAACTATCGAAATTAGGTAAGTTTGAGTTTTAAGCAGTAACGTCTGATCAATTGTATAGAAAAAGTATCCAAATGAATAGAGACTAACACGTGATACGGTATATACAATTGTATTTACTAATTTAATATTGATAGTTTGTTAAATTTGTAGGGGAGGTCTTACAAATGTATTAAAATAATATAAGTTCAATAAATTCCTTATTCACTTATTCCCGTATTGGTTTCGATGTTTACTTTTTTGTTTGAAAGTTAAAATCTATGAACGCATGGTAGTCTATACAAAACAAATAAAGACTTAAAAAAGAACATGAAATCAACATTCTTTGTTATGTAGACCGTAGGCTTGAAACTAACAAATTATATATTTTAATGTTATTATTATCTGTTTTTTTTTAATAATAAATAAAGCTAAGTAGGCTAGTATATAAAATAATGTTAATATTAAATTCCCTAACATTATTATTCCACGTCACTGAACTATTTATTTTTATAGAGAGCTCTTCTTGGCTACAGTACATTATATAGATGAGTGCTATGATTTTTATAATTTTTCTCGCCTACTATTTTTAGAGTAGATTGAAAGTCGAGTTTTCTTTATTTTTTTTTGTACGTTAGGACCAGTGCTCTTTTTCTAAAAGAAAAGGTACCGGAACTCCTACAAAAAGGTACCGGAACACATATAAAAAGGTACCAGTACTAGAACACCTATTTATGTCCGTCGTGTCATAAAGAACAAACACTGAAATTAGTAATCTATGGAAAAAAAAAGGTGCCGGAACGCCGTTCCGGTGCGTTCCATTAGAAAAAAAGCAATGGTTAGGACTGTTAGGAGACTTAAAAAATCAAATATAATACTGTAGTGTGATATAGTACTTAGCCTACAGCCGATATAGATCTAGGTAGGGTTGCCAGGTGTCCGATTTTGAGCCGGACAGCCCGGTATTTCAGCAGATTGTCCGGTAAAATTAATAATGGACACAAGTAGCAAAAAATATAATTTTCACAGTAGGGGAAGGACGGGAAGGTGCTCGGTACTTTCCGGTATTTTGCGAAAAAGGCTATTCCTCCTAATGCTTCTCTATAAGTAATAAGGCCATAGCCTTTAATTTTGAACAATACCTGACGAATAGCGTCTTTTAAAGGCTATATTGGCTAGTGAGGAAAAAGGCGTGAGAAGAATTTTTGTATTGAAATTCGTTTACAATTGAGCATTAAATTTTAATTTTTAAATACAAAACGACATCATTTCTAGATGGCCAAGGCCTAGAATCTACGCATAAACTTAGACCTAGTGATAAAAAAACAAAAAGCATATAAATTGTCCTTCTTCTCGAGCGGCATCATGACATGTCTTTCTGAGTTGGCCTAAGTTTTTTTTAAATAACGTAATGTTAAGTTTACAGACGTTCCTGCTAGATAGAAGATTAGTCCTATTGGGCCAGTGATACCACTCCTTGGCTTTTTTCCAAAGATCTTGGCTTTTTCGATCCCAACTTGGGATATTGGCTTTTTTTTTCGCGGACCTTGGCTTTTTAACTTGGCTTTTTATATTAAGAAAATATTAGCATTATTTTATGTATTTTAGTGTCCAAAATTATTCTGGGAAGCGATTAAAAGTATAAATGCATGTCATCTTTACTGCTACAGCAGATTTGGCTAGATTCATAGTGCCACTTTGTCACCGGTGAAGGCTCGGTTAATTCGTAGCCTAAAAAAACAGTGCTGAGGTGGCTGGAAATTAAGTGAATGTATAAGGTGGCAACGAGGTGAAGTGGTTTATAATTAATCTAACCTCACATTTGACAACACAAAATTAATTGATCAGACATCATTGTGAACACCCACCACAGCAGTTTTTTGTGAGTGAATAGAAGAAATATTCCACATCATATGACTATGTAGGTCATTAACTGGAAGAGGTTGATACAAAAAAAAACAATGCCGGGTGGGAGGAGCGACAAATAGTGTAAAAAAGTAAAATGAGGGGCAAAGGGTAGGCAATTAGTATAAATGGGTGGAGGGGGGGGGGGCAACATTTTGCATTGGGATGGGGGCAATAATAAATCAGGCTTTTGCAGCACTTGTGCATGATTTCGAAAACTATTTTTAAAATCATCAAAAATTGAACCGTTAACAAATCATTAATCTAATTTTATTATAGATCTAACTTAAATTTCGAAAGAAAAAAAAACCCTTTTTTTTTTTCATAAACTTTAAACCATTAAAAAATGTGTTAAATTTTTTTTAAAGTTTTTAATTTTGGGGACAAAAAAGGACGAGGACGGAGAGGTGCACATTCACTGCACATGGGCGAAGTTGGGAAGGGGGGGGGGGTAAATAGGTCACCGAGACCATTTTTATTATAACTTGGCTTTTCTGGGCTTTTTTTACGAGCTCAACTTGGCTTTTCTGATATTTTAGAGCGGTATCACTGATTGCGTCCACTAGGCTCAAAACTCCGACAGGGCGGCAGGGATCGGTCGGTTGCAGGGATATAACCCGTGATGTGTATTGGTTGACAGTCCGGTGAACTAACCGCAGGACCAGCAGGCCTCAATCATTATTTTGTAGGCCTATTTCTAAGGCTAGTGTGAGGCTAGGCATATCTTAAATATATTTCGGACATTTTCCAAAATAGGGCCCACATTTTGCTTATCCGTGACTTGAGAATAGTCTTGCATTTTGATTAGTTTTTTTTTTTTTAATACCGTAATGTTAAGTTATAGTGTTGGTTTTCCTGGTGTGTTCAGGTAACCCATCCCATGCCCAGAAGCTGCCGGGAAGAAAGTCATAATTCTTCTGCGTTTGTTCTTACATGTGGAACACCGTACGGATTTTATTTCATCGTTAGCATTAAGACAACCTATGTCTATCTGAGTAGGCCTATGTTAATAGATTGTTTTGTTGTAGCCTGCTATTTCTAAGCTATAGGCTAATTTAATTATTTATTTATAGGCCTATAGGCCTAATTCCTACTTTGCGCTTTGCTTTTCTTTCCACTGGTGTTTTCTATGTTGATGTTCTATTGATGCCTAAAACTTGTCATTAGTGAATATGCATTCGTAATGAGCCTTGTAGCTTTTTTAAAAAAAAGTTTTCACATGTTTTCTCTAATTAAAGGGGTCCCATATAGAAGATACAAATTCTAGCATAACTAATGTAAGGTAGCATTTTAATTTGATGTCCTTGTTATATTTGTAAAAACATAACAAAAAAAACTACTTTTTTTTTTACTAAAGTTTATTAACACGTAGATCTAATGGTATTTTGTCAATTAATTTCACTCCTTAGAAGGCCTAGTAATAATTTTTCATTGTTAGTTCAAAATGAAAAGTTTTCCATTAATGAATAATTACTTATGATGTTAGCGGGCACTTAAATACACTGAAGGACAAACTAGTATATTAAATATTACTTTCATGGCTAATTAAATGATATTTTGTTTTATTAGTAATGAACAGAGGCAACAACAACCTGTAGGACGGATGATATTTTGTGTATGAATTATTGGCTGCATATGATTGACCTATACCCCTGGTCACGTGCCAGCTCACATAAACTATTTCATTAGACTGAGTGCTGAGTCAGTGCTATAGATGACAAACGCAAACAGGATGAGCTAATGGCTTTTATTATGGAGATTATGGAGAGAGAAAGAGAGAGAGAGAGAGAGGTGGAGGGAGAGACATTAGAAGAGAGAGAGAGAGATTGGGTGGGATGGAGGGAGAGATAGTATGAGAGAAACATACTAGAGGACAGAAGGGCAAAGAGTAAAGTGGTAATAATACACAAGGCATTAAACTCTAATTTAGAAATACAACCCAATAACAACCTGTTGCAAAGCTCAGATAAACATAAAGACAAAAACACTTTCCTTATACCTTATGCGAGAACAAATGCATATAAGTACTCTTTCTTCCCGAGTGGCATTCGGGCATGGAATGGGTTGCCTGAACAAACCAGGAAAATCAGTAACTTAACATCATTTAAAACATTAATAAAAATGCAAGACTAGACTCGAACCACGGATGAGCGTAGGACTCAATACTTTTTTTTTATAGAAGGAGCGTCTGTAATGTATGCTATAAGATATGAGAAGAGAATCAGAGACTGACAGAAAATTTAAAAAAAATGACAGAACACTATAACACAATAATATTCTATATAGAAGGAGCGTCTGTAACATTTAAGATAAAAAAAAAACAATATAAATGAGATGAAATAGATATGTGGGGAGACATTTATAGAGAGGAAGAGGCAGAGGGGGGGGGGGGAAACTGATAGACGAAGAAAGGAGATGAAAAGAGAGAGGCGGATACAGAGAAAGAAAACAAAGAGACATATACGAAGAGAGAGAGAGAGAGAGAGAGAGAGAGAGAGAGAGTGACAGAAACGAAGAAAGATAGAGATACACACCATAGAGAGAGACATATAAAAAAAGAGAGAGACGAAGAGAACGAGATGAGAGATTCAGATAGAGAGAGTGACATAGAGTAAAACAGAGACAAAGCGATAGAGTAGAGAGAGAGAGATAGACGAAGAGAGAGAGAGAGCGAGTCGAGTAGAGAGAATGAGAGAGAGAGAGTTCTTTCTTAGGATAGAAATAATGTAGAATATTATGGCTCAGGGCTATGACAACCAAACCATTAACGGGCTGTGTTAACATCAAGAGTTATGTCCCTTTGAAAACATCAGCCATTCTGTGCTCATTATGATGTTTGGATATTATTTCTTTTTTTTTTAATAGTCGTACGATCAACATTTACAAAGGTAATATTTATTCTTTTGTTACTTATTTAATATTTTTTCTAATACGTTCGAAATTATTTTTTGCCGACCCATACGAGTCTAGATATCTAGAGCTTGAGCAGGAGATATAGTTTTGTTTCATTTGGGATACTAGCGGCTTGTGCGGCCAGCAATATCCACATCAGTCTTTTTTGTTTTGTTTCGCTCAACAAATGTCGGATAGTCTTGTAAGATCTAATCTTACAGATCCTGGGAATGGCTACCCAACTCTTTTACACCAGAACACCGCGTCCCATTTATTTATAACAAGAAAGTCATTGCGATGATTAGTTCAAGCGTGGAATATGTTGCATGAACGGACTAGGAAAATTAACAGCTTGTCATAATTTAAAACTCAATTTAAAATGCGAGACTAGACTCAAACCACGGATAAAGATAGGTGGCGATAATCTCCTGTATAGAAGGCGAGTCTGTGACAGATTAGCAGTGGGATAGCCAGGATTTTAAGGTAGCATAGAGGCGCAAAAAAAATTCCAAGACTGCAGGAGGTAGGAGGCGCGAGAAGGTAGCCTAGATAGTGCAAAAAGTTATATGCATTGTTATATTATTTCACTTATCTATACAAATTTATTTCACAAAATCTGAGCTGTAAACTATGACTTCACTTTTTTCTATGGGTTTGATCTAATTGTAGGTGGTTTATATTTAAGTAAAAGTGTATGAAGTGTATGAAAATTATAGTTTCGGCTTGCATATATTGGAACAAACACATTTATTAAGGAGACTCTATACTTTATATAGATCAGTGGATATTTCAATCCAGGGCCGGCTCCAGAGTTTTCGGCGCCCTAGGCGAAAAAAATACTCAAGCCAATGTGCCCGTTTGAGGAAAAAATCTGTAAGAAAGCTGCTAGGCATTCGCTCTTTTACTTTCAGCTTTTGGTTCAATTCATACTTGTGAACAGATTTTATCGCACATGAAAGCTGTTATAAGTTATAAGCAAACAAAGAGGTCACCCACACTTGACTGCTCATTAATTGATATAGACTAATTAAATTTAAAACGAGTTTTTATGCTCATCTTCTTGAATTAAACATAAATATAAGTAATTCTTAAAGAATTTTATTTATATTATTAATTTAATAAATATTAAAATAATAAATTTAATAAATATAGCACTATATTATGTAATTTTTTGTAATTATTAATGTTTAAAATAAAATTTTAACTCATTAGGCCCTAAATTTAATTAATGCGAGAAATGTTTATTTACAAACGTTTAATGTAAATTATTTTAATCCTCTAATAATCTTTAATCTTGTAGTGAATACCATATTGTTGGATTTATATAAAGAAATAATAATTAGTAATAAGTAATATTTGTTATATTACAAAACCTAGCTTGTTTGGCATCACTATTGACTCAAACGTGGAGCTAATATTTCCAATATTATTTGAAAATTATCTATTGATTATATGACTAAAGTATTTATATGCATATTTTCAAATATTACATTAACTACCCAATTTGTATGATTACTACGTCTCTATTCCGATTAACGAGTCCACTTTCGAGTCAGTAAATTTCCATTAGGCTTGCCAGATACATGGGTACTAAAAGGAGGACACATTGGGTGTTTCATTTAAATGTGTTCAATTGAATGCGGATTTAGCCAACAATCAGTACAATTTTACTACAATGGTTACCAATAATTATCTATTGATAAATTAACCAAGAAAAAGTCGTAAAAAAAATTAAATATAAATTCAATAGATTTTTTTTTCGAAATGCAACAATGCTATATTATTTGAAAACTGTAAATTCTACAGTTAATACATTATCATCTTTCTAAATTACATAATATATTTCTAAGACGAGCCAACATTTTACAGAAGATCCTCGATATCAAGTAAGAATGTATAAAACTGTTCACATGTGAGATTTATCAAGTTGTACTTTGTAAGAATGATGCTCGTTACAGGGTTAACTGAGAGTATGTTCCTTTCTTTGTTCATTTAGCGTTTATCAATGATAACACTCTTTCCACATTACCATTGTGTCCAGGGATACAGAAAAAAAGTTAACACATTTTTATTTGATCTAGATCTAAATATGAAAAGCATCTTGCATTGTCAGGGCCCTCGAGAGAAAAAAAAGATGCCGGTACGAGATCTTTTCTGGGCCCCCCTCCCCCGCTCCATCTTCTTGGAGAGAATCATGTCGGATGCACTAGAGGATCACGAAAAGACATAAATGGCAGAAGGATCCCCAACCTTCGATTCGCAGATGATCTAGATCAGCGGTTCCCAAACTGTGGGTCGCGACCCACTTGGGAGTCGAATGACCATTTCACGAAGTCGCCAAGGACCTTCGGAAAACTTATGTTTTTGATGGTCTCAAGAGCCGAAACACTGCTAATTTTTCCGTCTCCAAGCGAGTCTACCAACATGCAGATACATCCGCATACTACGTGTAGGCTACTTGGCGTAATGACATCAATACAGATGTATGTGATAATGTCGGCACCATAATGCACGTATGCGGACCAGTAACACGTGTGTAGAGAGTTGTATTAAAAAGCCTCTTCTCTGTTAAAATCAGCCGACACTTCATAAATATTTTGGAATTTAGAGTAGATTCTGTTCGTTCTTGATTTCAATAGAATTAGATCTAGTGACGAAAAGCAATCGGAACTCACTGTATGATATGTGGGCAAATATTAGCAACGAAGATATTGTCACAACAGTTAAAAGAAGTAATAAAAAGCGTCATAAGTTGTGCCCGTTTGTAAAGACAAGCTCTTTAAACAGTCGACTGTTTTTGCAATTGTGCAACGAGTATGATGCCCAGAACAATACTTGCTATTTGCTATTTCACACTTGTGAGAGCATTGTCGAGAGAAATTAAAACTTGTTTTTTTTAGCTTCATGGTGAACTAGTTTTTTTTACTATAATTTATACCAGAAAGCAAGACTGCTCTTTGAAGCACTTTTCAGTAAACTGCAGACAATAACTTACTTGGTTGACGTCATTGTCGTATTGAATGAGTTAAATGTAGCACTGCAAGGAAGAAAATGTAACATGCCTTAATTTATCTAACAAGAAAACCGTAAAAACGAAGTTTTTATTATACTCCCTTTATTTGCAAACCATGTGTTTAATGTATAGAACAAATAAAGAATATCATACCTTCTGAATTTCAACACTAAAATTTCCAATTGGTAATGTACGGCTTGCAGTAAACACAACATTACAAAACTAAAATTTTGAATCGGTAATGTCGGCAAATACATATCTAATTATAACGATTGCGCATTTTGTTTAAATGTGTGAAGCAAAATTTTTTTTTTACCTTTGCGCCGAAAAACTATAAAAAGTTGCAATGACATATCTCTTATACTTTCCTTTTAAGAAATGAATATTGTCATAATTGTAGTATTATTAAGTTGTTTTGACTGAAAATTTAATAGGATGTATTGTTAGGCGCCGCAAGTCTGTTGTCCAAATTTCAGCTCGATCGGACCACGGGAAGTGGTCGAAAAATCTAAGCCAATTTTGGCACCATTGCAGACAGAAAGCGCATAATTTTTTTTTCTAGCTTTGCGCCGAAAAAGTATAAAAAGTTGCACAGGCATTTTTAACGCGAAATCAAAATATTTCTTATACTTTCCTTTTAAGAAATGAATATTGTCATAAGTGTAGTATTATTAAGTTGTTTTAACTGAAAATTTGATAGGACGTATTGATAGGCGCCACAAAATTGCTGTCCAAATTTCAGCTCGATCGGACCACGGGAAGTAGTCGAAAAATCGAAGCCAATTTTTGCACCATTGACGATTGCAGACATTGCAACTTAAAATAAAGGGAGTAATAAAGGAAGTAAAACAAGAAAACCGTAAAAACGAAGTTTTTATTATACTCCCTTTATTTGCAAACCATGTGTTTAATGTATAGAACAAATAAGTAATATCATACCTTATGAATTTCAACACTAAAATTTCCAATTGGTAATGTACGGCTTGCAGTAAACACAACATTACAAAACTAAAATTTCGAATCGGTAATGTCGGCAAATACATATCTAATTATAACGATTGCGCATTTTGTTTAAATGTGTGAAGCAAAATTTTTTTTTTACCTTTGCGCCGAAAAACTATAAAAAGTTACAATGACATATCTCTTATACTTTCCTTTTAAGAAATGAATATTGTCATAATTGTAGTATTATTAAGTTGTTTTAACTGAAAATTTGATAGGATGTATTGTTAGGCGCCACAAGTCTGTTGTCCAAATTTCAGCTCGATCGGACCACGGGAAGTGGTCGAAAAATCGAAGCCAATTTTTGCACCATTGCCGACAGACAGACAGACAGACAGTCAGACAGAAAATGCAACTTAAAAAAAAGGGAGTAAAAAGGATCCGATCATTCCAAATTAAACTTTAGCCTTTGCATAAAAAAACTGGATGAAAATGAAATGTATACCGGTATGCTGTCTACTTCAAGCTCCACGAAGAGGGTGTGTGTGTGTGTGTTTGTGTGTGTGTGTGCAGTTAGTGCGCTGCGCCGGGGCCCATAAGAGTTTATCTTTGTAATATTATTTGTAAGAATAATACTGAAGTCTAGGAAAAGATACATTAATTTAAATTAAAAACTGTATTTGATTAAAGTTTGTTAATAGGCCTGTAAGGCTGTGAATTATATGATTACATGCTAATGGTAACTCTTATGACAATTTGATAAAATGGTCCACAAACCTTTCAAAAGATTCCTGATTTCTATAAACGTATGTAATGCAAATACATCATCTAGATATGACTAGTGTTGGAAAGAAGGATCGAAACAGCACTTTATTTTCTCATGCGGCTCCTGGTCTACTTTATCTGCTTTTTTTGAAAAACATGACATTGAAATAGACAAAACGATGATAAATTCTGTGAAATAACACTTTCACATGCTTGCAGCCGAAATTTCATGGTACTTTTCAAATCTAACTGACACCAAATATCTATTTACTTGCCAGAAGCACATTCACATTCAAAGTTGAAGATTTTCCTGAGAAAGCACAAAAGAGTTCATTGAGCGTATTAACAACGATGCAGAGAGAACTGATTTATCTATAATGCCATGTACAAATTTCTGGATTTAAATGTTTGCAGTCATAAACTATTTTGACGGAGATTGTGTTGCACCATTTTCTTCCATTTTCAACAAAATATCTTAGTAAACATGCTTTTCCTCCTTGTTGGTTATCAAGTCTAAACACAGTAGACTTATTATTGGAGATGAACTTCTTAGTTGTGCTCTTGCAAAGACTGTCCCAAGAATTTCTGAACCGATGAGAAATACACAATGTCAACCATCACGATAGCTGACGTTCGTGTTGTAATTAGAAATATAGGCCTAAGCTTAGACCTTGCAATATTTAATTACATTTGTTTTTATGTCTTCTTTTTTTTTTAATGATTAATCGCTATGCTTTAATTTGGTTCAATTTGTAACAATAAAAATACATCCTGCATATCAGATATTTACAGTACAATTCATAACAGTCGGTAATAAATGCATCAATAAAGTTGGGACGAAATACATACTTTTTTTAAGGGGGGGGGGAGGGGTCACCAAAGTATGACAAACTGTATAAAGGGTCGCAGCCTAAAAAAGTTTGGGAACCACTGATCCTGATGGACTCGCCGGGAGTGAGGAAGAATAAGCTAATCTAGTGGAACGACTGGACAAAACTTCCTCATCCTATGGTATGCAAATCAGTGCCAAAAAAAAATTAATGACTAGTAACACCAGCGGCATCACCACGCAGATCAAGATTGGTGGGCAGAGTTTGGAAACAGTAAGTAGCTTCAAATACCTAGGAGCTATTATAGCCCCCTTCCCCCCCCCCCCGGACCCTTACCCTGCCCCTTTCCCCGGACCCTTCCCCCCTCCCCTCCTCCCGGACCCTTCCCCTTCCCCTCGGACCCTTCCCTCCCCCCCCTTCCCCTCCTGGCCCTTACCTTCCCTTCCCCTCCCGGACCCTTAGCTCCCGGCACCCTTCCCTCCCTCAGACCTTCACCCCATCTCTTTCCATTTCACAGATACTGCACCTTACTAAAAGTATCAAAAACCCGGACGAGCCGAAGCTCTTGAGCAGGGGCGTAACGCATTAGAAATGAGTTTATAAAACTCTGTCCGGGCTCCAGCCACCCCACGTCACGCCAAAGGCGTGGCGTGCCATGTAAAAGGGAAGGATTCCGCAGGCCAGCGACCGTTCGCTGCGGTTCCCCTAAGGATCATTATCGTGGTGGCTCGCCCGTATATCTGCATTGTCACCCGGTAGCACAAATCCTGCACTATAGGCACAGGCATCCAGGCACCGGGTGGGTCGTGAGACGGGGTTGCAGCATCCATTGCTTCCTCCCCACCGAGACCCCGTGGCCTCTCGGCAGTGCAATGGATCTCGGACATGCTGCGGGGGCTGTCCCCCATGCGTTAGCCCGCCGGTGTTTTCAAAGAAAAGTACTGGCGGTTTACACACTACGCCACTTTGAGGCCCATGGGTACAGTAGTGATACTGCACGAGTAATTACCACGTCTCGGTAGAACCACATTGACTATGGTATAAGCTTAAGCAGAGCTAACCACGTCTCGGTAAAGCCTCATTGACCACGGATTTTACTTCTATGCCTCGGTAGGCCCTCATTAACTATGGTATCGGCACTGCGCTAAGTTACCTACATAAAATCATTAGCAAGTGGTTAAAAAGACACAGTAATTGTTTTATAGTTTTTTGAATTCTAAAATAATATTGACTGGTTCTTTCTAAAACAATTCTAATAATCTCCGTTCTATAATTCCTCCAAACAGTTTCAAATAGGCCCATAAACTGGAAACAAATAATCAAAAGGAAGAAAAAAAACATCGTTTTTGGCACTTATTTTTGAAATTTCTTCCTTGTCTTGAAGTAACAGGATATGTGGAAGTAAAAATAGTAGGCCTAAAGGGCTATAATCGAGCTATTTTGTATTAGTTCTTAGTCGTGAAATTGTTTAGAAAAGGTCTTCGTACAGATTCAACCATATGAGGAAAAGTTCGTTATTAACAGAATGAAGAATTTATAGAAATTTAGAATGTAACTCGTTGACAATAATTTAGATTCAATTATCCTTGAACAATATAGTGAAATGCACATTGACCATTGTGATATAACAGAATCATTACAAATGCTACGAAGAAATAATTATGCTATAAAAAGCCTACAATGTCAACCCCCACAGTAGTATAATGGTAAGTTTCCCTGCCTGTCAAGATAGAAACCGGGGTTTGGTTCCCCGCCGGGGAGAATAGCTTTTTTCCAATATTGTTTTTCAACTTACTATTCTTACGAAAGTCATGTACGTTTATATTGTTATCCAGCTTATATCGTGACCAATTACCTATAAAATAAAGGTCTATACAAAGATGCGTTCAGAGACGTGGAAGAGCTAAGATCAAAGTGTAGTATCTGTGCTTTGACCGGATGCGATACCGTTACCTCACGGTATCTTATTATAACAAGCTTACCACCTCGTACCAAGACGCAGTAACCAGAAACCAGTGGCAACTACAGGCCGAACGCTTGTAGAGACAGGCGACACCTACCTTCCGGTGACGACACCATCAGTCCGAGTGAAAAAGTTCGGATTGTGTCACCAGACTTTAAACCTCACTCACCGGAGTGATCGAATCGAGACTAATCTCTTAGGATTCGGAGGACAAACACACTTGTACTACGTAGCACAGCCAGGTTCCCATAAAGGGATGGTGCAAACTGTTGACCATTCCCATCCACTCTTTCCTCCTGCAAGGCAGGGCAGTCTAAAAGCAAATGCTCGACCGTCTCTTCTGCTTCAAAGCAATGTCGGCACCGCGAATCGAAATTGGGCCTAAATCGTCCGAAATAGGCGCCAATAGGGCAGTGCCCTGTACGGAACTGGGCTATCGTAGCCTGTTCTCTCCTGCGGAGCTTCCACCACGGATCAGCTCGATTTGGCCGTTTTAGTTGCTGCCACACACCTCGACCCTTGTCAGACTCGTCCCAACTCGTTTCCCATTGTCTTGTCTCCCACTCACGTATTGATCTGCGGGCACTCGCGAAGGTGGACGGACCCTTCGGAGTGGGTGTCAGGGATCCCTTCTTGGCCAAGGCATCCACTATCTCATTGCCAGGGACTCCTGCATGACCTGGAATCCACTGCAAAATGACCTTCACCTCGTACCTGAGGATCAGATCGGAAATAGCAGCTAATAGTCGGACAAGCAGATCGGGCCATGTCCCCAAGCCGTCGATGGCTTGGAGTACTGACAGCGCATCAGTGAAGATAACCACATCATCACGAGCAGATGGTGTTTCTTCGAACGTTTTCCCAATTGCTACAGCTGCAATTCTGATGTCTTCCATCTCCGCATCAAAGATGCAGACTGATCCACATGGCCCACTTAGCTCAGCCCGTTTTTCTTCTGCCTTCGGGTACGACACAAGAGCACCATACCCAGAACGCGCTTCGGTCCCACTGATCGCGCTCCCATCAGTGTATGCCTCAACGAATCCCGAGTATGCCCGTACCGTCCTTAGAGCAGCTGCGCGCCTCTCAGTCAGGCAAGCGCTGGGTCCGACTGCTTCCATCAGGTTCGCCCGTATCTCTGGTAGGTTGAAAGATAGGTGAGGAGGAGGTTCCACTCCCGTCCGCATGGGCATGCGGTCGACCGGGAGTCCAATCTCTGCGCTGAGCTTCAGTGCGTGGTGCATGAAGGACTGCATTGAGATCCGAGCTCTTCCCACCCAGGAATCCACGAGCATCCTGAGGGGGGAACTTTCCTCCAACCGCTTATACCGCTCGTAAGCAGTAATAACGGCCCTTTTCCTTCTCCCATTCAGAGGCGGCACGTTTGCCATGATTTCAACAGCCGATGTCGGGGCGGTTCGGAACGTTCCACATATTAGTCTGAGGGCTTGATTTTGTACAGAGTCCAACGTCTTCAAAGCAGTATCAGACGCATAGATTTGCACCGGGAGGCTGTAATCGATCTGAGATCTTACCGCTCCTAGGTAAAGATTTCTCAACACACTCGCCTTCGCACCCCAGCCAGTACTGGCCAGTCTCTTGACAATGTTCAGCTTAGAAGATGCTTTCTCTTGGACTAACCTCACATGGTCATACATCGTTAGCTTTCGGTCCAGTGTCACTCCGAGATAGACCGGCTTCTGGTCGCATGCCAGGGCGCGGCCGTCAATGTTCAGCTCGATCGGATCTTTGAGGATATCGATTCCGAGGGTAAAGAGCGAGTAAACTGTTTTTAGGCAGTTTACTTCCATACCCCATAGCTTGGCGTAACAGGCTACTGCGTTCAAATCCTGCTGGAGGGCCCGCTCGAGAGCACGCGCTTCCCTCCCGGTCGACCAGACCACAAGATCGTCTGCGAAAAGCAGCGACGAGCATCCCAGATAGTTCGGCAGGTCGTTGATAAAAGCCAGGAACAATGTACAGGACAGTGCTGAGCCCTGGGGCAATCCTTGCTCCAGGACGCGCTTCCGAGAAACCGCTTTCCCGTAACGAGTTGCAACTGTTCTTCGGGATAGAAACCCTTTGATCCAATTGTACATGTTAGAGGCTATTCCTAGCCTCTGTAGCTTCAACAACAACCCCGGCCGCCAGACCTTGTCATAGGCCTGTTTAAAATCCAGGAACACTGCTAGTGTAGAATCTTTCCGCTGAAACCCGTCAGCCATTTTCTGGACCAAGAGCGTCACCTGATCCATCGAGCTTCTTCCGCTACGGAAGCCTGCTTGAATGGGGGTAACCAGTCCATTATCCTCTAGGAACCTCACAAGCCTCCTATTGATTAGTCTCTCAGCTACCTTCCCTACACACGATGTTAGGGAAATCGGTCGGTAGCTTTCGGCCTGACCCGGGTCTTTACTCCTCTTCAAGATGGGTACCACCAAGGCCTCTCTCCACTGTTTCGGTAGGACACCTTCAGACCATGTTCGATTTACGAGCTCCAAGAGTTTGCCCTTGCCACCAGCCCCAAGGTGAGTGATCAGCTCGTTGCTGATCCCATCCAGCCCAGGGGCCTTCTTCGCTTTGCACCGTCTCAAAACATACTCCAGTTCTTGCCGAGTAAAGGGCACCGTGAATGTGCTAGCCTCACCCTCTCCCGTCATGTGGCGTTCGTTTGCCTTCCGGACTTTATCAAGCCCAGCAGACACACTCGTTCTTCCACCCAGTTTTCCGACACTTACGAAGTGACGGTTGAGCATCTCAGCCCGCTTGGTATCCGATACCATGGGGCCTGCCCCTGCTCTTGCCAACGAAGCTGGTGCTCTGCTAGCTAACTCAGCTCGCTCAAGGTGGTTGATTAGGTTCCATGCCTGCCGGCTATCCGCAAGGTCCAATCCAGCACATGTATCAGTCCATTTCGACAAATTTGCCTCCGCGATAGCCCCTTTTACTTCCGCCGTTAAACGGTTGTACTCTCGACGGCTCTCAGCCGTCTTCCGCCTGCTCGCGAGCTTGCGAGCAGCCCTCCTTTTGCGGACCAACTCTCCTAGGGCTTTTGTCCAAAACGGTCTGAACTTGCGCTTCTCATGTGACCTTGGTATCGTCTTTCTGGCAACCCCTAGTATGGCTTTGACCATCGTACCATACACTGAGTCGATAGGCCCAGTCTCGATAAGCACTTCTTCAAGAGCGCGATCGGTGCGCACTCTGTACTCGTCCCATCGTGCCTTCGAGTAGATCCACTTCCTGGGCCCGGAAGGTTCGCTGCTTGCTTTTCCTATATTGATAGTGACCAACACGGGCAAATGATCACTCCCAACATCACCCAAGACTTCCATAGAGGTGCTAGCAGCCAGATCAGCACTCACGAGCGTGAGATCCGGCCTCGATTCACTGCCATTTCCCGTGTGGAAAAAGGTAGCTGGGGTATCGGTACCCTGTAATCGGATAAGCGTCGTGCTGTTGCATAGCTCCTCCACCAGTCGTCCTGAGTTGTTGGCGACAGCATAGCCCCAGGCCGGTGATGCCGCATTGAAATCACCGCCAATACAAGTGCGAGAAAGATGTGCCTCCACGGTGAGGTCCAAATCCTTCTTCGGAGGGTTGTAGACGTTGGTCAGGGTGTAAGCCTTTCCATTCTTCAACACCTCCAGGGTTAGGATATCGGTCTTGCAACTTTGTGTCACCATCCTTGGCCATCCCGGGCCGTCGTCTTTTCTGCATGTTTCAAGTGCATTGTTTAACTTCCGGTTTTATTTGGTTTTGCTTACAATGGATTTACGCCTTGTTGCTGACTTAATTAACATTCACGGATGTTGAAAAATTCATTGCACTTTCAACAGCAAGTTCAGGCCGACTACATATTAAACAAAGGCTATAAGTATTATTGTGAAGATTATGTCTTCAATATTAAAAGTGAAAAGGCCAGAAGTTATAGCAGAAGGCAGCCATTTTTAAAAATTCAAATTAGGAAATAGGATCGGAAATGATGTTTCATCCACAATTTATGCATGCATAAGATTTAAGACTCGTCAATTTACTTGCTTGAGCACTCCATATATAATATTTATATATATATATAGCTCAGTGTTTAATCCCACAAACGCTATGTTAGTTAAAGTCAGCATTAATATTACATTTATTAGCCATCTGTTGAATCGTGTATTGACATAATTATTGAAATAAATTTTTCCAATCGTTTTCAAATATCGCGGCGTTACATACATCTATTACTTGTTTTTGCCGTTTGCGGTTGTGTCAATGATAGAAAAAATAATGATTTTAATATCAATAGTAAAGTCAACAATCACTGCTACGTTCTTGGCCACTTTGATTTTACCCACAATTTTTTTATTTAGAATCCCAGATGCTAAGGATTCTATCGTATTATTTGGCATGTCTGGAATAAGTTGTATTTCCATCACCCAGTAATAAATATTCTCAAAGTGTATCATTTTTAGTGAACAGTTTGATGCGTTTCCTATAAATTGCCTTCTCGTCTATGCTTAATGTCTTGATATTGCGAAGGAATAACAAAATATAACAAAAACTGCATCTATGATACGTTTTAAGATAATCCGATTATTTTCTATTTCTTTCTTTTCTGCTGTTTTAAGCGCGACTTTTTTTAATGTGACTTACACTACTTTCAAATCTTTCAAATTTGTAGGTACGTTTAGTTAGCAAAATTATTGCAATAATTTATTTTGGATCAGACAAGTTAGATTTTAGCTAGGGCAGCCTAGGTATGCCATTTTTTTATTATGTTTTAATATCAATTAGGGTCAGAGGACGTCCAACGAAGCGTTTTTTTGACATGATGTCAGCTTTAGTAAAACAACCATGGTTATGTTATTTACATGAAGTCAGGTTTAGTAAAACATCCATGGTTATGTTATTTACATGATGTCAGGTTTAGTAAAACATCGATGGTTATGTTATTTACATGATGTCAGGTTTAGTAAAACATCGATGGTTATGTCATTTACATGATGTCAGGTTTAGGTTTAACACTGTAACGACTATCCCACAGGAGATGCTGTCAATTATACTGTTAGATTAGACACTCTGTTCATTCACTGAACACTTTTTAAAAATTTCTCTGTCTTTCATGTCTTTCTACTAATATAGTCTAGATTCATGTTGGGAAGTTATTCGAACAGTGTACTCATAAAAATTATATGAAGATGTACACGCTTCAGTATTGATCTTGCAAAGGTTAGATCTACTGTGGCAATACAGTAGACACATATTTTTTTTGTACAGGCTCTACCCAAAATACATTTTTTTAAATGACAAAAAAAAAAGTGTTTTAAATTTTCAATACATTTGTCTAAAATTATGATACCTTAAATCTCCTCTCTTGGCTACAGCACAGGAAATCAATAAAGTGTGAAAGGATCGACTAACTAGCTTTGAGTGCCATACTAGTATGCAGCGACATAGAGTATTTAGGCCTAGGCTACTAAGCTAACAGGGAGACCTGTTAGCCTGTAAGGCTCATAGGTCTATATTTGTGTCTCTGGTGAAAAGTAATAAAAAAGAGATCCTAAATGATATCAAAAATAATTAGGCCCTATATTACAATTAGATGCTTCTTTGCATATTTAACAAAATGGTCAAGTACACATACAAAGAATACCAAAATGAAAGGCTCCCAGAGCCAATAGAGATTGTAGGAGGTTTTGGGGCATCTTCTCTTAGCTTTATAGCAACAATTAAATAAATACTTGCGTAGTTGCCGATTTCATTTTAAATTTTAATATTCATGGGCCCCCTAAACTCGTATGGGCCCCGGTACGGCGTACCGGCTGTTCCCCCCTCTCGTCTTGCATTTGGGAAACTTTGAAAAAAATATATCCACTGCAATTATTAAGAAAACAACACATTAGATAACACAATGTAATTAATTATATTTCCTGTTAAATAGGCCTATTCCAGTGTTTTATTTTACTCGACTCAGCCATTTATTGACAGTAAATAATAACATAAAGGGCACTAAGGATTTTAAAAAACCTTTGCATACAAAAGCCGGACATTTTAAGGGTTTTGTCTGCCGGACGGAGGACACAGGGCTAAAAAGAAGGACATGTCCTCCTTTGCCGGACGTCTGGCAACCCTAGTTTCGATGCACACTAAAGTACATCTCAGTTAAACTGAGATCAAAATATAAATAACATTGGCAGGTGTTCGAACAGTTAGATCCTTATCTTGACTAATAAATGATAATGCGCAGACAATAAATACCGAAAACGCTTCGTAATAAAATATTGTATTTGATATAAATGCAAATAAACAGATGATAATTAAAACAACACATTAATTAAATACAAAACGCTTTCATGATTTTCTCTATAAACAATCTAATTTGACAGAAATTCTAGAACTCATGGAACATAGAAGACTGGCAAAAAAGGACGATAAGAAATATCAAGTACTAAATAAAGAAATAAAGAAGAAGTGCAACGAAGCTAAAGAAAACTGGCTTAATGAACAATGCGCAGAACTGGAAAACAGCAAGATTGAAAATAATAAGTTAGTACATGAGAAAATACGAGAAATATCTGGGAAAAGAAAAGGTACACAATCAAGCTGCATTGAATCAAAAGAAGGAAATATTCTGTTAGACAAAGAAGACATACTATGCAGATGGGCAGAATATATTGAGGAACTATTTGATGATGACAGGAAAGAAAAACCAAGCTTAACCAAAAATATTGAAGGCCCACCAATATTAAAAGACGAGGTTGAGAATGCTATCAAGAAAATGAAACATGGTAGGGCCCCAGGGCCAGACAACATTCCAGTGGAAATATATGTCGCATTGGGAGAAATAGGCATAAATGAAATCACTCAACTTGTTAACAAAATATATGATACTGGTAAGATCCCCTCAAGCTTAAGCAGATCAATTTTCATCACAATACCCAAGAAACCTGGAGCAACAGAGTGTGAATCACACAGAACAATTAGCTTAATGAATCATGTCACAAAAATACTCCTCAGAATAATCATGGAAAGAATAAGAAGTAAAATCCGTCCGGAAATTTCAGAAACCCAGTTTGGATTCGTTGCAGATAAAAGCACAAGAAATGCTATTTTCACCTTATCTATGTTAATTGAAAGATGCATCCAGATGCAAAAAGACCTGTATCTATGCTTTATAGATTATTCTAAGGCATTTGACAAAGTCAAACATCAAGATCTATTTAATATATTACAAGATCTGGACATAGATGGTAAAGACCTCAGAATAATAAGAAATCTATACTGGGAGCAAGAAGCTGCCATTAGATATGAAGGGGAGTTAAGTGCATTCAAACCAATAAAGAGAGGAGTAAGACAGGGATGTGTTTTATCACCAGACCTCTTCAACATCTACAGTGAAATAATACTCCGGAATATCGAACACCTAGATGGTATTAAAGTTGGAGGAAAGAATATAAATAATCTGAGATATGCAGATGACACAGTACTAATAGCAGAATCAGAAAGTGCCCTGCAAACTATTCTAAATAAGGTGGTAGAAGAGAGCCGACTTAAAGGATTAACACTCAATCTCAGTAAGACCGAAGTAATGGTAATCTCTAAGAAAAGACAACCTCCAAGATGCTCTTTATCCAGTGAAGGTGAAAACATCAAGCAAATCAATTCTTTCCAGTATCTAGGCTATACAATAACACAGGAAGGCAAATGCAACAAAGAAATAAAGAGAAGAATCGCAATAGCTAAAAACAGCTTCATGAGCTTAAGCAGTATCATGAAAAACAGGAATATCAGAATATGTACCAAAATGCGCATACTGAAGGGGTATGTTTGGTCTGTTCTTCTATATGGATGTGAATGTTGGACTATTGATAATGAAACAAGGAAAAGATTGGAGGCAGTAGAAATGTGGTTTCTAAGAAGGATGATGAGAATATCATGGACTGAAAAGAAATCTAATGCAGATGTGTTGAAAACAGCATGTACCTCAAGAGAACTCATTAACACCATTAGGAATAGACAGATGAAATTTCTAGGACACATCTATAGGAAAAATGGTATAGAAAGACTGGCTTTGTGTGGGAAAATATCTGGTAAGAGAGACAGAGGAAGACAAAGGCTAACATATGTAGAAAGCCTGAACGAATGGGCCACGAACAACAACATAAGTAATAATAACTTTCTGCAAAAAGCTAACAACAGGAAAGAATGGAGAGTCATGACCGCCGATGTCTGTTCCAGACCTGGCACATAAAGAAGAAGAAGAATTTGTTTTTAACCTTGGTTAAATTAATTGTTCTATAAAAATATTGTATTAAATTATAATAGAGCAGGTTTACTTTCAGGCTGTTGGCGCGCTGAATGATTTAGAAATCCTAGTTTGGCAAACTGTTAGCAAAAGGTTGCAGACCCCTGATATAGAAGACAAGGCCGGAAGCCAGGCGTAATTTTTCCACGATAAGCAATGTTAATTTAAGTGATTGGCTTTCTTGTATGTATTCTACATTATATAGCCTATCTATGTGTATGTTTCTCTATATCATATATAGACCTATGTACTATGAATGGTAACCTTCATGCATATATCCATCCATATTTTAATATTAAGCTCCTGGCCACCGGTTTCCATCGTCAACAGATATTATCTCAGCCACGAGTGAATAAAAAAAAAACACACTGCCACTCGGGTTAAACAGCTAGTATTAAAATGTGAATCTATCAAAACAATTAACGAACAAAAGAGCGAATTTATATCTTAACGACGTAGTGACGCATATCTTGTCGCGACCCCCCCCCTCCCCCACACACCTTTTTTTCCAACCCACCCCCTTTCTCCTGGGGTAACTTGAGTTGACTACACGTTGTATGTGTGTGTGTGTGTGTGTGTGTGTGTTTGTATGTGTGTGTATATGTGTGTGTGTGTGTGTGTGTGTTTGTATGTGTGTGTATATGTGTGTGTGTGTGTGTGTGTGTGTATGTGTGTGTATGTGTAATAGTCTTTCCATGTCCTACCGACAGTGATGGTAACATTAACTCTTTTATATTTGCATCGCAGTGAATAAAACACACACACAAATGACTTGATTTTTTTCTCGATACATTCATTTACTTAAATATCTTACATTGTGGCTTTTTGAAACAAGGAATCGTATCAGACTGAACCATAGCCCGAGTTAAAGAAGAACATCAAAGAAACTTTAACGCTATAGAGTTATAGTAAGTTATAGTCATAATCCAGAATATGGGTCTAAATATAGGCCCTATTCAAGTGAAATTGATAGTTTATTTCTAAAATATAAATATATATATATAGATTAGATCTACATTTTGCAAGTATGATAGATAGTTTAGTACCAGAATATATAAGTCTGTATAAGCACAAATCTAATGTTAAATTAGCCTATTTAAAACTCACAGAATATAGGCCTATAACATAGGCTCAAGTCTTAGGGATAAACACAAAAATATAGAAACATGTACACAAATCTTCAACCACTCCTAATATCAATATATATATATATAAAGTAGACTGTGTGTGTGTTGAACCAATCATATTAGTTAATTTAAAGACACGTGACTTTATTGTCTCATTGTATACTTTTGCGATTACACTTCGTAAGCTTACATGTGTTTTCGCTAGGTAAGGGGTTAACGTATCGGACTGCCATGTGGGCGACAAGTTTCGATTCTCCAAGTTAGTTTATATCTTTTTATTTATTTTTTACTTTTGTTTTATTTCAATTAATAGATTTATTACTTTAAAAAAAAAGATTGTAAATCTACGAGCCACACCGGGCAACATAGATTTTTGTAAAATAAAAAAACTTGCTTATTTTTTACCTGATTACAATATATAATCTAGACTATTTTAAATTACTTTTCTAAAAGTCTTCTGTAAAAAAAAAATGATTAAATATTAGATTTATAGCTTTCTGTTTATTGTAGTTTATAAAATTTGTATCTGTAGCTTATACAGGCCTGTTTTATTTTCCCGGGCAACGTCTGGGCAATTTAGCTTGTTTTACTATATAGATCTGCTTAAAAACAACAACCGTAAATAAACGTTTTCTTTAATGTCAGGAATTAATTTCTTCCCGTTTATAGAACAGCTCTTTATCGATTAAAAACAAACTTGAACGTCAAGGGGAGGTAACTTTAGACATAAGCCATCTCTGCTCTGAAACCAAGCTATTTTATCTCTAGAACCAATCCCATCACAGGTAGGCAGTCCTAAGAAGTAGATAAACCTTTAATTGAAGCCTTTATTTTATTTTATTTATTTTTCAAATGATTTTTGCTTTGACTTATAATGTTTTAATGTGGAATATCCTGATATTGGACAAACAATTTCTTTTTTTTTTCAGAAAAAATATTTTGCAGATGAAAAAAACAAACATTAAATTGTAAAATTATTTAAGGGGATTAATTAATATTGATAAATGTCGTCTGTTTCATAATATAGACTAGCGGTTCTACATTCTATCTATCCATTTTTTTAAGGTTTGTTTGTTTTAGATTTTGTTAAACTAGTTAGCGTTTTATAACATTATAGGATAAAGTTATTGTTGAGTAAGAACAGATGAATATGTTTGTAATACTGCAATCTTTACTTGAGAATAGTTGTTTTTTTAAATGTAGGCTACAGACACACTCATATATGCACACATATACACATACATATGCTGGCACATATGCAGGCACAAATTACAAATTACATATTTATTATGTACATAGCACTATTCATAACAAAGTCTTCGAATGCGCTTTACATTTACCAGACTATGTTATTAAAATAAATCGAAAGAGTGTGTTTTTTTTAAATTATATTGTCGGCTGAAGGAGCGAGCTACAAATGTTTTTCTTTTTTCGCTTGGTACCTTTTTAACACATTTTTTTTTAGCTCATACATGCATTAGTTGGGGGGGGGGGGGGGCTACTTCATAATACTTATCAAACAAGCAAACAAAAACATACAAACAGAAACATACATCAAACATATAGAATACACGTGCACACAAACACACACACATACATGAAAGCACATATTATAAACTATCTCTTCCCCCCCCCCCCTCTCTCTCTCATACACACACTGTCACACAAACATACATAGGTCTACATTGGCTATCTACATAACACTCCCACACACCCACACACGCACAAACGATGTAAACAAATATAAAACAAACAATGGAAATGAGCCTCACGTGGACAATAATGGCATCGACCAGACCCTTAGCACCAGATAGGTCTGTGGGGGGAAAGTAAGGGTGGCTGGTCTAATAAACAAATAAACACAAAATGCCGAACCAGAATGTCAAAAATGATAAGAGAGGAAAGATCACCAGGTCAAGCGGACACAGTGCTGTGGCTTTTATATGCGTGAAGATAATTCCACGTTTATAGAAGTTTGAGGCTATTATAACTGTATGCCTGTGTAAGTAGATGAATGGTGTGCATGTAGTAGGCCAGGCCTATGTATATTATGTGTATGCCTGCATATGTGTATACATATATATAAAGTAGACTGTGTATGTGCTCAACCAATCATATTAGTTAATTTAAAGACACGTGACCTTATTGTCTCATATTATACTTTTGCGATTTCACTTCGGACATGCGTCTTCGCTAGCTAATTGGATAAAGTATCGGACATCCATGCGGGCGAACCGAGTTTTTTTTTTTCTACACATTTTTTTAAAATTTAAATCACTTTCCAAAAAGTCTTCAGTAAAAAAAATAATAATTTTTTTAAATTATCAGATTTATAGCTTTCTGTTCAGTGTAGTTTATACAAATAAATTTTTATCTGTAGCTTATACAGGCCTGTTTTATTTTTCACCCGGGGAAAGGCCGGACAATTTAGCTTGTAGTATTAGTGTTTCAGTGGCATACTAGCCAAAATGTCAAAGTGGGAAAAAAAGAGGGGGGGGGGGAAGCGAACAGTGTAAGTTAAGTGGCGCAAAAGGGAAATGGGAAAGGGGAGTGGAAAGTGCGAGGGGACGTAGTGCAGGGCCGATAATGGGCCGATTCTGAACCGAAGCACAATTTTTCCCACTAGACAATTGAACAAATAATATTTTATCTAATTATCTATTGCTTAAACGTTACATTTTTACTAAATAGTTAAAGTTTATAATTTTCGTTTTCAAAAAAAAATATTTGTGTATGAAACGAGATTCTTAATGTGAATTTATGTTCAAGAATTAAGTTTAAAAATAACGCAGCTCTGACTCAGAAGACGGCTAGTCAAAACAATGACAAATCAGGTTTAAATCAACATTTCTATAGAAACTGAAGGTAAGAATAATTTAGAACAGCATAAAATGGTCATACACTATTACTAAAATATTACTAATCTGTTAACCATATAGATCATAGGTTCTCAACGGGGGCGATATCGCCCCCAGGGGGGGGGGCGGTGAGAAGCGTTAGGTGGGCGCTGACAGTCCCGGGGGCAATTGGGGGGGGGCGGTGAAGGGCAAGTGGGCTGTACAAACGTACCTGATATATTTTAACACCTCAGCTATTTGAATCGATTAGTTTTTGGATGATGAAATGTGATGTAAACGCAAGTCAATATCTGATATCCCCCAACAGTATGCCTACATATTATTATATTAATAAGAACTAGGGAATCGCAGTGACTTTTCGATGAAGTAGGGGTCAGTAGTTGGCAAATATAGTGTGCGGCCGGCTGGTCCAGTGGTTTATTAACCGGACTGTTTACCCTGCTGACCGATCACTGTCGCCCTAACATGTGCTAATATTAATGATATTTTGATCTGTTTTACCTAGATGACTCTTAATGTGTTTTACATCATACTAATTTTGTTATTAATGTTAAGCGGTAGAGATAAGTAATAATCATACAAACTGGGTAGTTATTGTAATGCTTGAAAATATATATATAAATTCTTCAGTCATGTAATATTTATATAATTATCAAATACTTTTTACAGTTTGATCATTTCAAAGTTATAAATTGTAAGCCATTTATTTATTATAAAAGAAAAAAAAAACAGAAATATTAGCTCAAATAAAACGGGCTAATTATCTCCCTTTAACTAAAATTTTTTTCCACTTTTGATTCAATAGTGATGCCGAACAAGTTCTGTTTTGTAATATTATAACAAATATTACTGATTATTAGGCCTAAGGCTTTAGCAACCGAAATTTAAACAAAAATAGACAAATTACTAGCAACACACCAGGCAAACGATTCAAGATTCGCATTAATATTGATTTTTAAAAAACTCATGTTAAGGCAATTTTTGGATCTAATAATTCTTACAATATGTTACCTTTTCATTTTTTTTAAAAATAAATAATCACATAAAAAGTCTTGTCGGCTAAAAAAAATGCGGAAACCATAGTCCAGACGGGCGGAAGGGGGAGGGGAGTGGGGCTAAAAGAAAGTGTGGGGTGGGGGGCGGTAAGCGGAACAAAATTGTAAAAGGGGGCGGTGAGCCGAAAAAGGTTGAGAAGCTTTGATATAGATTATATACTATAGACTCTAGTCTGTCTTTAAAATTATTTTTAAAAATATATTTAAAAAATTATTATCAAAAACTAAGACCAAGTTTTGCAAAAAAAAAAAAAAAGCAAGGGGTTGGTCGGTTGGTCGAGGTTGATGAGGCACATGCCCCTCCATGACCCCCCCCCCCCCCTTTAAGTTGTGACTACGCCTATGTCGTTACCCCCCCCCCCCCTCCCTTTATACAATTATTCTAACGTCATTACCAACAAAAAAAAACCCCACTCAAATTGTTTCACGTTTAAATATTTAAGTAATCGCAAACATTCCCCTGACCTAGGGTATGCATACATGCGTGTGTTTGTGTGTGTTTGTGTGTATGTGCTTACTCAGTAATTCCAGGTGCATAACACATGCAAAGTATGCTAGTCTAGTATGTAATTAGGTCAATTAAAAAAAAAGGTTGCAAAAATGTACTACGCTATGTAGAGCTGCTGATGTGATTACTGCTGTAGCAGACGTGGGGGGAAAGAACAAACAAAATAGATCAAAGTTCGGTAAGTCATGTGTGACTTTTTGTTACGGGTGTCCTCTTTAATGGAGGGTGTCTTATTTAGTATTCAGTTCTATGTCAGTGATTTCAAGAAATGTATGTACAAATGTTCGCCTGTGTTGATGAATGTGTATGTGTGTGCAGTTCTTTCAATAATAGGCTTATACATCTGGTGTTTTATATTAGATTATATGATAAATAAAAAAAATATAACTAGAATGTTTATATAAAGACATAATATATTTAAAAACTAAAATCTCAGTTAACTACTTGTTATATATAACTGTATAACTATGTACAGGCCTATTATATATAATCATATATATATATATAGATATATTATATTATGTATTATTAGGGGGCACGTGGAAGCGCGTTCGATTGGCGTACCGAAGGTCCCGGGTTCGAATGCTGGTGAAGACTAAGATTTTTTCCCGGGTCTGGAGGGTGTCCCTGAGTCTACCAAGAGTAAACCTTACCTTAGTTGGGGTAAATTAAAGGCGGCTGTGCATTGTGCTAGCCCCACAATCATCTATGATTCCATGGCCACAGAAACTGGTGAGCGCTACTTCACTGGCCCTATGATCAATTTAGTCCGAAGGGTAAGCCTACTTTACTATATATTCTTGCATATAGTGCCTAAAACTTATAGATAGATAATTGAACATAAGTAGGCCTATATATATATATATATATATATATATATATATATATATATATATATATATATATATATATATTGTATATATGAGATATCTGTAGAGAAATATATTGTGATGGATAGCTAGAACAAAAAAATATAAAAAGATAAATAAAAAAGACAATGAAATATTTGCAATAATTTAAAACAGAACAATAGGATAAGGCCGTGCCAAAAAGCATACATTGTTTGGCTAAGTGTATGAGTGAGCAGCGTTATAGGCCCTAGAGAGAGAGAGAAGGGGGGGGGAAGAGAGAGAGAGGGGGAGAGAGAGGGAGAAGAGAGAGAGAGGGGGGGGGGAACAGAGGCTGATACTCAACCAGTGAATTAAGACAACTAAATAAAATACCGCCCTACCTAACCTTGACCTTTTTTACTCACTCGTTTTCATGACCCCCTCCCATTGTTTCCTTGTAAAACTCCCCCTCCCCGCCCAATTTCTGTTCACACAAAAATGACAAAAACATTCCAAAAAAAAAAAAAAGCAGTCAGAGGCGGTACGAAACGTTCCAGTCTGACCCTACCGAGTTGACACGCGTATGAGATAAAAGTAATGTGTTTAACCTACATAGCAGAACTAGGGAAGTAATGTTCAAATGTGCTATTGTACTTGTCTCGTGTGTCACGCTGTGCTATATGGTTTGTTTATGTTTTCATTTCATTAAGACACTTTTGGCGTATAAGTAATTAATTAAAAACAAAATCCGTGAACATCATGCAGAGCTTTTTTACGCATTGCATAATATTGTAACTAACAACATTAGGTGGATTTAAGAGAAGGTTTGTGCATAGTATCGGAAATAATTTAGCAAAAGAGAACTTTGATTTTGTCAACATTTTATTGTTTTCATTTTGTACCCAGTGTGTTCAAGTAACTATGATTAAATATGTAAGTCAGTGTTTATTAAATATTTATCAAACTATCTATCTAACTGTCTCTCTATCTATTTATCTATCTATCATCTATCCATCTATCTATCTATCTATCTATCTATCTATCTATCTATCTATCTATCTATCTATCTATCTATCTATCTATCTATCTGTTTATCTATCTTTCTGTCAGTCTGTCTGTCTGTTGGTCAGTATGTCAATCGGTCTGTCAGTCTATCTAGCTTAGGGGTCGGCAAACTTTTGACAATAATGTGCCAAAAAAAGAGACTCAATTTGCCTTTTTGTGGGTCTTTTGTGTGCCATTGAAAATCACTCTGCGTGCCAAGTCTGGCAGGCGTGTCCTTGGTTGCCGACCCCTTATATAACCTATTTATGTACCTTTAATTACATCTCTCTCTCTCTCTCACCGTCTTTCTATATGATGACTATATCATGGTATATGTATGCATGTCTATCTGTCAGCATACCTGCCATAAATCTGTAAACAGCCTATTCATCCGTTCGTCCTGTCAGTCTGTCCATCTATTCTTCTATTTGTCTCTTATGCCCCATTTTTACATGCTAGTTTTTTTTTGGTCATTAGTAGGCCTATATTTATGGTACTTTGTGGTCCACACTGTCACTAACCATTAACTCTCCACGCCCCACGGCAAAGTATAAATCAATCCTTGAGCATCTCATATAAAAGCCTTTCATCTTTATAGCTGTGTTCATAAAAAAAACAGAAACTAAAAAATCGTTATTTTTTCATGAAACGTCGCCATGGAGACGTAAAAAGGAAATGTCAGAAGATTTTAGTTTCGTATTTTGTTGTTGTATAAAAGAAAGATATTGCTATATTTAAAGCCTCTGTACAAAATCACTTTTGAAGATCCGATGACGTGACGTCATTCGGTCATTTCTTTCAAGGAGGCGTTATACGGCGGATCCGGTGTATAACGTTCAGCGTTATGCGGCGGATCTGGTGTATAACGTTAAGCCGAATGTGTGTAGGCCCTTTAATGCCAAGCGTCATCGGCAGACCCAAATTTACGAAAAAATGTGAGAGTTAGCCTAAATTTATGACTTATAACTTTATGACTTTATAGGCCTACTAATCTATACTATTCTATAGTCTATAGGCTTTTATTTAGGATCATATTCCTAGTTAACCCTAACCGGGCCTAACCGTAACATCAATTTCTAATTGTGATTAAGTGACATAGGCTAAATAACCTTTTTGTTTGAATTAATTATAGGCCTACTATTTAAGTCCTAATCCTAACCGGGACTAACCGTAGGCCTAACATCAATTTCTAATTCTGATTAAGTGACATAGGCTAAATAACCTTTTTGTTTGAATTAATTATATAACAATGACAAATAGTTACAAAAAAGTCACGTATTTAACTAAAAATATATCGTTTTACTATAATTGAATTAATAATAATAATAATAAAAAACAGTGGAGAGGGGTAGGGTAGAACCTGCGTTACCCCCTGTTGACAGCACACGTTACTAACCACAGGGCCAAGAAAACTTGCTAATTATGTAACAAAAAAATTAATTGAGCATACAGGGCCAGCTAAACAATAATGCGCATGCGCCAATAGCAGTGTGTATAATATTAGTCACGAAAATTTGCCGTAATAACGTTTTGCGTTATACTGCGAATCCGCCGTATAATCACTCCGTTCTTTCAATGACAACTCGGCTATAAGCATGAGTAGTTTAATGAACGAATCAGAAGTTTGTTCGTTCAAGACACTTTCTCACTTTTACTGTAGTTTCTCTTTTACATGACCGTGATTTTAAAGTGGTTTTATGTGCTGGGGTGAAAAGTCATAAGTGATCATTTTTAGCCTACTAATAGAAGGGCAATAAACAGCTTTTAAGGGTGACATTTTACCAGATTTCTTGAGCAATATTTGTTCCGCTCCTACTACTATCCTCTCCAAAATTCCTTTACTTCGCTAAACCTCGTGTCCAGTCCATTATAGATCTTTGCTCCGCCTCAACCCTTATCCAGTCTAAAAATGGTCCATTAGGGACATGTTTATCATTTCGTCTGGAATGCTATAGAAGTTAATTCGTTTCCTATATAAAATCCTATAAAAGACTTAAAATCTGAGAATGAATACAATTTAAAAAAAAACAACGAAACAATAGAAAAATACGAAACAATAGACAGACAATAAGCACATTTCTTAGTCTGTCTAAATGAGAAATGTCTTTACTTTGTAGCTGAAGTATCTATTTGTGAGTGATTAATATGTTATAGATGTCTTACTGTGAGTACAATAAATGACATTGACACAGTGGGTGAGATTCTCTGGTTCAAGGAAATTACTTTCCTCTGAAGACACCTCAATTTTTCTTTTCACAGGTGACTAAACCCACACCTCACCTAGACGCACGCCACTGACGCGACAAGGTGATCACGATGAACTGGTAAGTAGGCAGTCAATATATCAATCAATCTATCAGTCATTCAATCAATCACTCAACAGACCAATCAATCAATATATTAATCAATATACCAAGCAGTCACTACCGTAACTATATTTATTTTACCTATTTATCTATTTAATTATCTAGCTAGTAAACTTCCTATCAACTATCTTTTTATCTAGATGTCTGTCTATCGGTCAGTCTTTCCTCATGTCTGTCTGTCCCTCTGTCTGTCTACATATCCGCCAGTCAGTCTGCCTACCTGTCTGTTCTACATTTCTGTCAATCTATTGGTCCGTCTGTCTTAGAGACAGTTTTAATTACAAAATACCTCAATGCGTAAGCCTTTATTTAAAGTTAACGCCGCTATGGACAAAAATAATTCCAAGCATTGCTGACTTTCAAGCTCTTGTATAAAATTGAATCTACTGACTCCATTGTTTAGAATTGTATGTTTTTTTATGTGTGTGTAGAAAAAGTCTTAAATAAATTCGTTTAAAAAAAAAAATGAAATGCTAATCTCAATGATTCATTTTTTACCCCCCATTTAAAAAACAACGGATTTGGGCGTAGGAAACGGAATGGGTTGTGTCATCGGCAAAGAGTCTACTTGTCAAGTTTCAGCTCGATAGAATAACAGGAAGTGGGTCAATTAGCCATCCGAAGAGTTTAAAACAAAGAAACAAAAGCAAAGTTAATAGAAACGATTTTTTTTTTTCACAAAATAAGGAATATAGAATCAATGCCATCGCCACACCCATTTTACAAATTTACCTTATTTTTTTGATAATTGAATTCAGCTCTTAATAAACATTTTGCTTATTGTTTATTATCCGGATTAAATGTACGAGAGATTTCTGACATACAAAATATAAACTGAGAATTGGGGGAAGCAACTCTCTTGAAGACAAAACATTGTCACACAAACAAACAAACGGAACACATACAAACAATCTCAGGGAACTGAATGAGAAACATAACAGACACACACACACACACACACAGCTCCACACCTGTGCTGAGGTTATTGTCTGCACATCTTCCCTACTCGATTCCCTGCCCCTCTTTTGTCTTGCAGGTTGCAGGTGCTTTGTCATGGTGTATTGAGATTTTTATTATTCATTCCTACACCTGTATAGGAAGATTTCTGGGTATTGTATCTTTTGGTGATTTCTTTGTTTTGACTTAAAAATCTAGAGCTAGAGATGGGAATAGAACTCACTTTTAGAATGTCGGAAATAAAAATCCGTTCACGGTGTTCCTGAAACCGCTCTAGAACCGCGGACCCCCGTGACTTCAGTTTGAGAAACACACGTAGAGATGAACAATGCTGGTGGTGGATATCAATTTATCTACCTAATCTAGTCGCTTATCTATCTACACAATGCCTACCACCTACCTACCTACCTACCTACTCACATATCCACCTATCTACTTACCTACATATCTACCGACCTACCTACCTACACCCATATCTAATTACCTACTTACTTACCTACCGACATACCTACCCACCTACCTACCTACCTACACAATCTAGCTATCTACCTACCTACCCACCCACCCACCTACGCAACCACCTACCCACCCACCTACCTACCCAGCTACCGACCTACCTACCTACCTACCTGACAACATATAAATACTCTCTCACATACTCACGGACATACAGAGGGGAGAGTTGGGATCACCTTAAATATCTTTTTTTGCGGTCAACTCGCCCCCCCCCCCCCTTACACATTACACACACACACTCGCGTACTTACAGACGCTCACGTAGATTCGTATCTACAAATCACACACCCACATCCCCCAAAGCATTCACACACTCACACGCACACATACGCACACACACTCACACACACATACCCCCCCCCCCCCCACACACACACACACTTAAACTTTCTAGTAGTTCCAGAACTATAATATCTCGTAACGGTTTGGGGGTTGTAAGTGGAAGAAACAACTGTTGTTAGTTAGCCAAAAACCTCTCCCCCTCGCCTGCCCCCTCTTTGTGTAGTCTACTCCCTTCCCCCAACCCAATCTCCCCCCCCCCCCCGCTCCTCCTTAAGAGTTTGGTGTTGCATGAAGATGCACAGAGAGACTAGTTAACCTTCAGTCTCTCACAGTCTCTGGCAACTGGTGGCATTCCTGTGTGTGTTGCAGGCGATGAAAGAAGGGAAATAACTCCTCTCGTGTTTTGGATTAACTCAATGTGTTGGCCACTGACAGATTAGAGACCAGAGATCTATTGTGTGGATATTTAGTTTACTTCCATCTAGATCTATTCATTTAAAGGTTTGTTGGGTTTTCACTCTAGAGATATAGGCTAATTTCTATTTCTTTCAAAATATAAACTAGTTTATAAAAAAAAACTGTTTACTATTATAGCGAAAATTAGTAGATCTATTCATATTCTATTCATTCAAGCATGCATCCATATATCACTCCATGCATCCGTCCAATCGTCCATGCATCAATTATCCACTCATCCATCATCAATCTATCCATTATCTATCTATCTATCTATCTATCTATCTATCTATCTATCTATCTATCTATCTATTTATCTATCTATCTATCTATCTACCTATCTATCTATCTATCTATCTATGTCTATCTGTCTGTCTGTCTCTGTCTGTCTATCTATGTGTCTGTCTATCTGTCCGTTAGTCTATATATCTTTCTATCCTTTATATCTATAATGTATCTATCTAATATAACTAGCTTTCTACAATCTAAACAGGGCCTATCATTCCATCCATCTATCTATTCACATAACCACCTATCCACCCACCAATATGTTCCTCCATTTATCTGTCTATCCATCAATCTCTCTATCGCTTGGTTTGTTTAGTCTCTAGTCTCTACACGAATGTTACATACAGTTAAACAAACATTTATACACACAAACTCTCCTATACCCCCAGTGTTTCTCTTCTCCCTCCGCCACCAACGCCCACCTGTTTCTTCCTTCCACTACTCACACCCCCTCACCTCAAACTGCTCAAAGTGTTTGTAGGTAAAACATACCGGAAGTGGTTCCTCTTTTTTTCTCTTGTCTTTAGTTTTAATAATTCCCTCGGGACGACAAGAAAACACATTTTAACCCTTCCCGTACCGACCTAATTCTATCTATGCTGCCTTCAGTTCCGCTATATATTCGCGGCCGGGACTGTAAGGGTTAAGATTGTTGTTTATATTCCCTGGTTATGTCTACCTATCAATGTATTTAATAGGGCTGGATTCGGCTGGATGTATATATCACCCAATACACCCCATTCTTGAATGGTGCAGAATAGAGCTCAAGAGATGTAATATAAATTAAAGTAATTACAGATAGAAGAAATAGAGATAGAACTAATCAATGTTATAACCAAATAAAGATTGATATAAGTCATATAGAAATATATTCAAATTGAGTCATAAAAAACTAACCCATAAAAACAAAGTTTTTATTATACTCCCTTTCTTTGTAAACTAAGTTTATATTTAATTTATATTTTGATAGATTAAAATAAATATAAGTGATATCATACCTTTTGAGTTTCCAAACTAAAATTTTGAGCATCCATTTTTTTTTCTAGCTTTGGAACGCAAAAAACATAAAAAGATAACTCGCTTTGTTTTGGCTACATTGTGTCGTTTTCATTCTATTTATTTCGTAAAAAGTAACATATCCGAAAAGTTTATTTACCTCCATCTCTTCCGGTAGAGGCAGGTTTTTTTTTTGCGTAAGATATTTTCTTCGATTCGCAAATTGTTCGAAGGAATTCGTGACTATTCCAAAGGCTATGATGCTGAAAATTTAATAGAATGTTTTGTAAGTCGGGACAAGTCTGCTGCCCAAGTTTCAGCTCGACTGGACGACGGGAAGTGGTCGAAAAATCGATGCAAAGTTTTTCTAACAAGCAACCAACAACCAAGCAAGCAGACAGACAGACAGCACGAGTTAAAAGAAAGGGAGTAAAAAAAAATTTACCAAATTCTCTAGGCTACACAAATCTAAAAAAAAAAAAGCGCTATTAGATTACATCTTATCTTATACATTACAGACGCTCCTTATATAAATAAGATAAAGCTTATTGCGTCCTAAACTCATCCGTGGCCCGAGTCCAGTCTTGCATTTTTATTAATTTAATGTTTTAAATGATGTTAAGTTACTGGTTTTCCTGGTTTGTTCAGGCAACCCATTCCATGCCCGAATGTCACTCGGAAAGAAAGAGTACTTATATGCATTTGCTCTTGCATAAGGGATAAGGATCGTGTATGTTATCTGAGCTTTGCAACAGGTTGTTATTGGGTTGTATTTCTAAATTAGAGTTTAATGCCTTATGTATTATTACCAATCTACTTTACTCTTTGCCTTTCTGTACTGTAGTGTTTCTAGGTTTAGTGATTTGACTAATGGTGTTACTCTTGTTAGTTGGGAATATTCACTAGTTATGAACATTGCAGCTCTTTTTTTTTAAATTTTTCTAATTTTTTTTAATGTTTTCACAATAGATTTTGAATAACACAAAACTTTTTGAAAAAAACAACAACATTAAATACACCCAAAATAAAATAGTTTTACAACTTAATATATACAAGTAAACAGCGGAGATGTAAACAAATGTTTATTAAGCAATGTAAATATTTAAATAGTGAGTATTTGAAATTTCTAAATAGGAGGGGGAAAGAAATACGGTATAGAAAAATTAGAAACTAACCTATATATTTAACCATTACTCATTATGTAAAGAGGCGATTTCAGAGGATAGCGGTCGAGCTATTCCATAGTTAATGACGCTAATTATAACACTTTGCAGAATCGATTTAAGAATCGTATAAAAGTAGTGGTTTCGATTAAATCTGTTTTTCTTTTTCTAACTTTATAACTCTGTAAAACCCTAGATTCTAGATCAAGGCCTAAATGTGTTTGCAATATTCATTTTACATTCCCACATTAAAAAAAAATAAAAACATGTTAATACTGTTTGTATGTTTCCTTTTGAAATGTTTACAATCTTACATGGAACTTAACGCAACACTTACGTAGGTGTTAACTTTAGGTAAACAAACCCAAATGTTTATGGTTTATAAAAAACAAGTCTGTAATCTAATGGCGTTCAAATCGGCAGTTTTTTTTTAGAGCCTTAAGACCCGTATGTTGTATGATTTTAATGATTCATGTTTACGCGTGCATACTTACTGTCAGTGTAATTTGAGCTGTGTGTGTGTGTAGTATATGTGTATGTGTGTATTATTGTGTGTGTGTGTTTGTGTGTATGTGTGTGTGTGTATGTGTGTGTGTTTGTGTGTGTGTATGTGTGTGTGTGTGTGTTTGTGTGTAGAAAGATCTACCAGAATAAAATAAATAAATAAAAAGAATCTAAATGCAAGTCTAGACTGAAACCATGGATATACGAAGGACGCAATAATCTTCTTTATAGAAAAGAGCGTCTGTAATATGTAAGAAGAAGGAGCAAAGATGAGAGTCGCAGAGAGTCAGAAACTGAGATTGAGAGAGACAGTAGTTGAAAGATTTTTTGAATAGATCATTTTATTTGTATACTCTCCTTAGGAGAGAAAGAGAGAGAGAGAGAGAAAGGGTATGTACTATTCAATAAAGACACATAGAAAAATTTAGTAGGTAGTAATACAATTATTTCTTGATAGATAGGGCAAGAGAAAGAGAGAGAGAGAGAGAGAGAGGGAGAGAGAGGGAGAGAGAGAGAGAGAGAGAGAGAGAGAGAGAAAAGAACGAAATAGGAAGACACAAAAGGTGTCGTTATTGGGGTATGAATGAAGAGGCAGAAGATGAACTGAATGATAACAGGTAGAGAGATATCTGAAAAGCTGCAAGCTAGGAAAGTTCTAGTGTATTGAGAAATGGTATCACATTTCAAGTGAGGGATACATACACACACTCACACGCAGAAGGAGAGGGAAAGAGAGAGAGAGAGAAAGAAGAAAGAGTATTAAGAAAGCCAAAGAGAAGGCGAAATAAAATATATTATTAGCTAAGAATAGAATTACACGTCGAACTTGAAATAGAGAGAAGGAGAAAGAGTTAGAGAATGGTTGAACAATTAGAAGAGATATTGGGAACAAGAGGAACATACAACAGAGAAATAAAACTAGTAGATTTAGATTGAAAGGATCAGAGAACAATTCAATACACGAGAGATACAGATTGAAAGAAAGAGTTGTGTATTGAGATTGCTTGGGTGTTTACTTACATTTGGAGCATTGCAGAGCTTTTTGTTTTATTATGGCAAAGTGCTAGTCACAAAGTCATCTAAAAAGTATACTTTCAAAAAGAACTTAAAAACTCATTATTTCAATACTTACCTTAGGCCTATATAAGAATGCTTTAGCTTATATGTTCAAAGTTAAAAGTAATATTAGATCTAAGTGAAAGAAAAAATAGGAATAAAAAAAGTAATAGACTAACTGGAGAATCGAACCCGGGTCGACCGCATGGCAGTACGATACGTAATCGTCTAGCCAGGACACATGTATTGTGCTAAGTCATATTGCAAAGGTAAAATATGAGGAAATAAGGACACATGTCTTCATATAAATAAATATTTTAAATAAACCAATTTGATTGGTTAAACACTCACACAGAGCTTTATATATATATATATATATATATATATATATATATATATATATATATATATATATATATATATATATGAGAGATAGACAAGTGTTGTTTCCATGAATAACATTGTTGGATAGAACGAAGTAAATAGACAAATAGATTGAAAGACATAATGATTGTAAGAAAAAAAGATGATGAATACATAAGTAGACTTGGATAGAGAAAATAGATCATTGGATAGCTAGACAGATAGACAGAAATACAAGCAGATAGTGAGTCACGTGACATTAGTCACACCGTGTCTCCATCAAGCCACATAATCCTCTTGTCCCCGAGTCAACGCCACCAGGCAAAGCCCAATCACTCCACCCCATCCCGCACCTTCACCACTCCCCCTCACCTCATTCCCTTATAATCCACCCACGGATCTTGACGTGTTTGCCCCCCCCCCTCCCCCACCCCCTTAGCCTCTACCGTCCACCACCACCACCACCACCACCACCACCACCACCACCACCACCACCACCACCACCACCACCACCACCACCACCACCACCACCACCACCACCACCACCACCACCACCACCACCACCACCATACTTAATGCCCTCCTGTCGCGTGAATCTATAAATAGCACCGAAATTTAAGGGTTGGGAGGAGGGGTGAGTGACGGCGGGAGCATGTGAAGTTATTCCGCTCACGTCCCATCGATTCCCCAGGGCTCGTCCTGGCCTCGTGCCACGTTAGTGGCACCCTACGGGTCAAGCTGGAACTAAAGGCGATCTCTTTATTTTTATTGGCACAATGTAGATTACATGCAAGTTGGAACTAAAGGCTATCTCTTTATTTTTATTGGCACAATGTAGATTAGATGCAAGTTGGAACTAAAGGTTATCTCTTTTTTTTTATTGGCACAATGTAGATTACATGCAAGTTGGAACTAAAGGCTATCTCTTTATTTTTATTGGCACAATGTAGATTAGATGCAAGTTGGAACTAAAGGTTATCTCTTTTTTTTTATTGGCACAATGTAGATTACATGCAAGTTGGAACTAAAGGCTATCTCTTTTTTTTTATTGGCACAATGTAGATTAGATGCAAGTTGGAACTAAAGGTTATCTCTTTTTTTTTATTGGCACAATGTAGATTACATGCAAGTTGGAACTAAAGGCTATCTCTTTATTTTTATTGGCACAATGTAGATTAGATGCAAGCTGGAACTAAAGGCTATCTCTGTATTTTTATTGGCACAATGTAGATTAGATGCAAGCTGGAACTAAAGGCTATCTCTTTTTTTTTATTGGCACAATGTAGATTAGATGCAAGCTGGAACTAAAGGCTATCTCTTTATTTTTATTGGCACAATGTAGATTAGATGCAAGCTGGAACTAAAGGCTATCTCTTTATTTTTATTGGCACAATGTAGATTAGATGCAAGCTGGAACTAAAGGCTATCTCTTTTTTTTTATTGGCACAATGTAGATTAGATGCAAGCTGGAACTAAAAGCTATCTCTTTTTTTTTATTGGCACAATGTAGATTAGATGCAAGCTGGAACTAAAGGCTATCTCTTTATATTTATTGGCACAATGTAGATTAGATGCAAGCTGGAACTAAAGGCTATCTCTGTATTTTTATTGGCACAATGTAGATTAGATGCAAGCTGGAACTAAAAGCTATCTCTTTTTTTTTATTGGCACAATGTAGATTAGATGCAAGCTGGAACTAAAGGCTATCTCTTTATTTTTATTGGCACAATGTAGATTAGATGCAAGCTGGAACTAAAAGCTATCTCTGTATTTTTATTGGCACAATGTAGATTAGATGCAAGCTGGAACTAAAGGCTATCACTTTATTTTCATTGGCACAATGTAGATTACATGCAAGTTGGAACTAAAGGCTATCTCTTTATTTTTATTGGCACAATGTAGATTAGATGCAAGCTGGAACTAAAGGCTATCTCTGTATTTTTATTGGCACAATGTAGATTAGATGCAAGCTGGAACTAAAGGCTATCTCTTTTTTTTTATTGGCACAATGTAGATTAGATGCAAGCTGGAACTAAAGGCTATCTCTTTATTTTTATTGGCACAATGTAGATTAGATGCAAGCTGGAACTAAAGGCTATCTCTTTATTTTTATTGGCACAATGTAGATTAGATGCAAGCTGGAACTAAAGGCTATCTCTTTTTTTTTTATTGGCACAATGTAGATTAGATGCAAGCTGGAACTAAAAGCTATCTCTTTTTTTTTATTGGCACAATGTAGATTAGATGCAAGCTGGAACTAAAAGCTATCTCTTTATATTTATTGGCACAATGTAGATTAGATGCAAGCTGGAACTAAAGGCTATCTCTGTATTTTTATTGGCACAATGTAGATTAGATGCAAGCTGGAACTAAAAGCTATCTCTTTTTTTTTATTGGCACAATGTAGATTAGATGCAAGCTGGAACTAAAGGCTATCTCTTTATTTTTATTGGCACAATGTAGATTAGATGCAAGCTGGAACTAAAAGCTATCTCTGTATTTTTATTGGCACAATGTAGATTAGATGCAAGCTGGAACTAAAGGCTATCACTTTATTTTCATTGGCACAATGTAGATTAGATGCAAGCTGGAACTAAAGGCTATCTCTTTATTTTTATTGGCACAATGCAGATTAGATGCAAGTTGGAACTAAAGGCTATCTCTTTATTTTTATTGGCACAATGTAGATTAGATGCAAGTTGGAACTAAAGGCTATCTCTTTATTTTTATTGGCACAATGTAGATTAGATGCAAGCTGGAACTAAAGGCTATCTCTTTATTTTTATTGGCACAATGTAGATTAGATGCAAGCTGGAACTAAAGGCTATCTCTTTATTTTTATTGGCACAATGTAGATTAGATGCAAGCTGGAACTAAAGGCTATCTCTGTATTTTTATTGGCACAATGTAGATTAGATGCAAGCTGGAACTAAAGGCTATCTCTGTATTTTTATTGGCACAATGTAGATTAGATGCAAGCTGGAACCAAAGTCTAATCCATCTATAATCTATGTATCTATCTATCCTTCCATCCACCCATCTATCTATCTAATCCATATATCCATCTATCTATCTATCTAATCCATCTATCCATCTATAATCTATCTATATATCTAATCCATCTATCCATCTATAATCCATCTATTTATCTATTGATCTATCCATCCATCTATCTGTTCACCTATCCACCCATTCACCTAACAAACTGACCCTCCTCTGTTCGATCTATCCATCTTAACTATCATACTCCTTCATACTCCTTCATTCTTCCTCTCTACGCCTCTCTATCTCTCAGACTACCACTTTCTCTCACTCCCATTCTCTTTTATTTAAATATTTATTATTTATATTCCTTATTAGAGATCAATACTTCCTTCCCTCATTTTCTCCCCCTCTCTCACGATCTCTTTTTTCCTCCTTACAAACAAATTACTGTACCGGTACATAAATCATCAGCATGACTTTAGTGAAATAATCTGCAGACCATCTTAAAGAAACGAAAAACAAATTTTGCTCCATTACATTGATGTTCAATTTGTTGTTCATAGACATTTGTGTAGAGGTCGACCGAAAGCAAAGTTTTGATTTCGGCCGAATTCGAAACCATACCGAAAGTTATACATGGACTTTCGGTTGAAACCGAATCCGAAACCTAAAGTTTCACTACCCCTTCGGCCGAAACAGAAATTGCCAAACAATAAATTGAAGATATTTATTAAGTAATCCCACACTCCATTTTTTTTACATTCCTTGTGGTGATTAAATAATCCGTTTATCATTAACTTCAATCTTCTACTTCACACAGATTAATTCGCAACAGTTTAACTAAATGAAATTATCAATAAGCAGAGTAAAAGATGCAGCACTAGCGTTGCAGACTGAAATTTGAAAGTTTAAATATATATTCGGCTGATGACCAAAAAGTCAAAATCAATTTCAGCCGAAAGGAAAAGTAAACCGAAAGCTACTTTTTGGCTTCGTCTGAAACCGAAACTACACCGAAAGAGGCCAATTGCCTACTTTCGGTGCCGAAACCGAAGCGAAAACAGAATTTCGGTCGGCCTCTATATTTGTGAAGTAATATTCATTAACGAAATAATTATGAAATTAAATTAAGAAGAAAAATACTAGCATACTAGATAACGATGATATAGGATACTGTACATACATTATACATACACAGATCGCATATGATCCTCGTCTGGCAACTCTAATCGCAACCCACGTTTCAACTCAGGTGAACAAGCTCTATCGATACTTTCAAAAAGAACTTAAAAATTCATTATTTCAAGATTTACCTTAGTTAACATTTAACATGCTTTAGACCCTACTGTCTTACTTATAGGTTGGGTCAGTTAATGCTACATTTATTTGATTTTTTTATATTTGTTTTATATCGTCAGTTAGCTTTGTCTCCTAGCCTAGAGTAATGTCCGTGTTCTTAGTTGTATGTTAAATGCGCTCTGAGCTTACATTATGTTTGTTGGCAGCGCTATACAATTATTATTATTATTATTATTATTATTATTAGTGTGGAAGTACGGATAGTGTAGGGGCATGGCAGCACGTACGGAGGGCGTACCGAAGGTCCTGGGTTCGATTCCTGGTGAAGGCTAGGATTTGATAAAGGATCCATGAGCCTAACCAGCTCTGATGGGTACCTGGCGTTAGTTGGGGTAAGGTAAAGGCGGCTGGTCATTGTGCTGGCCACACATCCCCTAGTATTCCGTGGCCACAGAAACTGATGAACGCTGCCTCGCCAGCCCTATAATAAATTTTGTCCGACGGGATACTTTACTAGATCACATATGAAAGCATTCATTGACTTGATTAACATATAAAATTACTTCCGGTTGAGGTTGTTACATCAGTGTGTTTCAATTTTTATTACTTTATAATCTAAAATAAAAAGAAATAAATAAAAGCTTTCCCTTTTTTTATTGTTTTGCCTTTACCGGAAGTCAAACCTTAATTTCCATATTTTTGTGGGCAATGACTAATCTATTGATCTAGTTAGTTATCATCAGTGTTTAGCAAGTTCAATAAATCTAAAAAGTGAATTTGTTCGCCAAACAAAGAAACAAAGAAAAAATACAACGTAAACTAAAATATTAGCTTATTAGTGAAGCACATACAAATAAAAAGTCAACCTAAATAAAGTGTATTATGTTTTTAGCGAAACAAATAGACACACACACACACATACACACACGCACACACACACACACTCACACACACATGACGGCGTAAGACGATAGCAGTGCCTCCGTTGTAAATTATTGAAAGCTGGACACAGGATGCCGATAAAACATTTTATCTTGATGAGTATTGGTGGGGAGGCGGGAGCACAGGAGAGGAGGATGAGGAGGGGGGGGGGGCGAATAGGAAGTCAGGGCGACCACGGTCGAGAGATAAATTAAAACACAACAACTCAGACGGCTAGTCGCTCCCTGAACCCACACGTGCGTCGCGCGTGCCGGCGGAACTAAAAAACACACACTTCAAGAATGAGAATATAGGCCTACACGGTGCGGAATTAGCGTGTTGTTGTGCGTGTCTGTTTGTGCTACTGTATGTGTGTGTGTGTGTGTCCGTGACAGCTTTAATGAGACTCACAGGACGCTGCCCAATAAATAAGACTGCCCACAAACTCCCTCAGCCCCCTTTCTCCTCGTAAGCTATTAAAACAAACGATGTTTGTTAAAGGATTGTTCACAAAGAACGTAGAAAAATATTCATTTTAAACTTTTTTTTTTTTACCTACTTTATTATATCCGGAAACCAGTAAGCATAGAAAACGTGTTTACATAGAAGCAATTAGAAAACTTTGTGTGATTCATTACAAATAAATACTCATACATAACAGCAATAGTTACATCACTAAACAGGGAAACACTAAAGGAAAAACGGGTAACAAACAAAGTAGAATTAAAGATAAAACATGGCATATTAACTTTGAAATACAACACAACAACAACCTTGTATTAATACTAAGATAGTCATAGTGATAAAAACACTTTTCATATTCCATAAAGAAGAACAATTTCATACAAGTTTTGTTTCATTAAAAGTGGCGCCCATGCATTGAATAGGTTACTTGAACCACCTGGCAAACAAGAACAACCTAACACTATCTAACATATTTGCAGTGACTAAGACATTATAAATATATGAAGCTGGTTAAAGTCTGTGCAGTGCATTATTTCTATTGTACCAGTTGACAGTGTTTAAAGGTAGAAACAAATGATCCGTTGAAACGCACAAAGCACAAATATAATTGAATTAACTGACATCTGCAAGTTTCCACTACTTGTTTGAATTAGACCGTCCTTACTCTCTGTGTGGACGAATCCTAACACACGAACCAAACAACTTATATAACACGTGCCAACACGTGCCAACACGTGCCAACCGTTCAATAGGAATGTTTGGAATGTGTGAAAGCTACAAGCAAAAATATGTACTGGAGTAGGTCTTACTATCTCCCATATATCATTTGTTATCTACCTGTCTATCTCTATATCTATCTATCTATCCATCTATCTATCCATCTATCTATCCATCAATCTATCTATCTATCAATCCACCAATCTATCCATCAATCTATCTATTAATCTATCAATCCGTCTATCTATCTATCTATCTATCAATCTATCTATCTATCTATCTATCTATATATCTATCTATCAATCTATCTATCTATCAATCTATCAATCTATCAATCTATCAATCTATCAATCTATCAATCTATCAATCTATCAATCTATCAATCTATCAATCTATCAATCTATCAATCTATCAATCTATCAATCTATCAATCTATCAATCTATCAATCTATCAATCTGTCTATCTGTCAATCTGTCAATCAATCTATCATTTGTATATCTATCTATCCATATATCATCTTATCAATATATATATCTATCCTCCATCTATCTTCTTATATATCTATCCATGTATGTGCTTATCTATCTATCTAACCATTTATCTATCTATCTATCTATCTATCAATCTATCTATCTATCTATCTATCTATCTATCCATGTATCTGCTTGTCTATATATCCATCTTTCCATCTATCTGCTTTTTTATATATATATCTCATTGGCCATCATTACATTCCTGTGGTTTTTTTTTTCTGTCTTTCCGCCCGTCCGTCCGTCCGTCCGGCTGTCTACCCAGTAATGTGTCAATTTTGTCACTATAAATAAACCAGAAACATTTAAACAAGAAAAAAAAAGTGCAAAAAAATCAATAACAACACAGCATGAACAAGCAGCAAATATCAACATTTATGTCTTACATATGATCTATATGGAAGCAAATTATATTCATTTCATTCTATATGGTAATGCTAGCGGGTAGCTATACCTTTATCTGCAAGCAAACACAATAACCATCTATGCAATAACCAATAGAATTAGAAACCACGTTTATATATTCTACTGACAGTAAAAATACGACATTTATTTAATTTAATTAATAGGAGCGTTTATAGTCATAAGCATTTACAATTGGTAAAACTCGGTGTATAGTTTCCCCAACTTATGGTGGTCTGGTTCTTTTTATACCTTCTACTTCGTGACCCTTCAACTTTTGTGTGTCCCTTATAGACTATATGTCTATGAGTAACGTGCCAATTAATACATGACGAAGAAACATTTATAATCTGGTTAGTAAATGCAGTTATAATACATATGTACGATCGTGCATGCAGGCATAACTCATGTATATTATACAGGGGTATTCACCTACCTGCATAAATACCTGGATATCTACATGCGCTTATACATAAACGTATATAATATATACAATCAGCAACACTTATATATTTTAATCATTATAGACATAGGTACTTATTTACATAAATACAAACACAAGCTGTCATACTTTATTTCAACAACCGATGCCCTGGGTATTTTTATGTTTTAACCTTGTAACCCTTCAACATTTTTAACGCTTAAACTATCTTATATATTACAGACGCTCCTTCTATAAAAAAAAAAGATTATTGCGTCCTCATCCGTGGTCCGAGTCTAGTCTTGCATCTTTGTTTTAATGTTTTAAAAGATGTTAAGTGACTAGTTTTCCTGGTTTGTTCAGGCAACCCATTCCATGCCCGAATGCCACTCGGGAAGAAAGAGTACTTATATGCTATATACTTATATACTAGCCTGTAAATACTATCAAATAGATTTTATTTTCTATACAAATTGCATGTATTATAACCATAATATAGTAATGCCCGCACTCGAGTGTTGCAGCTAAGTATTGGTTCAATCAACACAAAACGTCCTAATGGGTCAAACTTTACTGGTCTAGGTCAATTGGTCAATTGGTCATTTGGTCTACTGGTCTAGGTCAATTGGTCATTTGGTCTACTGGTCTAGGTCAATTGGTCTATTGGTCTACTAGTCTAGGTCAATTGGTCTACTGGTCTAGGTCAATTGGTCTATTGGTCTACTAGTCTAGGTCAATTGGTCTACTAGTCTAGGTCAATTGGTCTATTGGTCTACTGGTCTAGGTCAATTGGTCTATTGGTCTACTGGTCTAGGTCAAGTGGTATATTGGTCTAGCTAGGTCAAGTGGTATATTGGTCTACTGGTCTAGGTCAATTGTTATCATATCACGTACATCTGACCAACAGTTTAGGCTACACGTATTTTCCTTCTTTTCTGCGACCCGGTAATATTGCTTTCCTGACCCGGTGCCGGGTCACCGATCGGTCAATAGGCCAACGCTGCTCTAATCTAATTTAATGAACTATGTTAAATCCCTTCCCCTAATCATTTTAAACCTACAGGCCTACATTAAAAAAAAAGCAGTAATCGATAAAAACGCCCCACCTCCAAAATGTCTCCCCCCCCCCCCACCCCCGTTTGTAAGACCGATGTTTTATGCTTGACCTACACACGTGTCCTTTGCCATCGCACGCGCGCGCTCTCGCCCTTGACGTGCGTGCCTGTGCGTGCTTCTCCCCCCCCCTTACGAGTTAAGTGTGTATTTCATGTGAGTGTGTGCGTGTGAAAAGAGTGTGAAAGGATGTGCTCACCAATAAAAACCGCCTGGCCTCAAGGACAACAAGTTCCCTGAAAAGACCGCCACGACGCTGGCATCTCTGGCTCTATTGTCACAGGTTCTCCGCCCCACTTCTTCCACCCCACCCCCTTGTGAATCGACTCTGGACATGGAAAGCTTTTTATGCAAACGGGATTGGGGGGTGGGGTACTCCCATCGTGTTCACTGTTGCAGTACTCTCTCTCTCTTTCTCCGAGCGATATGTGAATGTGTGTGTGTATGTGTAAATGTGCTGTTGGGGCGTGCTAGTTAGTGTTTCACGCGTCTCATGTGCTATCACATCTGTGCTGTTGCTATTTCTATAATTTCACCATGGATTTAACAACTTAACGTGTATGTGTTATTTTGCTGTATAATCCAACATCACTGTGTAAGTACACACACACACCCTAAGTCTTACATTGCTAGATTATTCACTAGATAGAAATTCCGTTGTTGTGTTTTTCAAAACATTTTTCTCTCTCGAATGCTAACAAACGTAACTATGTACTGGTTTTAGTATAGACCTAAACATAACTCGTTATTTTGCATGTCAACTATATATATATATCTATTACCATCAGTGTTTTTGCTTTCATGTATTATAATATAAAACAATGTTTATAATCTGTAGGGCTGTCTTCATTAGTGTTAGCTTAAGAAGGCTAGCCTGTCAGCTTTGTTTAGTAAATATAACCTGGTTTATTTTTTTTTTATCTCAATTTTATTGATAGCAAAATTAGGTTTTGTATTTGTAAGAGAAAAATAACAAATTATTATTACATTTTATGGACTATTGAAATGTAACATTATTGAATATGAAATTATTAGATATGGACTAATTATGTTAGTTGTTTTTTTAAATAGAAGAAACATTTATTAAAACATACATAGTGAACTTAAGGCTGCAGATTTTGCTGATAGATCTATAACGAATACATTTTGTCCATGTTTCAACTGTGCTTGTTAGTATGTTTGCATGTATTTATGTGTGTATTTGTGTGTGTGTGTTTGTGTGTGTGTATGTACACGTGAATATAAGCGTGTGTGTACATGTGTGCTTAAACTTGGGCTTATGTGTGCATATATTTATATATATGTATAGGCCTACATAATATATATATATATATATATATATATATATATATATATATATATATATATATATATATATTTATATATATAAAGTCCTAAATCTCTTTGTATTGCATATGTGTATTCGTATATACAATGTCTAGACACATATCATTTTTTATGTTTTAACATTTTATCCTTGCCTATTAAGTCTCATCATAGTGTTAGCAGAACCTGACGCCATAGCTTTCTCTCTCTCTCTCTCTTTTTATTTTTTTCTCTTTCTCTCTATAGATCTATATCTCTCCCTTTTCCCACACCTCTTTTTGATTTGTCTCATTCTTCTCTTCTCTCTCTCTTCTTTCTCTTTACCCCCATCTCTCTATCTCTCTTTTATCTCTCTCTCTCTCTTTAGCTATCTCTTGCTTCTCTTTCTGGTCTCTCTTTTCTATCATCCCTTCTACTTCTCTTTCTTTGTCTCTCTCTCTCTCTCTAATAGTATAATTTCTTTCAATCGGTCCGTACATACATTTCAGCCCGCTCCCTTCCTCTCCTTTCCAGAGACATGACCCAACTGACCTGGACTATTCAATAAACGGCGTGTTCCAGGTTAGTTCCTAATGGCACCTAGTCACCACCTGCCAATAATCTCTCGCGCGCGTGTGTCCTGACTGAACTGGCATCACATATCTAATCACCTGCCAATAACTCCGCACCTGTGTGTCAGGACAGTAAAGACATCCACATTTGTCAGATATCAAGGCTTTCCAGTGTGTGTGTGTGTGTGAATGTGTATGTTTATGTGTGTGAGTGTGTGTGTCACTGTGTGTGTCACCCTGTTTGATCATCTGCATGAAACATAAAACACAACACACGTCTGAGACTGTCTTTGAACACGATCGATAAGCTTCAACAGTGCTGACGTGTCTCCGTAAAAAATAAATCGTTTATTGTGAAATAGCGATGTAATAAAAATATCTACGGCTTCCAGGGAACTACTAATAAGCTGTTTATTATAATCTACCTTCTAATTCTACGTGGTCAGATACAGATAGACTACGTGGTCAGATACAGATAGACTCGATTTATAAACTTTACAAGTTGTTTGTATTGGTTTTATTCCTTGTCTGCAAGACTAGACTCAGATCACGGATGAGCGTACTACGCAATAATCTTATATATAGAAGGATTATCTTTAATATATAAGAAGATGAATAATAATAAGAAGTCTTTATGAAGTACTTACTAGTTGTTATACCCGATAAAACATTGGGGCATAATAATAATTTATTCGAGAGAAAAAGATGGAATAAGGGAGAGAGTTGTTATTTTGTTCATATAGATTTATGTTTATTTTGAATTTCGCTGTTCCGTTCAACCCTTTACCTACCGGTTTATTTATTAACAACTTAGAATGCACAGAAACAAACAAACATGTTTTTTAAACACAAGGAAACATCAATTGGCTAATGTAGCCTGTTAATTGAATAACATACATTTATGTTTAAAAAATGCCAGTAAGGAAGACCGAAGTAGTCACATTCTATAATTCGTACTTCTAGTGTACTTTATTTGTTTTTGGCTTGAAAAAAAAATCGTATAGTTTATGCTTATTATCTTATCTTATACATTACAGACGCTCTTTCTATACAGAAGATTGCGTCCTACGCTCATCCGTGGTCCGAGTCTAGTCTTGCATTTTTATTAGTGTTTTAAATGATGTTAATTTAGTAGTTTTCCTGGCTTGTTCAGGCAACCTATTCCATGTCTAGATACCACTGGGTAAGAAAAAGTACTTATAATATGCATTATTTTCTCGCTTAAGAGATAAGGAAAGTGTTTTGTCCTTAATTATGTTTATCTGAGCATTGCAACAGGTTGTTATTGTGTTGTAGGCTTTTTATAAATTAGAGTTTACTGCCTTATGTATTAATACTACCTTACTCTTTGTCCTTCTGTTCTCTAGTGTTTCTAGGTTTCGTGATTTAACTTTTGGTGCAACTCTCGTCAGTTGTGAATATTCGCCAGTAATGAACCTTGCAGCTCCTTTCTGAATTTGTAAAATATGTTTCAATGTTTTCTTTAGTTGATGCATATTCTAGTATAGGTCTAACTAATGTGAGATATCAGTTTAGTGGTATATTCCTATTACATATTCTAGTATAAGTCTAACTAATGTGAGATATCAGTTTAGTGGTATATCCAGTTATATATGTAATCAAGTCAATTTTCCATTCATTTGGATCAATAAAGCAATCTTATCTTATCTTATCTTATATTCCTATTACATATTCTAGTATAAGTCTAACTAATGTGAGATATCAGTTTAGTGGTATATTCCTATTACATATTCTAGTATAAGTCTAACTAATGTGAGATATCAGTTTAGTGGTATATTCCTATTACATATTCTAGTATAAGTCTAACTAATGTGAGATATCAGTTTAGTGGTATATTCCTATTACATTTGTAAAATTTCCTTTTTCTGAAGCCTAATATTTTGTTAGAATTTTTAATTACTTCAGACTTTAACAAAACAAAACAAAAATAAAACAAAGACAAAAATTCAAATTAAAATAGACTAGGTCTAATAAGATTTCCGTTGAGAATCTTATTTCAACAAATTACAAAGCAAAAGATGGCTTTATTATAATAAAAAAATTTAACAATCAAAATAAATGTAAAAACAACAACATCAGAAACCGTTAAATTGTCCATACAAATGTTTTGAAATTAATTCACAATAATTAGGGTTGTTATTGTTAATGACAGTGAGCAAACAGATTGTTGGGTTGTAGAGAAGTGCCACTGCTTCGTTATCTGTCATTGTGCTATCAACTACATTGTAAGTAATGTATATCGGCCGAAACTCGAAATCGCACCCAAAGTGCCCAATTCGAGAACTGGTCGATTTTAAGGATTTAATACAGTGTAAACTTTTTTTAGTGGAGTTTTGAGAATTCAAGCTTTTTAGTATTGTTACTACAAGTGGCTTATTGTGAGTTTTTGGCGTTATTCATTGCCTTCCCCAAGAAAGATATTTTTAATTTTTAATGCAAGTCATCAACGTACCGGTACGTCAGCCATAATTATTAATGGTTGCTGAGTGATAAACTTCAAGAAAATTACAATGTATGTTAACTGTTAAAGTTCAGGAAAGTTTGTGTGCAAATATTTCATCATTGGAATTTCGAAATATTTCATCAACTGTGATTGAATCTTTTGTGAAGAAAGTCTGTAGATCCATAGTATCTCACCGTTTCTTGATTTACATGCAATTCCCGTCTCTTCTACAAGAAAGTGATACTGAATATAGAGATCTGATGTAGTACACAGTGTTCTTTGACTAGGACGACGTTAAGTCTTGGATAGATTCGTTTATTGTCTGGAAACAATTAAGGTGTTTCTTGATTTAAAAAAACAACATTTTCCTATATTGAATAAAGATAACTGACAGTTGAAGCCGATGTTTCTGAATGACAAAGCGACACATTTCAGTAAGTTGAACTTGCGTTTACAACGAAAGGGTTAGACACTGGATTGGATTTGTATTAAAACTGGATATATAGTGCCGTGAAATCAATTTGAAAACATTGAACAACTAAAGGCTAGACTTTAAATTCTTGGACTCGTGTTTTTTCATACCTCATTAAACCTCATTAAGCCTGACTGGCTTGATCTAAATTCAACCTCATTAAGCCTGACTGGCTTGATCTAAATTCAACCTCATTAAGCCTGACTGGCTTGATCTAAATTCAACCTCACTTACTTCTGGATCTTGTTTTATTGGAGGGGTATTTGCAATTTTAAATGCAGCAAATTATATTTTAATCATTAAAAAAGGGGTATCAAAATATCCCGATTTGGGGGAAAGTCTGCAAGAAAGGTGCTTAGGAAAGTGATCTGCTATTCTCAGCTGCTAGGCATTCACATTACTTTCAGCTTTTTGTTCAACTTACACATGTGAACAGATTTTATCGCACACGAAAGCAGTTTCAAACATACAAAGTGGTCACTTCAAGGACAAGGCCCTCATTAATTGGTACAGACTAATTACATTCAAAATAATTTGTATGCTCGACTTCTTTAATTAGGCATAAAAATAATTTATTTTAAAACAAATTTATTCTAATTATTCTTTCATCAAATGTAAGCGGCTTTTAAACTAGCATTATGAAGCACGGTGACCGATCGGCAGTGCGTTGGGTTGGCGTAACGATTCAGTCACGAAGGCCCTGGGTTGAAATTCTGGTGAAGGCTAGGATTTGTTCTCGGATCTGGAGGTGGTACTGAGTCTACCCAGCTCTGGTGGGTGCCTTCAGTTAATTGGGTAGTTTAGCTGGACTTTGTGCTGGCAACACAATCCCCTGGTATGCCTTGGCCACACAAAACTGGTGAAGCTGCTTTACCTACCTTATGGATCAATTGGGTCCGACGGGATACTTTACTTTACTAGCATTGTATTATGCAATGGTTGTAATTATTAATGTTTAAAAACTAAACTTTTCAAATGGACAAACAATTTACGCAGGAAATGTTTATTTACCACTGTTTAACGTAAATTAATAATTATACCCTGAAATGCTGGAATTGTATACAAAATTACTAAAAATTAATATTTCTGTTATATTACAAATTACAAAAACATGACTTGTTTATCATCACTAAAAACCAAAATTAATTTGGGAAATTTAATTTAAAGGGGGATAATTAATCCGTTTTCTTTGCGTTAAAATGTTTTCATATGTTTCTAATTTTTCTTTATTAAATAAATAATGACTTACAATATGTAACTTTCAAATTATCAAACTGTAAAAGGTAGTTAAAAGTTATATAATTTTATGTGACTAAAGAATTTATATGTACATTTTTGAACATTACATTAACTACCCAGTGCGTATGATTACTACATATCAAATCCGCTTAACTATGATAGATGGCCTCCAATGTTCATATTAGTAAAGGGAATCTCAAGTTAAAGGGAACTCAGTTAAACTGAGATCTAGAGATGGGCAAAACCGTTCACCATGCTGATCGCCGCTCAATTGAGCGCTCACTAAAAAGATACGGATCCGTTGAACGGTTCCACGGATCACTTAGTAATTTACCCTCCCCCCCCCCCCCCCGCCTCCCTCCATAATTTTATATGTTGGATGTCAAGGGGAGAGATAAACAACTTGGATCCCTTGTTGAAACGCCGTTTTTTTTGTTACTTAAAACATTAAAAAATATAAATAAGAAATAATTGTTCTCAATTGTCTAGTTGTAGGCTACTAAACTAATTATAATTAAACTTTTGTTTTTAAGCTATAATTCCTTTTTTTTCACCTAATAATCTACTAATAAGTAAAATTAAAAGGGTAAATGTAAAATACTGTAATCATATTGGCTAATTATAATGCAAAAATGGTATCATCAACATTATTTACAATTGACAGCAATTGGACGATCACTCGCATTCGAAACCAGCATATCGAAATGCAGAACGGGAACCGATCAGTACAGACCCATTCAGTACTGAGCGGGTCTGAGCCGATCAGTAATGAGCGGGTCTGAGCCGATCAGTACTGAGCGGGTCTGAGCCGATCAGTACTGAGCGGGTCTGAGCCGATCAATACTGAGCGGGTCTGATCCAATCAGTACAGACCCATATCAGTACTGAGCGGGTCTGATCCGATCAGTACTGATCGGGTCTGATCCGATCAGTACTGAGCGGGTCTGAATCGGTCTGATCCGGGTCAGATCCGGATTCTAAGTGAACTATGGAAACCAACACATCGAAATGCAGAACGGGAACGGATCAGTACTGATCCGGGTCTTTTGACAGTGATCGGCTTTCGGATCCGTTCCTTTAAAAGACCCGGATCAGTTGATCAGTTCTTTAGTGAGCGACCCATCTCTACTGAGATCTAAATATAATGAGCTAATTGTAGATCCAGAAGTTCGACTAATTTCTTCTCATTTAGATCTAGATGCTAGATCTTACTTTGGGTTACCATTCTAGCTACACATTTTTATTTGCTTACCTTCGGTTACCTTGCTAGCTACAATAAATAATTTGGCCCTTATTTCAGTTAGATCTAACTTGCTAGCCACAATTTAATTTTTGGACCTTATTTCAGTTAGATATACCTTGCTAGTTACAATTATTATTTTGGGCCTTATTTCAGTTGGATCTACCTTGCTAGCTACAATTTATATTTAGGGCTAATTTTCTTCTACCTTACGTTAGTGTTCTAGATCTTAGTTAAAGCACTCGCGTTCCTTATTTGTACATCATTTTCATCGCCATCTAGTTATACCGATGTCGTTAAAGACACCCCTTCTGCAATATTGAATGTTACTGCGTCTTCCACGTTTATCTGGTTCAGATTTCCACTTGCAATTCAATTTTAAGGAATATCCGTTTGTATCCAGCGGCGTCACCAGATAATTAATTATGCGGGGTAGGGGGGAACTGACCATAAGAATTACATCTTAAATTCCGTTTCTGAAGTCTTCCAGACGTCAGAATCTCTAGGACCACAGGTTTCTAAACAATCTCAAGGAATCGATGCGGCCCCTCGAGTGTCTGTTTCTCAAACCTCCCATCTGCTATTCTCGCGAAATCGATTATTTTCTTTCTCCCTCTTCACACACATACACACACCAAGAAGACCTTACAACCCGAAGACTGTCATCCTGTTGGAGTGTGTGACAGGAATCGATTACTCGGGTTCGATCCGCCTATAATACTCTTTATATTCATCTCTAGTATTTTGTGTGTGTGTGCCTTTTTTTGTATCAGTAATTAATAGTTAATTAGGAGTATCGTGCAATTATGCAATAAACCAGAATTGGCTCGACGAGAATCGATTACAACGTAGAGGAACAATCAGTCGCAATGAATGGATCTGTGGCGCCGTTCATAAATGGCGTCACTCGCTTGTCTGAGAAAAGTGGGAAGTGGAAAATTGTTTGTGAAGATTTATGTCTCATTCTTTAAAAAAAAAAAAGATTTTTTCATAGAATTTTAAGCAATTGCCGTTTTTAGAGAAAAAAGGTGAGGGTGGGAGGGAGAGGGGGGGGGGGGGTAAGATCTTGGGCTCAATTTTTGTGTGTGCCGCCGTCTGACGAAGAAAGAAAGAAAGAGGTGAATGAAGTGTGGGATAAAATTGACCAAAATTGAATGACGGTAGGCTATTTATTTATGGAAAACCCATTTTCGTTTTTTTTAGTGGGCCTGTAAATAAATAACACTATTTCTTCTATCTGTTTTAGTGGGACTGTAAATAAATAACACTATCTCTTCTATCTGTTTTAGTGGGACTTTAAATAAATAACACTATCTCTTCTATCTGTTTTAGTGGGACTTTAAATAAATAACACTATTTCTTCTATCTGTTTTAGTGGGACTTTAAATAAATAACACTATCTCTTCTATCTGTTTTAGTGGGACTTTAAATAAATAACACTATCTCTTCTATCTGTTTTAGTGGGACTTTAAATAAATAACACTATTTCTTCTATCTGTTTTAGTGGGACTTTAAATAAATAACACTATCTCTTCTATCTGTTTTAGTGGGACTTTAAATAAATAACACTATCTCTTCTATCTGTTTTAGTGGGACTTTAAATAAATAACACTATTTCTTCTATCTGTTTTAGTGGGACTTTAAATAAATAACACTATCTCTTCTATCTGTTTTAGTGGGAATGTAAATAAATAACACTATCTTTTCTATCTGTTTTAGTGGGAATGTAAATAAATAACACTATTTCTTCTATCTGTTTTAGTGGGAATGTAAATAAATAACACTATTTCTTCTGTTTTAGTGAGACTGTAAATAAATAACACTATTTCTTCTATCTGTTTTAGTGGGACTTTAAATAAATAACACTATTTCTTCTGTTTTAGTGAGACTGTAAATAAATAACACTATTTCTTCTGTTTTAGTGAGACTGTAAATAAATAACACTATTTCTTCTGTTTTAGTGAGACTGTAAATAAATAACACTATTTCTTCTATCTGTTTTAGTGGGAATGTAAATAAATAACACTATCTTTTCTATCTGTTTTAGTGGGAATGTAAATAAATAACACTATTTCTTCTATCTGTTTTAGTGGTAATGTAAATAAATAACACTATCTCTTCTATCTGTTTTAGTGGGACTGTAAATAAATAACACTATTTCTTCTATCTGTTTTAGTGGTAATGTAAATAAATAACACTATCTCTTCTATCTGTTTTAGTGGGACTGTAAATAAATAACACTATTTCTTCTGTTTTAGTGAGACTGTAAATAAATAACACTATTTCTTCTGTTTTAGTGAGACTGTAAATAAATAACACTATTTCTTCTATCTGTTTTAGTGGTAATGTAAATAAATAACACTATTTCTTCTATCTGTTTTAGTGGGCCTGTAAATAAATAACACTAACTCTTCTATCTGTTTTAGTGGGAATGTAAATAAATAACACTATTTCTTCTGTTTTAGTGGGACTTTAAATAAATAACACTAACTCTTCTATCTGTTTTAGTGGGAATGTAAATAAATAACACTATTTCTTCTGTTTTAGTGGGCCTGTAAATAAATAACACTATTTCTTCTATCTGTTTTAGTGGGACTTTAAATAAATAACACTATTTCTTCTGTTTTAGTGTGCCTGTAAATAAATAACACTATTTCTTCTGTTTTAGTGGGCCTGTAAATAAATAACACTATTTCTTCTATCTGTTTTAGTGGGACTTTAAATAAATAACACTATTTCTTCTGTTTTAGTGTGCCTGTAAATAAATAACACTATTTCTTCTGTTTTAGTGGGCCTGTAAATAAATAACACTATTTCTTCTATTTTAGTGGGCCTGTAAATAAATAACACTATTTCTTCTGTTTTAGTGGGCCTGTAAATAAATAACACTATTTCTTCTGTTTTAGTGGGCCTGTAAATAAATAACACTATTTCTTCTGTTTTAGTGGGCCTGTAAATAAATAACACTATTTCTTCTATCTGTTTTAGTGGGACTTTAAATAAATAACACTATTTCTTCTATCTGTTTTAGTGTGCCTGTAAATAAATAACACTATTTCTTCTGTTTTAGTGGGCCTGTAAATAAATAACACTATTTCTTCTATCTGTTTTAGGTTTCAATTTTTTTCTTTCTCTCTTTTTTAAATATCGTCATGAGGTGGTGGTCTTTATTATTATGTAACTGCGGAGTTTCGATATCATATGCATAGAATTCAGGTCTTTCACCTGATACTAAAACGGCTGATACCCCTCTCAAACACACAACAAACACACAAAAATCGTCTTTTTACACGCTTACTTACACCATTAGCAGTGGTAAGAATTAGAATTATGCAAACAAACTGATCAAGTACTGATTATGTAATTTGATATTTATTGAGATATACAATTTTTTATTCTTATTTTGTAACTATCTATGCGCGTACTATTTACCGAGGCTAAAATAGTACCGAGAACTGGATATTTGGATGTCCGGAGCGATTTCCGGTTTGACCCTAGTAAACTCTATAAATGTGTTTCTGGATACATTAACTTAATATATCATCCCAACTTCCATTTAAGTAAAAAAATGCTTCATTTTGAATGAGACAAATGAGTGTGTCTCATAAAAGCTATTGCCGTTACCTACCCTTTCTTTGCTGCCCACCTTCCTATGCCGCCGGATATGTCGCTAGTTAGTAAATAATTCTGCATAGGTGATGCAAGTAGGTTTAACTTAGTTGCCTCTTGTCAACTCTGACTCTACATTTAGGCATTCAATACAAAACCAGGATTCCAGACCACGATACAAAAAAACGTAAAAACGTTGGAATGTGTAGTTACAATAATTACTTTGTTGTTACAGTTATTTCAAACCGTTAGATTTTTCTATAAATCTTTTATAACCTTAGATTATGTAATTTTTTTATGCATTAACTTTCCGAATATTTTGCCCTGTGTCACCCATAAAGAAAAAAAAAAGCAGTTAATATATAGGACTAATCTGTTGTCACCGACAAAGAGTCTTTGTGTCAAGTTTCAGCTAGATAGGACGATGGGAAGTGGGTCATCCTTATATAAATGTGTGCTGTTTTTTTTGGGGGGTTTTGTAGGGAGATGGTGTGTAGCTAAAAATGTGAAATCATGTCTTGTCATGTGTTTGTAAGGATGACGGGAACTGGGACACTAAGTCTATCAAAGATTTGCCTATCAGTCGGACGGCTTTGTGAAGTAAATGAAAAGTTTTCAAATATTCTTTAATTTCAAAAGTCTATAGTTTGTTAAATCATAAAAAAAGTGTAGGCTATTGTTATTATTATGTAATAACACAGTAGTTCTATTTCAAACAAATACCTTTAACTTTGCACCCCCCCCCCTCCCCCTTTTTGCAATCCTGGCTACGTTATGATGGTAAAGAAAAAATACTTCTAATTATTTTCTTCTGCATCTCTTTCTCTTTTTTTGAACAAAAAAAAATTGGCGCCGCCTTACTGGATAGAAGGACATGCTCCACTTACATTCCCACTTTAAAAAACGCGGTATAGAAAATAGAACATAATAAATAATATTGAGCTTTAAATATGTGGGTCCCTTTTGTCGCCATCGGGAAAAAGTTTTAATATTTTATATTATAAACATTATCTCCATCTCAAGCAAGAAAATCTTTCTGCTGACACGGTTTGTCGTAGGTTATTTTTATAACCAAACATACGCATGTGAATTTCGTTTTATCTTATTTTCTATTTATTAAGGATCTGCCATACATGTATTAAGTATGCTCTACTCTGCAACATGATAAGGTCATAACGAAGCGAAACCAGTAGACAGCCTTGCAAATGTCCGTCAATGTCTGCCTCTAACAGTAACCCGACCCATCGCTAGAACATACAATAATCTAACCAATGTTCTACCCCCCCCCCCTCCTTTCCACCTCCGCCTCCACGGATAATAATCTAACCAATGTTCTACCCCTTCAGTCCCCTCTACCGACGGACTCGATTTGTCCATAATCCCACAGGTCTCTGCTAATGCCAAATCAAACATACCATCGATTATGCCCCCTTCCTGCACCCCGCTTGTTGTATGAATGACTTGTCGGAGCTAATTATGGACGTCTGCTGGGTGGGTCAGTCTGACTCGACCGTTACGATATTTGCTTGTTCAACTATTAATTGTTATAGAATGGAGTGGTGTTGTTGTTTTTTTAAGTTGTGTGGGAGGTGTAAGAGACTAGCGAACATCTGCAAGACAATGTCTTGACTATTGTGTAATTAATGATACTCAACAGAGGTACCAGGTATGTTGCAGTTTGTTTTTTAGTATATTGTTTCATTATTTTTTTGACGTTTGTTGTGACTTGTAACATTTTATTTCTTGAATGTGTTATTACATAATGTATCAGGAGTGTATGTTATTACATTATGTTTCTACAGTGTGTTACATTATGTTTCTGGAGTGTGGTTGTTTTTTTTTTACAATGCTTTAAAGGTGTGTTTTGATGTTAGTTTTCTTGAAGTTGTAGAATGTGTAGATACTGTATAGTGGTAATGTTATATTGTATAGTTATAATGTTATACTGCATATACGATTCAAATGTAATCTCTCACTCGAGCATCAGATATATAAAGTGAAGTTGTTATATAATATAAAAAAATACTTTTTAATGCGAGTAGTTAACAAAGAAAGAAAAAAAAACGAAAAAAAAAACATCAACACTCCAGCTATCGGACCCTAAAGCCTCACTCCCTAAATATTATACGGGTGTTGGTGGCTGGACTGATTATCGTGATTCCCAAGAGTCCCTAAAGCCTCCTCAAAGACACAAAGTCAGGTGTTGGAATACTAGTGATGTTAAGTGGTTGGACGGGAGTGGTTGGACGGGAGTGGTTGGACGGGAGTGGTTGGACGGGAGTGGTTGGACGGGAGTGGTTGGACGGGAGTGGTTGGACGGGAGTGGTTGGACGGGAGTGGTTGGATGCCACTGTGGTACGAAGAGAGGCAGCGTCAGTGGCGAGGAATCATAAATACCTTGGTACCTTAAATAATTGTCAAACCCAATGTGGACTTCGAAAGGTTGCACAACATGTAGTTCCACAAACTATAAATTACATGTTTATATCGGAGTGTCTGCGCGTCCGGCGACCGGACGTATAGCGCGGGAGGGTGACCAGACATATGCGCACAAGACAATTGCGCACACGACAAACGCGCACAGACAATCCCGCAATGACCCAAATGCGTACAGGACAAACGCGAACACCGATAGTTGCGAACACGGATAATGGCGCACACCGACAAATGCGGACACCGACAATCGCCCACAGTGACAAATGCGAACGGCTATATAAGCGCACACCGACAAAAGCGCAAACTGACAATGAAGCTATAATTAAAACAAAAAAAAACATGTTTAAATATAATTTAGTTCAAATAGTTTTCAGTACCAGAAAGGAAGGCAAAGTATGGAGGAAAAAAGGAACAAAATAGTTACAATTTAGAAGTAATTAAATAATTAAATCTAGTGCTACAAACTCTTCACATTGTCATTTAATTGACTTATTGGCAAAGAGTCCTTAAAAATCATTCCCCCCCCCCCCCAAACATATGTGTTTGTCTAGAGTCTACTATACTAATACTTAACTATTACAGAATTAATGAGGAAGCACTAGAGCTTAATAGCAACAGGTATAAAAAAAAAATAATTTTAACTGAAAGAACATTGCTGGAAATATATAGAGTAGTAATAACCTTTAATTTTAAGTTTGCGTATTGTTCTAATGGTAGTTTAAATCCTAATTGCAAAGTTATGTGTAATAAAATATCAACAGTAATTTCATCATTCAATTAGGACTTCCTTCTACACTATAAATAACCAAGATTATGTACCTAATAAATCTGCGGGTTGAAAGAGGGGTCGGAATAAAACTACGTGTTAATCACTAATAAAAAATTTTCAAATCGGTTGCATGAATTGCATGAATGCATGTTTTAAAACGTACTTTGCCTTTAGAAAAGTGCAATGCTAACTCTTATTTTAAGACTAATATTCCTCTTTCTTTTATTTAAAAAAAAACACAATTATTTTTAGTATAATGTATAAGTATACGTCTTATTTTCAACTATTTTTCAACTATATGCTTAAGTAGTAGTACTGCTGTTTTTTGTTTAATAATCATTTTACGATGGTTTAACATGCTGATTAAGACTTAAATATCCAATTATCCAATTTTTAAATGACATCTCTTAAAAATCATGACGTAGCAGTACTACTAGAACGAACATTTTATTACTATACTATTAGTCTATACATTTAAAAGTTAATTTTTTAAAAAATATGCATACAATTATTATTACATTTATTATGATTATTAATATATTGTTAGCTCAAGGACTACTGAAGACAGGACATGCAGACTTGAATTTCTGACTTAGCTAGCTAAGGCCAGTTTTTTTAACAGTAGCGATACACTCTCTTTGTCGCGCTTATATATGAAGTAAACTATTATTAAGTAACTAACATAATTAATGTCAATAATGTCAATAATGTTAATGTGCAGGGCCGTTTACTAATGAGGGGTTAGGATTGAGAGGGTTTAAAAGAGCATTTGAATATTATTTAAGATCTATTTAGATGATTGAACCAACTAAGACTAAATCCATTATCATCTTTAAATTGGCGATGCATAACTTGCTATTTGCGCATTTGTCGGTGTGCGCTTATATAGCCGTTCGCATTTGTCACTGTGCGGGATTGTCGGTGTCCGCATTTGTCGGTGTGCGCCATTGTCCGTGTGCGCAACTATCGGTGTTCGCGTTTGTCCTGTGCGCATTTGTGTCATTGCGGAATTGTCTGTGCGCGTTTGTCGTGTGCGCAATAGTCTTGTGCGCGTTTGTCACGGAACCGCGCGGGAGATATATGTCCGGCGACCCAAGTAGCCTGACCGACCAAATTAAAAAAAAAGCACCTGGCTACTGGTGCATGCGCATAATCGTTTATTCTTGTTCGAGTTGCTTAATGACTATTTATTGTGTGATATAATCAAGGTATCGTGCCCTAGTGGTCAGTAGCGTGTTCTGGCAACCGGAGTCTCGCAGGTTCGACTCCAGCTAACTCCATCTTTTTTTTTTTTTTTTTTTTTATTTAATTCAAATACAGTACAACGAAATTTTTTTTTTTGGTTCAATACGAGAATATCCTTCATTTATTCATGTGGGTGGAAATAATTTCATTCAAAGTATCAAAGAAATAAAAAATTCGACTGTTAGGCCTAAGGGGACATCCATTAATTACGTCAACAATTTTTTGGCGATTTTTACCTCCCCCCCTCCCCCTTGTCAACAACTGTCAAACTTTCAGAGACCCCCCCTATATAATTACGTCAACAATTCGTTACCCCCCCCCCATAACAAGTAAAAAAAAATTAAACGCTGGCTTTTATGTTTAAAATAGATTTGAAACGGAAAGGTCTAGATCTTTACTATAATTAATTGAAATACATTTAAAGACTTGTTTTAAAGATTTTATATTGACTAGATTATTGCCTATTGTCATAGGCGTTTGCCACGAAAGGGGTGTAACATGCTTACTATCCCCCATCGCCCCTCCCAATTTGTTTTTCCAATCCGAGGATTTTAACAATATTTCTTTCCTTTTAATTTACTATTGTTCTTTACATATAGATATATTGAATACTTTCTGATTGTACGTTTCACTAATGAGCTTTTAGTACAATGTTAATTGTTAAATAGCTTAGGGGGAATCTGTACCAGTTGTAAATTAACCTGCTATTTTAACCATATGCTCACTATTCCTTCTTGCATTATTGCCCCCCTCCCCACACACACACATTATATGATTATACACACGGTAGTTGGCTTCCTTGCCCCTACCTCTCCTACCTTTATCTATTTGCCACCCACACCTTGCAATCCCGCTACGCCACTATAGGCCTACTAATAAATTTTTATCTCATAATTTTTTTTTTTACAAAATTAGAAATTAAAACTAAAAAATTACTATATTTAGCCTAATCACCAAATTTTAATTTTCACCCATTATAACGTGTCAGCAAAAATATATTAGTTTATATATCAGAATTAGGGATGTTAAAAGGAAAGGTAGGCTAAGTATTTCGGACTTCATGGTCTACGAATTATTTTTCTGAAGGAAATATTTTAAAATTCACACAATGGATTCACACAATACACTTCATTCAATGCAATTCAAACATAGTCTCAGAGAGGGCCTATTGTTGTTTTTAGTTCTATTGCCCATCCCAGCTATCGCTTACATGGTATATATAACGAACCCCAGTCTCTGGCGCCTAATTTCACTTCTGTACCTATGAGCCCCAAATCTGGCGAAGTGTGTAAACCGCCGATACGTTCCCATTAAGAATACGCCAGCGGGCGAACGCATGGGGGAGAGCTCCCGCAGCGGGTCCGGACAGAGCTGAGCTCAACCCTAAAAGTTACGCCCTGGACACAAGACGGGCTCGTCCGATTTTATTTTTTTTAAGACCTTTTAACTTGGTTCCCCGAGTCTGACCAGTGAGCTAATACATGGGACAAGCGGTCGCCGAGATACTTCCATTCCCATCGGAGAGAGGCGTGGTATCCCGAGCTGCAAGTCTGGAGATTAATCGGCTTGTTCTGTTCTTCCATTAGAGGGGGCCTGTGAGGTAGGCCTACCCCACTGTCCGATTTCTGGCGTCTCCGGGGTGGGGGCTGATGCAACGTACGGAAAGGTATACAAAACGTCCTGTAAAGACGGCTGCTTTCAAAGGTGGCCTTGAGGGGATGACATCTCCGTGTCAGACAAAATCCGCTCGGCCAACACACCGTCTGCCCACATTACAGGAATACGAGGCAAGCCATGGATGGCTCGAGCAAATGTACGTTCGTAAAAGGGGAATCCGAACAGAGCAAGCCGACCCAACAAGCGACGGCCTTGTAGGACAACGCCTGCCTCCTCATATCTTTCCATGTCGGAGTGGATGGCCTGCTAACGCTGATCCAAACATGGTTTCAAGGGTTGGAACTTGGAAAAGACTCAACCATGGGCGTTGAATTAAAGCAGTCGACTCTCGGACGGTGTTCATAGTCCTTTCAGGACTCAATAACAGAACGGCGCCTAATTTAGATGTAGGCCTACTGAGCGACAAAAAACTGGGTTTCTGTTTCTAAACGTACTCTGCAGAATGTTTGTTGGTGTGTTTATGTTCTTTTGTTATTCCAGTCACAATGGCTCGCTAGACTACAGCGAAGGTGAAGTTTTTTTACAATTGGTCTGTCATTTTGCCGTGCTAACCATTGCATTAGTTTCCACTTTCCACTCATACATAGATCTACAAACTAACAAGATGAACACAAAAAGGACATGTCAAATGTAGCGTCCGTAATTTTAATTAATATATTTGTATTAACGTAAAACCATGTTTATATATTATGTCTGCTATGTAAGTGGCACATGACAAATGTAGCCTAGAATTTTGTAATAAATTTGTATCATTATTTATTTTAAAAAAGTAACATTGTTGACGTCAACTTTTCTTGACCTCCCCCCCCCCTTGTCAACAATTGTCAAACTTTTTCAGACCCCCCCTCCCCCCTATTTTGTTGACGTAATTAATGGACGTCCCCTAATGTCTAGCCTATTTCTTTAGAAAACGTGTTAAATGTCATTACCAAACAATTTATAAAGTAGTTTAATAAAGTCATTAGTAAACATCTTGACTTGCGCTACAATTTCAATTACGATAAGCCATTCATTTATGCATGTGGGTGGACATAACAATCTCATTCAATGTATCCATTCAAAGTATTAAACTAATAATTAGACTATTAGGCATAATGCCCGTTTCTTTATAAATATGTTAATATCAATACACTCTACGTCTCTCGTTTGTACTTGTAGCCGAATGTGTCCGGCGGTCACGTGACGTGCTCGCCGGAAAAATATCTCCCGCAATATTTTGTCCGGCGCGCCGGACGAATAGACACTGCCTATTTATATAGCGATATTCATAACAAAGTCTTCGAATGCGCTTTACATTTACCATGTGTTATTAAAATAAATCGAAAAAGTGTGTTTTTAATTTTGTTTTAAAAATGGCAATATTGTCAGCTTGTTTAATTGTGTTAGGAAGTTCATTCCACCACAGAGGTGCTACAACAGGGCTACGACGTTGTAAGAGCGAGCTACAAATGTTTTTCTTTTTTACGCTTGGTACCTTGAGCTGTAGATGGATTTTGTTTGAACACAGTCCTCTTTTCTCTGATGTGTGTAGCTCGACCATGGATCTCATGTACTGGGGAGATTGACCATGAAGGCTTTTATAGAGTATAGTCACAACTTTAAATTAACAAATTCCGTATTTCACAGTAACACGTAACCCGTGACGTTAATACAAAAACAAAGGTTTTCTCCGCCCCTGGCGTACAACTAGCGGGGCGTGGTTATGGCATTTTTATTTATGCATTTCATTCTCTGTTCGGTGGGAAACGTTGCATGCAAATTACTAAATGCTCACTCTGTGCAATTAGCTGCGGGGGCACGACGGGGGCCACTCGTCCTTTCGTAATGTGTTCGCCTCGTGTGGGTCAAATTAAGGAGGTTGCCATGACCACAGTGCGAGAGCCCCAATAAAGACGGTATTGATGTTCTTATCAGGCAGCACATGTAAGGATAGCGAGTGTTTGTTTTGAGTTGTATTTTTTATTTTTTACTCAGCGTATCTACACATCAATGGTGACGACAACATTAGTTAGATTCAGAGATATGGGGAGAGATATAGTCTACGGCTAGTTCTTTTTCTTCTTCTTCTTCGCCATTATCAACTCCTAGTGGAGCATAGGCCACCAACAATCTCTTTCCATGTCCTCCTGTCTCTGGCTATCTTCTCTAACTCCTTCCAAGTTCTCCCGATCACCTGCACATCCTTTTCTACTTCCCTCCGCCATGTGTTCTTTGGTCTACCTCTTCGTCTTGCACCCTGGGGATTCCACGAAAGAGCTTGTCTAGTCAAATTTGTCGTTGGTTTCCTCAATGTGTGGCCTATCCATCTCCATCTCCTTTTTTTATTTCTTGTTCTACTGGAATATGTGCTGTCCTTTCCCATACAGTTGCATTTGTAATTTTGTCATACCATTTGATATCCACTATTCTACGTAGGCAGCCATTCACAAAAGTTTGTAGTTTGTTTAAATCCCCCTTTGTTAATCTCCAACTTTCTGAGCCAGAACTAAGACAGATTTTACGTTAGAATTAAAGATTCTTAATTTAGTTTTGGTTCTAATTTGTTTTGTTTTCCAGATATTTTTTAGCATAGCAAAGGCTTCTCTTGCTTTTTGTATCTTTACTTTAATATCTGTTCCAGATCCCCCTTCCTTGTCAACTATACTTCCTAGATATGTGAAGTTGTCTACTTCTTCCTGCATCCTTCCTCCTACTTCCACTGCATCAGTACTTTTGGAGTTTATTCTCATTATCTTGGACTTTCATTATCATTTATTTTAAGTCCTAGCTGTTGTGCCCAGGAATCTAGTATTGCAGTTTTTTCTTGCATTTGCTTATGACTTTGAGCTAATAGGGCTATGTCATCTGCAAAGTCTAGCTCTTCAAGCTGTTTAAACAGGGTCCATTGGATTCCATTTTTTTATGTTTTATGTAGTATTCTTCATGACCCAACTACGGATAGTTAGACGAATAGATTGATAAATAAAGTGATAAATATAAAGACAGACAAGAAGGACAGTTAACCAACTAAAATAAATAAAGTACCCTTCGACCAAACTGATCATAGGGCTGGTGAATCAGCGTTCACCAGTTTCTGTGGCCACGGCATACTAGGGGATGTGTGGCCAGCAGAATGCCCAGCCTGTTACTTCACCCCAACTAATGTCAGGTACTCATCAGAGCTGGGTAGACTCAGGGATACCGTCAAGTCCCGGGGGGAAATCCTAGCCTCCACCAGGATTCGAGCCCAGGATCTTCGGATCGCCAGTCAATATTCTAATGTTAACCAACTAGCTAGTTAGATACATAGATAGACAGATAATGATAGACAGACAAATGGGCGGAGTAACCGACAGACAGATCAATCGAGTGATAAAGATAGAGAGAGAGAAATAGCTATAGCAATGGTTATACTAATATTGACATGGCTAGATAGACAGACAGATGAGATACCGCCAGACTGATAGACTAGGATAAATAGACAAATACACAAACGAGATTCTCAAATCTTCAATTAACCAATTCTATCAAGAGTTTGAGAGGAGGCCATGTCGCAGTTTAGTCCCGAGTGACAACGCTTCCCTGGCCAATCATTTTAACCTTATCCCTTGCGGGGGTGGGGTGGGGGGTACTCACAATTCAATCTGGCCAGAGTTGTCTCCAGGTTATTTTCTCTCTCTTTGAAAGCAACACAAAAAACTAGGTCACGGCACTGGACTACTTTTTTTTTTACACGTCTGTTCAAGTCTGTTGGTAAAGATCTTTACGAAGTCTTTCAATCAAAATTTCGACCTCACTTCCTGCAAACCTTGCCACACATTCCCAGTTTTGTCTTTATTACTTACAAAAGCGTTTTTATATTATTATTATTTTTAAAATAATTTCTTCTTAATTCTTACAACCATCGTTCGCATCCTCTATTTATTTTATTTAAGTTCGTTTTTTTTTTAATTAGATGTTTTCGATTTTAAATCCAGTTCTTCTATCATACTCTATTTACAAACAAGTCAATAAAACTGTTTGAACGGATATAAAGTGGCCCATATGTACGGCACCACTGCCCGGAGTACTGGCGCTCCGAGTGGGCCCACGGTGATGTGTGCACCCTGCTGGACACACCAACCCCTGTCACGACAATCTTATAAGTTTACAGACGTTCCTTCTAGATAGAAGATTATTACGTCCACTAGGCCCAAAACTCCTGCAGGGCGACAGGGATCCGCCGTTGGCAGGGCTAGAACCCGCGACCTGTCAGTTGGTTTTTGGTTGACAGTCCGGTGATCTAACCGCTGGACCAGCCGGCTTCACGTTAATCAGCCCACCAAACAACTTTCTAAGCTTATTCTATCATCCACTGACTAATATAGGCTAATATTCAAGATGCTTCTCACCTCACGCCCAATAGACTTTTAATTAAATCGAGTCTTTATTTTTAATTTGTATCTAATTATTTTGACTTCCTTTGTGTCTTATATTGTTAATATTGTATTATTATATATATATATATATCTTTTTTAAAAAAAAATGTCTTGTTTATGCTTGTGTTTTATAGTTTGAAAAGTATACCTAAAGTGTTTTTTTTTTTAAACTTTATGTTCCTCATGAAAATCTAAAAGTTATATTGGAATATTGAGGGGGATGAAATCGGGTTCACCAATTTCATTTTATGGGTAATAAGACCGTCTGTAAATGATGTCACGCAACAATTTCGGCAAATTTTTACCCCTTCCCCATATAGTAGTCATAAGTCGTCACAAAACGTCGACTCCCTCCCCCGCCCCCGGCCTTACCCTACCTTTTGTTCCGATCTGACTTCACCAAACTCTGCACCACCCAACCTTAAAATCAAACAAAAACAACAGCACACAAAAAATCAACAACATTTTTCCTATTTAGCATAATTGAGTGTCCTTGGATTTCCTTTCACCGAATGTGTTGAATGAGCAAGTATTTAGTGTAGAGTATCAAATCTTTTGTTTATCACAGTGCAGTTAGAAGTTTTGTTTATATTGTATAATGTAGACCGTTGTTGTACCGGTATAATATTATTGTATATTTGTATTTATTCTTATATCTATTTTTTATTTTATTTTAATATAAATAACTTTAGAGCGGACACAACTGATCAACTAATATATTTAAATATGTTTGTCTTGCTTATTTTATCGTTGCAGCGCAGTACCAGCTCAGGCAGTAATAATCGATAACAGTTTATCAAACAGCAACATTAAACCTTGTCTGGATAAACGTAACAACACAATCAGGTTCGTAATTACTGCAGACTTTGTTTTTTCTAGTTTTTTTTTTGTTGAGGGACTTATTGTAGTTGGCATGTACCTTGGTTAGAATGTTGTATGTAATGTTGGTTTAAGCTTTCTAGACTATAGAATTTAATTTATTGTTGGTTGATTCTTGCATAGATCTAGTAGTGAATTTAACGTTGGTGAAGTTTTCTATAGTAAAAGTAAAGTAAAGTATCCCGTCGGACCAAATTGATCCATAGGGCCAGAGAATCAGCGTTTACCAGTTTTTGTGGCCACGGCATATTAGGTGATTGTGTGGCCACCACTACGCACAGCCGAGTTTATTTTACCCCAACTAAGGTCAGGTACCCATCAGAGCTGGGTAGACTCAGCTACACCCTCCAGACCCGGCAAAAATTCATTGCCTGAATCAGGATTCGAACACAGGACCTTCGGTACGCCAGCTGAACGCGCTTCCACACGGGCACTGTGAATAATATGTAATGTTAGTCGAGATAATAAGATAATGATTTATGTTTGTAAATCTTCAACAAAATAACAGAAGATATTAATATAAGTTGAAATCTTGGTATCAATTAATATGTTTCTTTGCTTATATTGTAGAATAATATAAAAACAATAGCAACAAATAACTATCTATTCAAATGCAATCTAAGGCCCAATGCACTCATGAATCTGATTTTATCAGTTATAATGTAAACGCTGTTGGTGAGGCCAGGACGCGTGCGTCTGCTAGCTACCAACCAGATCATTTAAATGCCATGGTAACTCTTGGGAAAAGGGTGGGGATGATGTATATATCTATATATATTACTGATATCAAACCAGGGACATCAAGTTTAACCAATCGACCCCATTATTCAATATCAAGTATAGGCTTGTCAAGGTTGTCAGCTGGGTGGTCTAAGTGGCGATCTGTAAACCTGAGATCAAGTCAAATTTTTCCAAGTGGACCAATTCCATAATAGAGACGACCGGAATACAAAATCACTTTTACCAACCATTCGTGTTTGAATAACAGGTCAATATATATATTCTCCTATTATTCGGCAGTTATTTATTCCAATGTCGTTCGTGTTTCATGTACGTGTATTGTCTTGTTCTTGTTATAAAAGTAACCTGTCAACACGCGTGTCATGACTTGAACTGCCAGCTGGGACGCTGCCATGACACTATATCAGTGTCACGTAACGCGGCTGACGGCTGGAAGTCAAGTATCATCTTTCAGACTCGCGGCTATTGATCAGGAAATAATTACTTGTCAAGGTATATTATCCCTGTTCTCTCCCCACCCCCACCCCCACCCCGTCCACCCAAACACACGGACAAATCACGTCGCTCTTAAGAGCGCGTGACAAAGTCGACATGTTGTAATATTTGCACGTGAGGGCCCACACACGGGATGATTGAATGGCAAGTAAAGATCAAAAGATGGAATTCTTGGAAGTGATAATGTGGTTTCGATCTATTCAGACAGTCAATATGTGCTGACGTCTCCAATCATTCCTTGTGTTTGTATGTCTTTCTCTCGCTCTGTCTATCTATTTATTTATTTATCTATTCATCTTCTTTATATTTGTATCTATTTATCTATTTATCTATTTATATATCTATCTATTTATATATCTATCTATCTAACTATTTATCTATATGTCTATTTATCTGTTTTCTGTTTATCTGTTTATCTATTTGTTTATTTAGCTATTTGTTTATTTAGCTATTTATTTATTCATCTATTCATCTATTCATCTATTCATCTATTCTTCATCTATTCATCTATTCTTCATCTATTCATCCATTCTTCATCTATTCATCTATTTTTCTATTTATCTATTTATCTGTCTGTCTATGAATCTGTCTATATGTCTTTAGGTTTATCTGTCTATCTATCAACGTTATCATCTAACTTTCCACTCTATAAATCTATCCATCCATACATCCATCACGTTTATCCTCACACCCGTCCGTCAGTCTATCTATATCTAAAAATCCTATTTTTTCCTCTATCAATAAATGTATTTGTCTGACTGTCCTGTTGCTTTTTTTTTTAAATCTAAATATCGTTTTTTGTACTTGAATGTATGTCTACCAATGTCTGCTTCTTAAAAGTGCATCGTTTTATCAAAGACTATAATAAGATGGACCGCTCCCTTGAATATTTCTGCTATTTGACTACTCGAATCACTTCTTTTCGGAATTCCCGATTGCCTTAGGTATTGTACACTTCCGTTTTTTTAAATCGCTATGATTTTCTCAATGAAAAATTAAAATTTAAAATTGAAAGTTGTATACAGCGGAAACATTTAGGCAAACGTAGTAGCGTAGAAGTAATATTAAGACAGCGTTATTGGATGCGCACGGAAAAAGAACATACAAGCTTTAAAAATAGAGCAAGATGTCCATCTTATTATAGTCTTTGGTTTTATCCATATTGTCTCAATGTGCCTGTTTGTGTTTGCGTGTTATATTGTTTTATACGTTTCATAGTCTACTCTGTCCACTCTTACAAGAATGAAGATATATTTACAACCGAGGCATTCGTTTATAGCAGTGATGGTCAAACTCAGTTGGGAGGGGGGGGGGGGCAACAAAACTTAAATAATGGTTTCGGGCTGGACCAGATAAAGTTTCTACTCAGTTATTATTTCTGGAGACTTACGGCTGAAGATGTCATGGTAAGACCTAGATCGGAACTCCTACGCTTAAGACTTACGGCTGACGATGTCATGGTAAGACCTAGATCGGAACTCCTACGCTTAAGACTTACGGCTGACGATGTCATGGTAAGACCTAGATCGGAACTCCTACGCTTAAGACTTACGGCTGACGATGTCATGGTAAGACCTAGATCGGAACTCCTACGCTTAAGACTTACGGCTGACGATGTCATGGTAAGACCTAGATCGGAACTCCTACGCTTAAGACTTACGGCTGACGATGTCATGGTAAGACCTAGATCGGAACTCCTACGCTTAAGACTTACGGCTGACGATGTCATGGTAAGACCTAGATCGGAACTCCTACGCTTAAGACTTACGGCTGACGATGTCATGGTAAGACCTAGATCGGAACTCCTACGCTTAAGACTTACGGCTGACGATGTCATGGTAAGACCTAGATCGGAACTCCTACGCTTAAGACTTACGGCTGACGATGTCATGGTAAGACCTAGATCGGAACTCCTACGCTTAAGACTTACGGCTGACGATGTCATGGTAAGACCTAGATCGGAACTCCTACGCTTAAGACTTACGGCTGACGATGTCATGGTAAGACCTAGATCGGAACTCCTACGCTTAAGACTTACGGCTGAAGATGTCATGGTAAGACCTAGATCGGAACTCCTACGCTTAAGACTTACGGCTGACGATGTCATGGTAAGACCTAGATCGGAACTCCTACGCTTAAGACTTACGGCTGAAGATGTCATGGTAAGACCTAGATCGGAACTCCTACGCTTTTAAACAGTGCCACGCAGAAGTCACGGTGACCTAATGATGCCCCCCTCCCTCCCCTCTCCCAACCCGGACCCCTAAACCATCATGTGGGAACTAAATTGAGCTTTTAAATGCGTCGCCATTATTTAACAAAATATCACCGGGCCTCATTGTAGAGATTTCATTAAACCCCTTAGATTCTCTGCTTGTATAGGCCATTAAATAATACTCGATAAATGTAATTTAAAATAGCTTTGTTATGCAATGGACATAGTGTCGAAATGCTGACACTAAATACAAACTTGTGTTATCCTGACCTAGTTTTTGAGCTAACGCATGAAACAATATAGAATGATTACATAGTTGTTTGGTTATCTGGAGCAATTATCTGCCTTGGAAATTTTGAGAATTTTATCGATTCTCCCCCTTAGCTCATTTTTTTTTTTTAAAGTTCACTCTACAAAGCAGTGAGTCAGGAGTTAGTATGCGGGAAATGATTCATCCTCAGTCTTGAGTTGCTTTTTAACTTTCGCTTTCCAGTCAGTCAAATGTAATTGCTTATAAATTATATTTCAGTATAGTTTTATCCTTTACATTACAGTCCTATATATATAATTTATAACATTCTTAAAAACAAAATGGCTGACATTAGTGTTGACAGTAATACAACAAAAACTAAACAAAGGGAAAGGGGGAGGGGGGGCCATTGGTGGGACTCCGATTCTTTTTTTTTTTTTTTTTACACATGTTGGATGTAGCTTTTATCCAATAAACATATCATCGTTTGTTACTTAATGAATGATAGATTTGAAACATAACCAATGAAATAATCAAAACTTGTACAATCTTTAGTGTAATATTTGCACACACATTATTGAGACGGTGAGATCAAGACCTTTCAAGTAATGTTGATGACGACATTGATGACGACATAATAAACACTTTGTTTTACACGCACAGATTACAATACTCTCAACACGGAGAAAACATCTACTCTTTGTATGTAACTGACGCTACATCTACTCTTTGTATGTAACTGACGCTACATCTACTCTTTGTATGTAACTGACGCTACATCTACTCTTTGTATGTTACTGACGCTACATCTACTCTTTGTATGTAACTGACGCTACATCTACTTATTGTATGTAACTGACGCTACATCTACTCTTTGTATGTAACTGACGCTACATCTACTCTTTGTATGTAACTGACGCTACATCTACTCTTTGTATGTTACTGACGCTACATCTACTATTGTATGTAACTGACGCTACTTCTACTCTTTAATATGTTACTGAAGCTACATCTACTCTTTATATGTTACTGACGCTACATCTACTCTTTGTATGTAACTGACGCTACATCTACTCTTTGTATGTTACTGACGCTACATCTACTCTTTGTATGTAATTGACGCTACATCTACTTATTGTATGTAACTGACGCTACATCTACTCTTTGTATGTAACTGACGCTACATCTACTCTTTGTATGTAACTGACGCTACATCTACTCTTTGTATGTTACTGACGCTACATCTACTATTGTATGTAACTGACGCTACTTCTACTCTTTAATATGTTACTGAAGCTACATCTACTCTTTATATGTTACTGACGCTACATCTACTCTTTATATGTTACTGACGCTACATCTACTCTTTATATGTAATCTGACGCTACATCTACTCTGTATATGTTACTGACGCTACATCTACTCTTTATATGTTACTGACGCTACATCTACTCTTTATATGTTATCTGACGCTACATCTACTCTGTATATGTTACTGACGCTACATCTACTCTTTATATGTTACTGACGCTACATCTACTCTTTATATGTAATCTGACGCTACATCTACTCTTTATATGTTACTGACGCTACATCTACTCTTTATATGTTACTGACGCTACATCTACTCTTTATATGTAATCTGACGCTACATCTACTCTTTGTATGTAACTGATGCTACATCTACTCTTTGTATATAACTGACGCTACATCTACTCTTTGTGTGTAACTGACGCTACATCTACTCTTTGTATGTAACTGACGCTACATCTACTCTTTGTATGTAACTGATGCTACATCTACTCTTTGTATGTTACTGACGCTACATCTACTATTGTATGTAACTGACGCTACATCTACTCTTTACATGTTACTGACGCTACATCTACTCTTTATATGTTACTGACGCTACATCTACTCTTTATATGTTACTGACGCTACATCTACTCTTTATATGTTACTGACGCTACATCTACTCTTTGTATGTAACTGACGCTACATCTACTCTTTGTATGTAACTGACGCTACATCTACTCTTTGTATGTTACTGACGCTACATCTACTATTGTATGTAACTGACGCTACATCTACTCTTTATATGTTACTGACGCTACATCTACTCTTTATATGTTACTGACGCTACATCTACTCTTTATATGTTACTGACGCTACATCTACTCTTTATATGTAATCTGACGCTACATCTACTCTGTATATGTTACTGACGCTACATCTACTCTTTATATGTTACTGACGCTACATCTACTCTTTATATGTAATCTGACGCTACATCTACTCTGTATATGTTACTGACGCTACATCTACTCTTTATATGTTACTGACGCTACATCTACTCTTTATATGTTACTGACGCTACATCTACTCTTTATATGTTACTGACGCTACATCTACTCTTTATATGTTACTGACGCTACATCTACTCTTTATATGTTACTGACGCTACATCTACTCTTTATATGTAATCTGACGCTACATCTACTCTTTGTATGTAACTGATGCTACATCTACTCTTTGTATGTAACTGACGCTACATCTACTCTTTGTGTGTAACTGACGCTACATTTACTCTTTGTATGTAACTGACGCTACATCTACTCTTTGTATGTAACTGATGCTACATCTACTCTTTGTATGTTACTGACGCTACATCTACTATTGTATGTAACTGACGCTACTTCTACTCTTTAATATGTTACTGAAGCTACATCTACTCTTTATATGTTACTGACGCTACATCTACTCTTTATATGTTACTGACGCTACATCTACTCTTTATATGTTACTGACGCTACATCTACTCTTTATATGTTACTGACGCTACATCTACTCTTTATATGTTACTGACGCTACATCTACTCTTTATATGTAATCTGACGCTACATCTACTCTTTATATGTTACTGACGCTACATCTACTCTTTGTATGTAACTGACGCTACATCTACTCTTTATATGTAATCTGACGCTACATCTACTCTTTATATGTTACTGACGCTACATCTACTCTTTGTATGTAACTGACGCTACATCTACTCTTTGTATGTAACTGACGCTACATCTACTCTTTGTATGTAACTGACGCTACATCTACTCTTTGTATGTTACTGACGCTACATCTACTCTTTGTATGTTACTGACGCTACATCTACTCTTTATATGTTACTGACGCTACATCTACTCTTTATATGTTACTGACGCTACATCTACTCTTTATATGTTACTGACGCTACATCTACTCTTTATATGTATTCTGACGCTACATCTACTTTTTACTCCCTTTCTATTAACTCGTACTGTCTGCTTGTCTGATTGTCCTGTTGCTTGCAAAACTTTGCATTCGTCCAATCGAGCTGAAACTTGTGCAGCAGACTTGTCTTTTTTAAAGTTAGAATGTTAACTTTGAGTGTTATTAATACTTTGCTTTTTCGTCATTCTGTCCTGTGGTGCAGGGGTCGGCACCTTTTGCTTACAGTGAGCCAAACTAGGATTTCTAAATCATTCTGCGTGCCAACAACGTGAAAGTCAAACTGCTAAACTATATTTTTTTATTAGACAATTGCGAGACCAAGACCAAAAGAAAAGGAGCGTTATAGAGAAAATCATAGAAGCGTTTTTTATTTAATAATAAATAAACCTTTTATTAAAAACTTTTTAAAAAATCCATTCACAGCTAATACACAATTTCATTTGTCAACTTACACATTAGATTAATAGTTAATGAATCAAACTGGAACCTTGTTGTCAAGATATAATTCTAGTAATACACATTAACTCGTCAATGTTTTTATCTGAACATAACTGAGATTTCCGCTAATATATTATTACTGGAAAAGTAAAGTTTGCCTTGAAAAGTACTAATCTATCGGAATTGATACATTTTAATTATACAAACTGGGTAGTTAATGTAATGTTTAAAAATATACATAAAAATTCTTTAGTCATATAACATTTGTATAATTTTCAACTATCTTTTATAATTTGATTATTTTAAAGTTATAAATTGTAAGCCATTTATTTTTAAGAAAACAAAAAAGAAACATATTAGAAATTTTAACGCAAAGAAAATGGGTTAATTATCTCCCTTTAATTTAATTCTCCAAATTTGATGCTAGAGAAGCCAAACGAGTTACGGTAATTTTTTAAAAATATAACTAGTTTTTTAAATATTATTTCTTTATACAAATTCAGCGTTATGCTCTTTTTTCAGTGTGTAATAAGATGTAGAAAATAAACTTACGTTGTAAATAAACATTTTCTGTATTATTAAAGTCAATTTAAGGAGTCTTTTTTTTTTCAACATGAATAATTACAAGTACATAATATAGGGCTTGTAATTTTGTCATACCATTTGATATCCATTATTCTACGTAGACAGCCATTCACAAAAGTTTGTAGTTTGTTCAAATCCCCCTTTTTAATCTCCAACTTTCTGAGCCATATAGTAAGACAGATTTTACGATAGAATTAAAGATTCTTAATTTATGTTTAGGCCTAATTTATATTTATTACAAAAATAAAACAAACAAGTTTATTTTAGAAATAATTATATTTATGCTTAATTAAGAGAGATTAGCATGCAGACTCTTTCGAATGTAATTAGCTTGTATCAATTAATAAGCGCCTTTTCCTTGAATGCTCTTCGCTAATTGTTCATTGTCAGGTACCGGTACATATTTAGCCCAATCTGAGTGTTCAAGTGAAAGTGACCTCTTGGTATGCTTAAAACAGCTTTCATGTTCACTAGTGTAAATTAAACGAATAGCTTAAAGTAGAGCGAATGCCTTCCAGTTGACAACGGATAAATTTCCTAAGCAGCTAGACTCTAGATCTTTCAGATTTTCACGCAAATCGTCAGATTTCAATGCCCATTTTTCGAATGTTTAAAATGAAAAAAATTCCAATATCCGTTCACTATAAAAAGAACCAGAGCTGGATAGTTTGTAGTAAGATCAAGCCAGTAAGGTTTGATGTGGTATGGAAACAAGAGTCCATGAATTTGAAAGTTTTGCCTTTGTTAAGAAAACTCCGCATTGAGTTCTTCAATGTACTTCTGAAAGAGCTCACCTATCTTAATTTGGCTTAAATTAGAGAAATAGTTAAAGGTTTCAAAATTGATTTCATGGTAAGATACGTCCAGTTTCAATACAAATCCATTCCGGTGGTCGAACACTTCAAGTGCTTTTCGACCCCGTCCTTGAAAATGCAAGTTCAGCTCACTAAAATGTCTCGCCATTTCATTCAGAAACATCGGCTTCAACAGCCAGTTTTCCTCATTTAATCCAATCCCTGGAAAAAAATCCCTGTCTTCACCAGGATTCGAACCCATGACCTTTGGACCTTTATACTTTATATTATTTTCGCAAAAATGCTTGTGCCGAGCGACTCGATCATTGACCCACAATTCTCAACTAAAAAAGGCATCACGAGTGTATCAGACAGAAGTGGTGGTCCAAAGGCCCTACGCGCTTCCTTTTTTTTTTTAATGTGGCTCTCGTTGACATCATGTTTGAGTTGTGCTCTTTGTCACTTCTCGGGATATATCTGCATTTAATCTATAGTGAGTAACTTCTTAGCCCCCCAAAAAATTCATCGAAAAAAATCTTAATCTTCAACACAACAAAAAAAGTGCATTTAAGCGGCTAAAACTAGTTTAACGGTTTCGGATATTTAAAAAAAATGCTTTAAAAGAAAACCAATACATACTGCATTCATGCAGGAATTAGCCCATCTAATCTAATGCATCATTAGAAAATAATACAGATGTGTAAAGTAAGACAACTCTGGATTTACTTTTAAAATTATCGGTTATCTCTCTTTGACTGTAAGAAATTTTAAATGGAAACTGCAGTTGACGCTGAATGTAATTGTATCCTATACTGTATACTACTAATGTTTCAAGTGTAACAGTTGACGCTGAATGTAATTGTATACTGTATACAACTAATGTTTCAAGTGTCATTGTAAATGCAGACGATATAAAAGTGACATTGTAAATGCAGACGATATAAAAGTGACATTGTAAATGCAGACGATATAAAAGTGACATTGTAAATGCAGACGATATAAAAGTGACATTGTAAATGCAGACGATATAAAAGTGTCATTGTAAATGCAGACGATATAAAAGTGACATTGTAAATGCAGACGATATAAAAGTGACATTGTAAATGCAGACGATATAAAAGTGACATTGTAAATGCAGACGATATAAAAGTGTCATTGTAAATGCAGACGATATAAAAGTGACATTGTAAATGCAGACGATATAAAAGTGACATTGTAAATGCAGACGATATAAAAGTGACATTGTAAATGCAGACGATATAAAAGTGACATTGTAAATGCAGAGGATATAAAAGTGACATTGTAAATGCAGACGATATAAAAGTGACATTGTAAATGCAGACGATATAAAAGTGACATTGTAAATGCAGACGATATAAAAGTGACATTGTAAATGCAGACGATATAAAAGTGACATTGTAAATGCAGACGATATAAAAGTGTCATTGTAAATGCAGACGATATAAAAGTGACATTGTAAATGCAGACGATATAAAAGTGACATTGTAAATGCAGACGATATAAAAGTGACATTGTAAATGCAGACGATATAAAAGTGTCATTGTAAATGCAGACGATATAAAAGTGTCATTGTAAATGCAGACGATATAAAAGTGACATTGTAAATGCAGACGATATAAAAGTGTCATTGTAAATGCAGACGATATAAAAGTGTCATTGTAAATGCAGACGATATAAATTTGTTTTATTTAGAATGGGGCCGAGCAGCGCGTTTGACTGTGTACAGAAGGTCCTGGGTTCGAATCCTGGTGAAGGCTAGGTTTTTTTCCCGGGTCTAGGGGTGTCCCTCAGTCTACTCATCTCTGATGGGTACCTGATATTAGTTTGGGGTAAAGTAAAGGCGGCTGTTCATAGTGCTGGCTACACAATCACCTAGCATACCGTTGCCACAGTAACTTGTAAATGCAGCTTCACAGGCCCTATGGATCAATTTGGTCCGACGGAATACTTTGGTGTTTTTTTTTAAAGAATAAAAAGTACATTTTAACAGCATTTAAAGTCCTCATAATTTATTCCAGCTTTTGATTTCATTATGCGGTAATTATATAACTAAACCTTAAAACATTGAAACTATTTGAACAATAAAATATTTATATATTAGAAAACTATTCTTAAAAAAGTATAAATATAGATTTCTTTCCATCACAAAATGTGATATATATTTCTATATTCTACTTCTCAGCTATCCCACAGATTGGCCACGCGATGTTATCACACTAGCTGATACAGCAGCCGAGTATCAAGTTTCATCAGAGGCATTGTTCAGCCGGGACAAGGAGAGTCTGCGGGACGGCGCCGGGTCGAACGGTCGGTCGAGGTCAGCAATTCTGGATTCGAACTCTAGCGACCACGACGATGAGGACAGCGGGACCGAGAGCGCTATCGCTGCGCACACAGCCATGACCTTGCTCACACCCGAGGATAATCAAGGTCAGTGAGGAAAGACTGCACTGACACTCACATTTAGTTATATATTTTATGTCCAGTTTTTCTATCCCATCGTCTCTCTGTCTCTCTCTCTCTCTCACTCTCTCTCTCTCTCTCTGTCTCTCTCTCTCTGTCTCTCTGTCTCTCTCTCTCTCTCTCTCTCTCTCTCTCTGTTATACAGTTTAATCTAATTAGCCATAGAACATTATAAAATGTTTTGGAAAAAAAAAGACTTTTGGTTGGCTGGAGTAAGAAGAATGGTGTGACCCACGGCTGTGTATATCATATTATATGTATCGACCCTGAGCTCGGGGGTCCACTCAAAGACATTGAACGGGATGTAAAAAAAAAAGTACAGTACCATTCGGACTAAACTGATCATATAACTGGTGAAGCAGCGTTCACCAGTTTCTGTGGCCACGCATACAAGGAGATGTGTGGCCAGCACAATGCCCAGCCGCCTTTACTTTACCCCAACTGTCAGATACCCATCAGAGCTGGGTAGACTCAAGTCGCGGCAAAAAATCCTAGCCTCCACCACGACTCGAACTCAGAACATTCGGATCGCCAGTCTAGCGCGCTGTCGCTCGGCTACCGTGCCCCAAACAAACTATTATTGTTCAATTTATTATTCACAAATGCTATAATTTTCTTATGTTTTTGACTATGCCTTTATTGTACCTATGTACTATGTGACAAATAAATATTGTTCATTGTTGAGGACCCAATAACTTAACATCATTGTAGACCCTAAACAAAATACAAGACTAGACCCAAACCACCGATACGCGTCCGTAACTTTGAAGATAAGATTGTCCGTTGGCTTCTTTTACAGGAGGCGGTGACGATAGCCTGACAACTGTTCCTGGAGTTGACTCTGACGAGGACGAGCTGACCTCATCTCTAGCTCTAGATCCCGAGGAATCCACCATTCTCTCCGAGGACATCTCTCCCTCCACGCTACCTGATATAGAGAACCCAGTCCCGTGCCTAAAGCCAGTCCTTGACAGCCAGGTAACAATAATTTGAAACTTTTTGCCTTGAGCATACACATTTTTATTTCCAGACAGACATGTTTGGACACGTGAAATTATAATAAGTATATAAAATGCTGCGTCCTTCACTTGGGTTGGGTGCACTGATCTATAAAAAGAATGGATTAGGTACGGAAGTGACATTCTTGAAGCCAAAACAATAGGCTTTCACTTGACTTTCACAGATCTATGAAATTATATTTACTAAACACTGACCTGTAAATACATTTCAAGTGACTTAGACTTTCTTTTTATCGTATGGATTTGTTCTAATCATAAGTGGTTTATTCCTGTAACTCGCTTATGTAGATAAGTGAATAGTGGGAAAGGGGAATTTCTTTGGGCTTCAATTTGCGCATACACATTCAATATGGAGGCGCTATCCGTTCTTTTTAATTATAGATCAGTGGTTGGATGTTATTTTAGCGCTATTTCCCAAAAAATGTTTCATTTAAAAAAAAATTCTGTCTTTTTAATTATTTAATAATTAAATGTATTTTAATGTAAAACAACAAAAACAACAAAAACATAGGGACTAAATCTCAATATGAAAGACTACGAACCTCGAACCTCTCTTTGTATACATGTGTGTATACCTGAACATTGTATTTTATGAGTGAGTGTGTGTGTATGTGTTACAAAAATAACTTTAGTTATTAAAGTTAACAAACAATCGTGACCATGTGCCTTAATACCTGGGATTAAGATTACTTTCAACTGATTTACTGGCATTATGCAAAAATCACAATCTGTAGCCATGTTTCCAATTGTCTTCTATCAGGACATACTGTCTGGCCTGGAGAGAGATAAAAGATCCCCAAGCAGATTCTCAGTGGACGTTGAGTGCGAGTCGATCGTCTCCGACTACTCTGAGCTCGGGGGCCCTCTCAAAGACATTGAACGGGATGTGAATTACATCGACAGGGAGGCACTCCGAGCTGACGATGGCTCCGCCGCGTTCTTCGCCCTGAGCCCGGCCTACTGGGAGCAGGAGGAGCTGAGCAGGAGCCAGGGAGAGACGGAAGAGGAGTTCGAGAGACGGGTCAGGAAAGTGAACTTGTTGAGCTTGGCCCAGGAGTTCGCCGAGCTGAAGAAACTCGACGCCCAGGCGTGTGCGATCAACTTTCACAAGAACCAAAGCGTTCGTAATTTGGCCCGTGGGGCCAGCCCGTTGGGCTCCAGCAGGGGCCAGTCTCTGGAGAGGTCTGTGCGCAGAGCGGCTTCGAAGAGTCCCCTGCGCGGCAGGAGTGTGTCGAAAGATTTTTTAGCGGAGACTAGCATGAGCAAGGCTTGCGCCGAAACCACCGGAAACGTGTCCACGGAATTTCCCGCCAACACGCAAGGGAAGTCACTCATCAATAATATGGTTGTGCCAAAAACGGACGACCTGCCCGTGAACGAAGCCCGCAGACGGGATTCGAGCGCCGACCTCCCGGCCAATATGCGCCCCGACAGGTGCTCCAACTCCCCCAGCCTGGGCCGCAGCGCCAAAACGTCCAACGTCAACAGATCCCGGGACGGGTCAGGCAGCAGGGTTGGGGGCGCCAAGAGCCAGCCGTCACAAACGAGTTCGGATTTTGAAGGCGATTTCGACGTGTACAACATAGAGACGGCATTGCCTCAGATGAATTGGGCAACATTAGAAAAACAACTCCAGGCTGCCGCTGAAGATGAAAGGCAACGCTTAGAGGTAAACATTTTGTTATCAGTCAATGTTATACATTTTGTATCAGTTCTAATTGTCTTCCTTTGATAAACTGTTAACTAACCATGTTATAGGCCTACAGTTTTACATAACATTAAATGGTTCTGTACCATAGTTTCAACGTTTGATCAGTTAATGTGTGTCATATAGAAGAAGTGAATGACTTCAATGTTGCTATCTATCTGGCTTATTGATCGGTCATATATATCAATCTATCTGTCTGTCTATCTATATATATATATTATATAAATTAGCTAATCTATTAATATTTGACTACCTGTGATTTTATTAATATCTAACTATATAATATGGCTGCCGCTATTCGGACCCGGGTCCCTTTAGCATGAAATGGCTTTTCGGACTCGGCTTCAGTCAGAATTCCTTAAAACTCATAGAAAACATCAAAAAAGAGGGTAACAAACACGAAAAATGTTTGTTTTACCATATATATTATAAGAAGTAGCACAGAAAACACCAAATCTATCCCTATCCTTTATAACCTAACCGATACTAACTATTACCAAAAATACTACTAATCCATCCCTAACCTATATAAACTAACCGATACTAATATTTATCACTAAGTCTACCGGGTCCGAATAGCCACTTCGATATAATATTTATGTGTAGCCTATATATCTTTCCACCTACCTACCCGTCTATCTATCTAAATTATCTCTCTACCTACCCGTCTATCTATCTAAATTATCTCTCTACCTACCCGTCTATCTATCTAAATTATCTCTCTAACTACCCGTCTATCTATCTAAATTATCTCTCTAACTACCCGTCTATCTATCTAAATTATCTCTCTACCTACCCGTCTATCTATCTATCTATATTTCTACCTACCCCTCTATCTATCTATCATTCTGTCTGTCGTTCTGTCTGCCTATCCATATATCCACACAATAAATCCACCCTCTACCCGCATCCATCCATCAAATCCATCTTCATCTTATAACGCCACTCGTCCTTATCCATTATTAAACAAAAAAAAACACATTTAAAAAAACGAAAGCCATGCGCATCGCATTCCGGGAAGGAACAACTGGCGTGTAAAACATAGCTGCACCCCCCTCCTTTCGCCCTCCATTCTCTCTTCACTAGCGCTCCTTGCCTCGCCCCCCATCCCTTTCCCCACCCAGCCCACCTCCTGTTACAGCGAAGTTTAGATTTGTGTTCCCCCCCCCCCTCCTTTCCCTTTAGTCCTACAGACTTTAAAAGTTTCCAGCTCGTGTGGGAATTCAGTTAGTTGTCTTAGTTTAAAACACACAAAATAATAGAGAAAAATAATTTTGAGACCACGAAATCAGTTCGCATTGTGGGAAAAATGCTGGCACATTCTTTTTCCTATTGTTTCGACAGGATTTTGACGTCGAGTTTTTCAGTTGTTTTGTTGTGACTACGGATTTACAACTGCTGTGTCTAAAGTACTGCTAATTAATTTGCCTTAACACTATAGGCCTTAACACATTATTGGGGGGTTTACGAGTTTATCGGGTGCTAATTCAAAATAAACGGAATTGTGGACTGTTAAATTCATATAGATCTAAGTAACGTAATTGTGTGCGTGTGAATTAACGGACTTTTTGAAACTGCTGTACTAGATGGAGATTCTATTCTTAATTGGTTGGTACCAGTTATTAGTCATAAGTCATAAGTTAAAAAAAAATAATTTTATTATGTATTCGTAGGCTTATTACTTTATAATTTATTTATTACTTTTATCACCAATGACTAGTCTAGTTCCCAACCGAAAATCGCTTTGATGTTCAACTCGAATGAATAACCTTTTCATTTTCAAAACTATTCGTTTCGGCAAATAATAAAACGTATTAATATAATATTTAAAAAAAATATCAAACTTTTAAATACACTGACAAAATACATATATAGGCATATAGGCTAATCCGAAATTGATCAGTTTCGCAAAAGTTACAGCTACTTCTATTGTTGTAATTAAGGACGTAACGGGACATTGATTAGGGGGGGGGAGGCTACGTGAACTGGGAACTCGGGGTTTTGATTTTCGTTATCACAAAGAAATGTTTTTACAACTATAATATATTATCTTCTTTCAACGTGTTTGTTTTAACGAACGTATACTATACCAGGGGTCTGCAACCATTGAGATCCGTTCCAGACCTGGCACGCCGAATTTTATAAATGGCACGCGGTAGACCCCTCAGCCGACGCCGCGCGCCGAATACGCCACCAAATTTTCGTCCGACAAAAATCCGCCGGTAAATATGCGGCGCGCCGCATTAGCCGCCGTATTTCGTCCGCCGTAAATCCACCGAAAAATGAACGAGTCGGCGAAACGTAATGTTTTTGCTTTCTTAAATTTCATGGCGTTCCGTTTTAAGATCGATTGCATTCATGCACTGTATTAGTAGATCAGCTTATAAAACTGTTTTTTTTTCTCTATTGTTTGAAATAATAAAACATTTTATGAAGTATTGTAAAAGTGTTTTATTGCTGAAGTTTTATTACTTCAAAATTGGTTAGGCTTAATCCTAAATATTTCGTTATCAGCCGAAAATCAGCCGAAAATCAGCCGCAAATGTCCATTTGCGGTGAAATCCGGCTGATCCGGACATCCGCCAAAAAATTATGTCAGCCAGCCGAAATTTAACAAAAATTCGGCTGGCAGGTCTAGCACGCGGTAGACCCACAAAAAAACAACAACAACTGATTTGTGAAATTGATTGGCGGCGCAGGTTAACTTTTACATGGCTGTTCGCACGCTGAATGAAGTAGAAATCTTACTTAAGCACACTTAACAAAATGTTACCGAACCCTGCACTATAACATATAACACACATTTTTGCATTGAGAATTCGGATACACAAACTAAATTGCCATGTCTTAATGGGTTCATATGCTAACTAGCCGGCCACTATTGATATCAGATAGTTTTAAGGAAGGGGGGGGCAGTTATTATAAGTCTGATAACGCTTCAACGTGAAAAGTCACTTATCAACAGACCCACTCTTTGGTCTTGCCCCTTCAGTTTGTTATCTTAGTTGACCATAGAAACTGTCACGCCGCCAAACTCTCTCTCTCTCTCTCTCTGTCTGGCTCTCTCTCTCTCTCTCTCTCTCTCTCGGTCTCTCTCTCTCTCTCCACCTTACTCTCCTCTCCAAGGCCCTTTTTTAAAAAACTCTCCTCCCCCCCCCCTCTAATTCAAATATTTCGCCCTCATATCTCCCCCCCCCTTAACCTCCAGTTGACCTAGGTCCAGTGTTGGGGGGAAGTCCGGACAGGACAGAATATTCTAATATTGCGTTTTGAGTAGATTTAGGCAGTGGGGAAGGGGGTGATGGGGTGGCGGTTGTCGTTTTGAAAATGACATAAAAAATGGAAATGGAGTTTCTCCACTTGGAGGCGTAGTTTGGGAAAGGGAGGAGAGAGGGTGGAGGGAGTGAGTTATGGATATATTTTAAAAAAATCAATGTCTATGCATCGTGTTTATAAAAAAAACGATACATTATTTATAGGCCTAACAGTTCCGCCACCCCTCCAAGCCGGACAACACATCATAGCCGTTCTGCATACTTATCAGATCTTATCTAGTTTCTTGACGGACAGACACACCTGTCGTAAACATAGAAACATCGGTCTTAAACCTGCATACACCCACACTCACAAACACACGCATTAAATGACTTGGGGATGTTCCAAATCATCCATCCCCCCTAGAGGTCAGGGGCGGGGGGAGTCTTCTTTTCCCAGCATTCATTCACTTTCCTATAAAAGCAATTCTTATAAATGTACTCTTGCTTTTTATACGACACAAAAATGAAAGAAAGAAATATCACAATAAAACTGTATGGCCCTCGCATTGCCTTCGTGCAGTAGCTCTTTGTTGATAAATTCGCACAGCTCTTCTCCCCACCCTAACATTCCCTCACGTCAGCCCTAACTTGCATGCTAACAAAAACATGCTGGAATTTATTTTTTCTTTCAATTATTTTTTTTTCTTCTGTGCGGCTATCGGGAAGTTTTTTTTGTTCTAAATTTAGCACATGCCTCGTGAAGAGAAATCACGAAGAAAAAATAGGGCAGTTCTAAACATCAAAAGAATCTCTTTTGCAGACAGAACATAGCACTATTTTTAGATCTTGTTTCTAATTGGCTAGGCTGAGCTGGGCAGAACAAGGAAGTGACGTTCTGTTGCTCTAGCGAAACACTTTCATTTTCTTCTTTCATCATTGTTTGCTTCTGGATGCCCGAAGGGTGGAGTTTGATATATTCTGCTCCACAGTGTGATGAACACTCTCGCTAGAAAAAAGAAATTCATAACAATTTAATAGTATTGCATAAATCTGCTTGAGTCGTGTCCAGGTCGCAAATGCGAGAGTGGAAATATAGCCTAACCTTTTGCCCAATCGATAGAACCTGTAGAACATGTAAGGGACGCCCACTTTTGGGAAGCGCAAAATATTGAAAAATATGGAACAAGAAAGGGGTGGGAGATTCTCAGGCAAAAGAAATGGGCACTATTGGAAGCTCTAGTCTAGAGCAACAATGTGCAAGTCACTCATTGCTCCTTCATTGCCTCCACACACACATAAACAGCTGGCTGACTGGCTATACCATCTGTTTAAGACACAGCTGCCATTAATAAGTTCCGTGAGTAGATCGCGTCTTTAAATAATTCTCCAACATTGTTTTTTTTATACTTTGAGAATTAAAAACAAAAATATTGGTTTGGACCATTATATTATGGTTGTTGCACTTCGTGATAAGATGCAGGGACACGGAGTCGGCTCCAAAAATACCAATCAATGTACCTATTAAGGGAGAGGCCGGCATGAGTCTCCGGGGCACTTTAGCCGTGCTGGCAGCGCGTTCAGTTTGCGTACCGATGGTCCCTAGTTCGAATCCTGATGCAGGCTAGGAGGGTCCGAGGTGTCCCTGTGTTAATCCAGCTCTGATGGGTACCTGACCTTAGTTAAACTAAAGGCGGCTGTCAATAGTGCTGGCCACACAATCACCTAGAATGCCGTGGCCACAGAAACTGGACCTATGGATCAATTCGTTCAGATGGGTACTTAACTTTTACTCTACTGACATGATTCTTCCCCCTGTCTATCTGGAAGGCGAACATGAGTCCGCGTTTCAGTCTGCCCCTCCACCAGACAGTCTGTCTGCCTTTCCAGGCCCCGTCCTTCTGTCTGTCCATCTATAAACACACACACACACATACAACGTGGCTCCCCTCCTTCACTAAAACCACTTTAAGTGTCTACTTACTGAACTCAACATGCAGGTATGAAGAAGACAAGACTTTACCTGAGCATGTACGGTGTAGGGGGGAGCCAGAGATTTCCCTGAACTTAATTCACCTGCGATAATTACTGAGTCTATAGAAGATATGGGGGAAGTGGGAATTCAGGAATAGAGTGTTGTAGGGTGGATTCGGACGGAGACTGGTATAACAGCAGACCTTCAGTTTCAACTTTCAACTAATCTCGTTAAGTGGTCATTTTGTTGTAACCAGGTCCTGAACTCAAGTCTAAACTTCTTCTTTTTTACCCAGGAGCCAACAGTTGTGTCTATATTTAGCTCAACCAATCATTGAACGGTATCTGTAAACGACTCTATTCTAGTGTTTGTGTAATCTATATTTAGCTCGATAAGCTTTCTCACTCTTACATTCTTCCCACTCTCGGCATTACGTCATATATCTATTGATTTGTCAGTCTAACAAATTATCGATATGTATATCTAGTTTTATATAGGTGTATAAAAACAACTTGTCGATCTTTATATCTATCTACTTCAATCAACCAATCAATCTATCTATTTATCTATCTATCAGTCAATCTATCTATCAATCTACCTGTCTGTCTTTTCTGCCTGTCTGTCTTTTTGTCTCTTTTTTCATCAATTATCTGATTTATTTTTAGTCCGATCGTATATCCATCTATCTATCTATCTATCTATCTATCTATCTATCTATCTATCTATCTATCTATCTATCTATCTATCTATCTATCTATCTATTTATTTGTCTATTTATTTGTCTCTCTGTCTGTCTGTCTGTCTTTCTATTTATCTGTCTGTCTGTTATCTATCTATCTATCTGTCTATCTACATATCTATCTATTTAACTATCAATCTGTCTATCGGTCTGTTCATCTACATATCTATCTATGTATCTATCAATCTGTCTGTCGGTTTGTCTATCTAAGTATTTCTTTCTATCTATCAATACTCATATCGATCTATCTGTCTTTGTCCTATGGTCTAGTAGTCTCGGTGTATAACTTGATGTTTTATTTTAAAATGTAACATGTAACAACAGACTAGCCAAATAACGCTCAGTAGGCCTACTGATAATGTACTATATGGCCAATCCATTATTATAGACCTAGAGAGACGCTAATTATCTCCTCCTATCATGGTCACTTAGCTTCAAGAGTAGTTTCCCCTTGAATATGGCTCACTATCAGTTTGACCAATTAAGATAACAATTTCGAGACACAAATACAAGAACGCTTGATGCATCATTTGAAGTGCTAGTTTTGCAGCCTACATTGAAATTCCTGGTACTTTAAAAGCTCTTAATCACCCTTACAACTAACTAACCTAGATAATACAGTGCGATGCAGTCTTTACACGTGTTCCAACGGAAGCTCTCTTTGTCTAATTGTTTAAACTTCGTATTTTTTTTTTCATTGGTAGGAATGATAAGAAAACAAAATCTGAAGCTCACCTTTCTGTTCTTATGTAATCTGTTGGAACGACATTTGGCATTCTTATAGCTTTTCGGATATTACGAATTGTTTGTGGGGTGAGCGAGGCAATACTGTTTGGCTCCACTACAGTACAAGTGGGTTTGGGAATAACTCGTTCCCAAGCCAGAAGCGTGCCTAGATGGGGCGAATGGGGCGGCCACCACAGGCGCCAAAAAAATCGGATATGCGCCAAATTCACACTTACTTGTTCTATATACGTTAGCTAGCTAATATATGAAAACTAACATTATAAATAGGCGCCTCGTTTGACCCCTACCCTATGTGTCCATTGCGCCATTTCCCCCTCCCTTTTTGCTTTGTTGTTGTCAATGTGCCAAGCTATATGTATATCTGAAGAGAATCAGAGAAAACTTGAGAGAATGGGCGTTAAGCGTAGGCCTGAACAGTAACACAACCTAAACTATTAGATGTCGAAAAGGTCTTTAGGACAAATTTGTGAAACAGTATAAGACCCCCATGATGTCGAGGAGAAACACATTTATAAAAGTCAAGTCGAACGCCCGCGTTAAAGTTTGCGTTTATTTACGTTTAAAAAGCAAAACAACTGTCAGCGGCGCCGATTGGTCTGTGTGAGATTGAACTTTTACCTGTTTCTGTGAAACTCGTTACCATTGGCCACTTCAGTTTTCATAGGGTTATTTATTGGTATGTGCACGTGTGTGTACGTGTGTGTACGTGTGTGTGTTTGTGAAAGTAAAAGTACTGTATTCAGTAAGATATTTGATTTCTTTTAAGGAATGAGCGTATTTAAAATGTTGATATGTAAGTAGATCTATTAGTTCATCAATCAGTTCTTTTGTTGGTTAAGTAACTTTAGTCTAGTCTAGTTAGTTGGGTTGTAGCCGAGGCCAACATACATATACTCACACCTAGGCTATATACTTCAGCCGATCTATCTATCTATAAATCAATATATCAATTTACCAATCTATCAATCTAGCAATCTATTCATCTGGTTATCTATCTCTCTCTCTCTGTGGCATTTTGTGTCTCGAGAGACGATCTTTTTCCCCTTGCAGGCTATTGTATATCTGGTTATTTATCTATCTATAAATCAGCTATCAACCCATTCATTCATCTCTCCATCCTTCCGTCTATACATCTAGCCAACTGTGTACCTGATTATTTTTTTATTGAAATATGTTCTTCTGTATATTCCTCTTTTTTTTTATCTATATCTCCAATGTATTATGAATTCCATCACATTCCTTTCAATGTCATAATCAGATTAGACACAAACAAAATGTGTTTCAAGATCAAGTTGTTCAATCTTCGCTTTCTGTTGAAATATATAAAAACTACAGGGGAAGGTATTGCTTAAACAAATAATAATAAAATGGAACGAACTTTCGAGATCCATCAAGGGCGAAATTGTGATATCGGGAGGTTGGGAGGGGGGGGGTGATGGACAAACTAGGGACAGTGGCCAAGGCATGTCTGTCTACAGCACACCCGTACATCCTTTTGATCTCTTCCAGAAATCGCCACCCTGGAGACGTAGGACAAAAAGAACGTAGCTGACCACACCTGGTAAAACAAGACTGACCTTAGCGATGGGAATCCTTTGAACTGTTGAGGTCATTCAGTCGGGAGTACAGACGAATGTTCACGTCCCTAGGGGTGACTGTAGGGGTCATCTGATTTCAATCTACGATTTTGGCATCTCGAATGTGTTTTATGACACGCTATCGGCGGCAGGGGCGTATTTAGGCATGTTCCACGTGTTCCATGGAACAGGGGCTCCACACAAAATGGGCCCCCACATATCCCAAAACACAGGCTAACACAGCAATGTCAGAAGGCAGTGAAGAGGCCAAAAGGGGCCCCCACATAAATTTTGGCCATATGGAAAAGGGCCCCCAGATAGCCTGCGGGCAATAGTTTACCTACCCTAAGCTTTCAGCAAGAGATATATGGGGAATTTCTATTTTGTTGTTTTAAGTTTCCTGCCTATATATAAATATATAATTGTATTTGAAAATTGCTAAAATTCACATGAGTTACCACATTTATTTAAAAAAAAAAAAACAGTTTTAAGGTTTATTTTCATTTCAATTCCCTTATCGTGAAAAAAGAAAAAGCTCGGTCGCAGATTTATCTGATTTGAGCTCGAGAATGTCGGCAGTAAAATCCAACACTGTACCGGATAGACCACCGAGTCTTATATTAATCCATCCTAACGCCGCGTACATAATAGTGCATACATAAGCATAATTGGTAGTACAGTATGTGGAACTTTACATTTCGTTGATTATTCCAACATCAAAGGTCAAACTCTGCGAATGCGCGTTACTGAAGCGAAGTTGAAAATTAGTTACAATTACACTTCCAGTATCAAATGTGCAACCCCTCCCCCATTACTCGGTGTTTGTGTGTTTGATTAAAGGAGGGAGGGGGGGGGGGCGAGAAAGCTTGCCACCAACTGGAAAACAACAACAACAACCTCACAGGCGCCCGCGTCTGCTTTATGCCCATGAGCATTTTTAGAAGTTTGTTTTGTCTTTACCTTCAGCAGTGGGAGGTGGCTGCCGTCCATCTTGCCACATGTTGTTTAGAGGTTCTCCTTTGAAGTCTTTGAGGCTCTGACTGGGGTATGAAAGAGGCTCTGATTGGGGTATGAACACGAGGCACAGATTGTGTTATGAACACGAGGCTCTGATTGGGATGTGAACAGGAGATTTTAATTGGGTATGAACACCGAACACTTTTATTTATTTTCCACCTGATACATCCTCCAATGAGTAGGCCTACGTTTTATCATAATAAAAGCAGTCTTATTTGTACAGAAAATTATAATACAAACTACATGCATCTTGAAATTATTAGGAAATCATACACATGCTGACTTTGTTTAATTCTTTTTATAATAAATTATAGGCTACCAATGGATACTACTATGTAGATCTTCTCATACACAAATACAAGAGCTCATGTTGGCTTAAAATCAATTTACAGTGGTTTCTTTATAGTTTGTTTGCGTGTGTGTGTTTTCATAGGCTTAGTTTCTTCAACTTTCTTGCTCGGACAATGTTGCCATTACAAACCAACAAACCGATTTTTGTCATCTGCTACTGACGTGTAGCCAATGGCAGCTATTCTCTTAAGTCCCAATTCAACACCTGTACTGGCTTACATATTTAAAAAAAAATAACCGCCTGGTTTGTCAAAAATAGTGTTATTCCAAATAGTTACGACAGATCTAGTCTAGATTTTAATAAAATGGTTTGCTTATAGAGTGCATCAAAAACCTTGAAGATTCCTTTAAAAAAAAAGAAAAAAAGAAAAATAAAGAAAAGAAGGCAATCAAAAATCATTTGAAATGTTTGTTCAGCATTTAATGTTCTCGTCTTCGATGTTGAAGGTTCCTTTTCACCTGTTGTAAGTTATTTTTTAAAGGAACAGTCAAACTGTAAGAAATACAATTAATGGGATATCAAATTTTGGAAGTTCAAGGTTCTATGCGTTTTAGGAGTACGGAAAGTTAAAAGAAAATGATAGATTATATTTCTCAGCTAAAAAGTGTTCTTTCTTTTATTTAAAAAAATGATTTGTCTTGTCGTCTGGGAATTTTACGTGTTAATGAATGTGTGAGAGAGAAGTACAAATACTTGCCCGTCTGTCTGTGCCCCAGGTGCATGTGTGTGTTTGTCTGTGTTTGAGGTGTGTCTCTGAGACTCTGAGGGCGTATGTGAGCATCTGTGCGTATGTCTGTGTGTGTCACTGTCTGTATGTCTAAGTGTCTGTGTGTTCTTTATTTGTCTGTGTGCCTCCCTGTCTGTCTATGTCCGTCTGTGTGCGTCTGTGTGTGCATGTGTGTGCGTCTGTGTGTGCATGTGTCCGGTGTGTGTCTGTTATGTGCTAGTGTGTCTTCGCCTTAGAGTGTCCACGTCTTCAAAGGTCAATGTCTAAGTGCATCTTCGTATGTATACGTGTATGTTTTGTGTGTCTGGAACGTAACCATGTGGTCTACTAGTGCTTCTACTTGTGAGTGTGGGCCTGGCTTGTTATTTTCACTAATAATAAGCTGTGTTAGCGTATGTGTTTGTCTGTGTGTATGCGTCCAAGAGCTGTAATTATTATTCTTCCGTTCCCTGGTAAATGCCAGCAATCTTCCGCCCTCCCCTTCCCTCCCCCCCCCCCCCCCACCAATCACACTGTGACTCCCACTGTTTTATCAGTAGAATTAGTCACCAATTAACGTCATTAGCTTTAGCCATAGGGAGACTACTAGGAAGGGGACAGAATTCGTGATGTAGATTAAGTCGAGTTATTGTTCTTTTTTGTTTGTTTTGTTTCTTGCTTTTGCCTGTTTCCTGTTTAGATGAATAATGTAACATAACAGTAGTGAGTCAGTCTATCTATCTATCTATCTATCTATCTATCTATCTATCTATCTATCTATCTATCTATCTATCTATCTATCTATCTATCTATCCATCTATCCATCTATCCATCTATCTATCTATCCATCTATCCATCTATCCATCTATCCATCTATCCATCTATCCATCTATCCATCTATCCATCTATCCATCTATCCATCTATCCATCTATCCATCTATCCATCTATCCATCTATCCATCTATCCATCTATCCATCTATCCATCTATCCATCTATCCATCTATCCATCTATCCATCTATCCATCTATCCATCTATCCATCTATCCATCTATCCATCTATCCATCTATCCATCTATCCATCTATCCATCTATCCATCTATCCATCTATCCATCTATCCATCTATCCATCTATCCATCTATCCATCTATCCATCTATCCATCTATCCATCTATCCATCTATCCATCTATCCATCTATCCATCTATCCATCTATCCATCTATCCATCTATCCATCTATCCATCTATCCATCTATCCATCTATATGTCCTGTCTGTCGGTCTGTACGTCTGTCTGTCTTGTTTTTCTGTTTATTAATATCTTTATATCTGCGTATCCATCAACGTATCTCTTCTCTCTTATCCACCTCTCTCTCTCTCTCTCTCTCACTGCCTCTCTCGCTCTCTCTCTCTCTCTCTCTCTCTCACTGCCTCTCTCTCTCTCTCTCTCTCACTGCCTCTCTCTCTCTCTCTCTCTCTCTCTCTCGCTCGTATCTCTCTCACTCTCTCTCTCTCCCTCTCTCTCTCTCACTCTCTCTCTCTCTAGGTCACTAGCCATTCAACATGGCGGACACATTTGTGTTAAAAGCAACCCCAGTAGAGAACTAATTACATTTGGTCACCACTCGACATTTATGGTCACTCTCGTGACCTACTTAGTGTGGGACGTTTAGTGGACCGAAAGCATGGACGAGATGTATATTTTAAAACAATCCGTGTTGTCACGCTGGTACTGGGATACTACGCATAAACTGATGACGTCATAGTCAATAATTATATTATACTGTTTTACTTAGTGTTATTCTAACTGTATTAAAATTACCCCCTCCCCCTAAGGTTTCGAACACTTTCTAATACAACTTTTGAATAATAATATATATATATATATATATATATATATATATATACAATTTATCTATAGATCTAAGTATTAAAACACAATATGTATACAAATGTAATTAGAACAATTTTAGCTAACTATTGCTTTACATGGGGCACGGTAGCCGAGCGGCAGCGCGTTCGACTGGCGAGCCGAAGGTCCCGGGTTCGAATCCTGGTGCAGGCTAGGATTTTTTCCCGGGTCTGGAGGGTGTCCCTGAGTCTACCCAGCTCCGATGGGTACCTGACCTTAGTTGGTAAAGTAAAGGCGGCTGTGCATAGTGCTGGCCACACAATCTCCTAGTATGCCGTGGCCACAAAAACTGGTGAACGCTGCTTTATCGGACCTATGGATCAACTCAATCCGACGGGTACTTTACTTATTGCTTTACATTAATATTATTTAGTTAGATCTATTCTAAAATGCACATCTTCTGTAGTGAACACATGTAGCTAAAAAAAAACATTATATAGACTAAAAGAAATATAGAAAAGAGCTTCAGTTTGTTTGTATGGGTTAGTTTTTCCATATACGGTTACTAATTCATGTATGTTGTATTTATTTAAAAAAATTTTTCTTCGCGGGTGGCATCCGGGTAATTAAATAGGTTGCATGAAATAGCATGGAAGATTAACAGCTTTAAATAGCTTTTAAAAACCTTAACAATAATATGCAAAACTAAACTGAAATCACGGATATTGTTATCAGAATGATAACTTTATTCCATGAAGGAATGTTCAAAACTCTATTAATTTATTTAATAATATTTATGTTTTATCTATACAGTAGTACCTCAGGTTACGAACGCTTCAGGTTACGAACGCTTCAGGTTACGAGCGCTTCAGGTTACGAACGATTCAGGTTACGAACGTTTTTTGTTTCGTGTTACGAACTGTGCCTCAGGTTAAGGCGCCATCATAAAGAGCAACTTTTATTTTATTTGATTGTTTTCTTTCACTTTATTTAAAACATGAAGTCCATGTATCCATGTATCCATGTATTCATTGCCATTTGTCAGATCAACGAATGGATATGAATTTTTTTTTAAAGAACGATTTTTTTCATCTTGAAACGGATTGAGTTTATTTTATTTATTTCAATGTTTCAGGTTACGAATCATCGAGTTTAGGAACAAACTCAGTTCGTAACCCGATGTACCACTGTAACTCTCACAATCAATACATTTTAATGAACAAAGGGCGAGTACTCTATACTCTATACAGTGGGTGAGACATAATCTGTTTGGTCGTGAAGGATCACATTGAGATGTTTCCTGTTTGAAAATCAAGGCTTATTGCCCTTGGTTCCAAGATCATGTCTGGTGGAAAGAAGAGTTTAACTTTTAACTTAGTATATTTATTTCTATTATAGGAATTCACCTTTGAAAGAATGTATTTAACAAAATCAAAATAGAATTAAATTCTCTGTTTGATTCAGGCAGGGTTCCAATAAACAAACACATTAAAACGGAAAACAAATGTAAGGGGCAAAACGTGAGAAAAGTTTTAGGATCAAAGTGTGAGATAATTTAAAGGGCAAAGTTTGTGATAAGTTTTGTGACAAAGTATAAGGAAATTTTAGGGAAAATTTTGAGATAATTTTAAGGACAAAGTCTGTGATAACTAGAGTGATAAAACGTGATATAATTTCAGAGATAAACCCACGTGATAAGTAGAGGGACAGATCGGTTGGTAAGTGGCACACTTTCACAGCTGTTCACATTTTCCCTTCCCCCGCACTCAGTACTCACGCAAACACACACACTCTTACGCACACGCGTACACACATTATGAGCAGCCCCGCGGAATGCAGTAATGACAGTTGGCAGAGAGTGTGAGAGACTTCAGAGAGAAAGAGAGAGAGTGGGGAGACGGAGACTCTGTGAAAGAGAAGGTGTTACAGCGGCAGCACGCCTCTTTTAATTGTGGCTGTTGTAGTGCAAACATAACTGGAATAACTTCCTTCTCAACAACACCAGCGACAACAACATTTCTGCGCGTGCTCTATTAAAGGCTTACACTTGTGTATTCATGTGTTGGAGATATTATATTATATAGTTTGTTCGCTGATTTCGATCGTAGTGGTTTAGCTGTTTTCAACAATAGTACAACATTATAACTGTAGGCATATAATTACTCGAGTTTGGTATATATATTTTACGTAAGATTTATTAGGTAGTCAACATACATTTTAATGATTCGTGGATATATTATGTGGAACAGGTATTGTTTTTTTCAGTTAGTAGTATTAAGTATTAATGCATTAAATATGACTTAGGATGGGAATTACGGGATAGTAATTCTTAGATACTATAGTAGATTGTGTTTTTCCATGGTCAATTTGTACTTGTATTCAATTACACATACCCTATAGGTCTGTATACATACATACACTTAAAACACAGCACATATACTCACACGCTCAATCGTGTATAATATCCATTAAATCCCATTGCCGCGTTTATATGTATGTATGTGCGAATGTGCTTGCAGCTGGTGTCTGTTTTATTTGTATGTGTACATTATTTACAGAATTTCGAAACCTATACATGAAGACCATATGCATGTATGAAAACATATGTACATTAAATGTGTTTATCTGCATGTAGATATTAAATATATATTATACAGTTATATATATTATATTTATTTATGTTTATATATCTTGTGTTGTATGTATGAGTGGGTGTGTGCACTGTATGTCACATGTAACGTTGGTGTGTGTGTGTGTGATTGCTTTTCAAGAAGTTACCTGCCGAGCTTATGAGCACCACAGGTGAACAGGTGACTGTGTTTTTATTACCTAGATCTAGGTAGATGTAGGTACAATCGCATTAAGTGAACTTCCTGAAACTGAAGGTGGGAAAGAGTGTACTCATTTCTTTTTACTGCTAGTTTTGCTGCCAACTTATATTTTTTGTTTTGTTAGGTCTATGACTGCTAAACAATCTTCAAATCCGTCCCAACGTATTTTAACTTACACCTTACCGACGCTCTTTCTATAATTAAAGAGGAATATTGCGGCCTACGCTTATTCGTGGTTTGAGTCTAGTCTTGCATTTTGAGTAGTGTTTTAAATAGGCCTAATGTTGTTAGTGGTTTTCCTGGTTTGTTCAGACAACCCATTCCCTGTCCGGATGTCACTCGGTAAGATAGAGTACTTTGATTTTACTTTGTACTAGAATAACGTAACATTTACTTGATAACGTAATA